>JBBJLR010000256.1:0-14454 GCA_037577145.1 Brachypetersius gabonensis | reverse complement strand
TAAAACCCCGTTTTGCCCCTTACCATGTCCCTGTGTTCCGGTTTCCTATCCTTCCCCGCTACGCTCACGGAGCCCACCGTGACAGCATCCAAGGTGGTACAAAACAGGCAAAGGACTGTTAGACAATAGACCTAAGCCCAGCTGAGGATCTTCAACTTTAACCTCAATATCAAAAAGGTACCTGTGCTGTGGGAAACATTGTGTCTGGTTCTTGTGGCAAAAAAAGGCACACCATAGTACAGACTACAGGCCAGTTGCACTCACTTCACACAGCTTGAAGGTCTCTGAGAGACATGTCCTGGACACACTCTGTTCCCTGATTAGGACAGCACCAGATACCCTCCAGGCTGGAATGGATGATGCCAACAGCCACCTAGACAAGCCAGGTGGAACCCTAAGGATCACATTCTGACTCAAAGGCCACAGTACCTGTGCGTACAGGGATGTGTGTCCGACACAGTGCTGTGTTGTACATGAGCTCCTGAAGGAACAGTTCTGTCATCTCTTTACTCTGTACAAATCCAACTTAAAGTGCAACACAGAGTGCTGCCATTTTTATTTACTGGTGTGAGCTGAATCAGCTGCAGCTCAACATCAAAAGGACTAAGTGGACCTGAGAATCTCACAGTCTCCTGTCACTCCCCTGTCCAGTAGGAGCTACAGGCTCCATGGTGTATAAACAGGCAATAAACTGGGTGGGTCAAAGAGGGCTCAAAGTAGAGTGTACTACCAAAACTCATTAAGAGTCCAGAACACCATGTTGTAGCTACGTTTTATATGCTGTGGTGTGCTGTAGTGCCAGCATAAAGCTGATCAGGAAAGTGGGCCCCATGGTGGGTGAGGAACTCAACGACATGGAAACTGTGGCTGAAAGGAGAACATTATCTAGACTTCAGTCCCTCAAGGACAATACAGACTCCCCACTTCACAATGTTGCAGTCCAACAGAGAAACACTTTTAGCCACAGACTCACCAGCATAAAGTGCTACATTGAACTCAGTACAAAATCTTTCCTCCCTATTGCCAGACTCATACAACTCCTACCTCTGTCACACATCCACACAACAATCTGTGTAATAGCCTGCTGCTGCTTAGATAAAGTTGTATTACTGAGTGTAAATCATTATAATTATATTCAATATTTTATTTATTATGTGAAATATCAGAATACCACAACGCCAAACCAGTATTAGTATTCATTCAGAAGATGACTTCAGCAGTAACGTTATTTATTTGTCAATGTATCAATATTTAACTATTTATTTTGTGCATATATCGCAAAGTATACTTTCTGGAAACTTTTATTTTGACTTTAGGTTTATATTAGATTTTATACTGCTCTTTGTGTCTCTGTGTCACTCTGCAGTTTTAGCATGAGTAACATCCTTTGGTATCAGTGAATGTGTCTGATTCTGATTCTTTATTTAACGTATAAAAATATGATTAAAATAACACTGTACACTAAGCTAAAAATGAACTGTAAAATCAATCACTGCGATTCCTGACCTGGAAGTGAGGCCACTGACCGCAGACAGCTAAGAGATTGCGTGAGAGATGATTTTCACTAGAAGTATGAAGCAGAAAGTGGAGGAGAATGGATGCAGCTGGGTGGAGCAGCAGAAAGTCTGGAAGTCTGCAGTAATAAATCACGGCTCGCTGTGAGACACTGAAACACAGTCCAATCCAGCCCGCCTCCATTATTCCAACCACAGACCAGAGACGTGGACCGAATCAGAACGGGCTCCTTTCTGTACAGTAAGAAAAATAGCAGCTGAGCCACGAGCCAGAACATGAGCAGCCAGATACGCACACAAACACACACACACACATGCACAAACACATGCTATTATGCGCGCACAGACACACACATGCACACCCACGCACACACATGCACACACACGCACACGCGCACACACACACACACACACACACACACACACACACACACACACACACACACACACACACACACACACACTGAGACTTAAGGTTTGGAACTTTAATTCAGCATCACTGTTTTACAGTTCAATAATAATAATAATAAGAAGTCTGTGGCAGCAGCTGCAGACCAGAATCTCCCCCGTGGATCTTCACAGTGTTTCTCTTGTTTTGTCCTTCTTAAAGCCCTGCATTTTTATTATTGTGAATTTAATTAAAAGTACCCCCCGCAAAAAGCAGGGGATTACTGCTTTTCTTTTACTGTACTGCATTACTGTACAGATTACAATGAACTCCCACAGTTCTAGAATGTAAAATAATGAAGTTACCCCTTTATAGACTGTACAGTAATTCATGTATGCATATTTTCTTTGGTGTGTGCTGTCATTTTATTTGGTATAAGCAGGGTTAATACAGTAATACATTCATTTAATATACAGTAATAAAAATACAGGGACGCTCAAGACGCTCCACAGGGTAAATTCTGGACTGCAGCTACATCAAAGGGCAACAGCCAATCAGTAGCAAGGAGAAAAAAAATAGCATTGTCGGATTGGCTACTTTTAAATCTTCCGCCTTAGAGTACAGTGGTATTTCACCATCGCAAGAAACGCTTTCTTTGTTTATGTTTGGGCGTGGGCTTAGCAACCCAGTACAAAGACAATGGGAGCATGGCGGACGAAGCAGTTGTCCCCCTGAGAGCCTGTTTACATCATTAAAAAGAATCTGTTGAATTGTGCGTTAACAAAAATGTAACATCTGTGAAATGTGACATCAGTGTGTCATGTTGTCCAGTCAGTCCAAGACGTCTGCTCATGAACGAACAGCAGTGATGAAGAAAGTACGAAAACTGTGCATGTGTGTGAGCGTATGTGTGAGGAAGAGTGTTTTTTCAAGTAGGGAGGGGTGCTTACTTAGTGTGACACAACATCAAGTAGCAAATCTTACCAGCCTGTAGAATGCCATTCTCTGTCAAGAGGAAACGAGGCAGAGGTTTCTCATATCACAGTTTCTTGGAACGACACATGGAACACAAGGATGTCAATTAAATCATAAGCCGTTTCTTTTTTTACCCACCCTGACATTTTCTAGTGGTCTATTCGGGGTTGCTTTCTGTTACAATAACGTAGAAAAGACATGTCGGAACAATAAGGCATTTCACACGCAGAAATAGGCCTGCTTCTCATAAAAGTGACATTGCTAACTGAAGCAGTTGTCGTTATTTATTCATTTAATATGGCCGACATAAAACCCAAATGGCATTTAGAAGTTCAGTTGTATCAGCTGGCATTGAATACATGAGTACATAATTATGAGCAATAAACTCTTGGCTATAACGCCCCTAAATGGATTTATACACCAACTGTAATGCAGCCCATTAACACTATAAACTCTGAAAGGATCAGGAAACTTGAGGAGAATAGGGCTACGATAGGGCAATTTGTCTTTGTCTATAGTGGAAAACCACAGAAACATGGGGATAACTTAACATGTAAACCCAGTCCCAGATGGGAACTGAACCCATGACCTTCGGCCCAGATGCAAGGCTGGAAGGAGGTTTTTTGCGATTAATTGACTATATAGTCATCCACTGGATTATCTGACGAGCACAAATATGAAATTCAGTTACAGGCAATTATGATGCATTACTGATCAGTCTCCAATGGCAAAACGTCCTGAATTTAAAACAAACCATGTTTCCTGTGCAATTCTCATAAAGCCATTTACAATGTTTTGCATTTATTATCTGGTTTAGTTTGATTTCATTATTTAATTGTATTAATTTATTTGCATTGGTTATCTCTTTGCATTCACGCCGAATATAAAAGAGGGATCTGTAAAGAATGTGCCGTACAGACCCACCTGGATGCTCCTCATCTGATGTGGGTAAAATTTACGAGACGGTAAGTGGCAGTAATTCAAGCTGCTCCCTTCAGAAGGAACTTCAAGGTTAAAAATTTGAAGCCCTGAAGTGCATTTTTCACAGTCTTTACTTGGACTCAAACCTTTTCGGACTTGGTCCAATAACTTGTGTTGGTGGGTTTCACTGTATAACTGTGTTACTTATCTGTAGTATTTATATCCAGCCTGTCTGTATTAGCATACTGTATTTTCATATCGAGTTTCTTTTTTCTACAGATTTTTCATTTCGATTTTATTTTGACTATATATTTTATATAGTTTTTGTCTTTGTGTCTCTGTGTCTTGCAGACATGACATGAGCAATTTCCTCCAGGAAAGGAGAAAAATCAAGTTTTTTGATTTTGATTCTTGATCTGGATTCTTATATCTTTGGACATGGTCTTGTAGTAGATTCTAACCACTATGGACTCTGTCTTGACTTAGACTTATATCTCTTTAGAGGGAATCTTGACTTTGGACCAGATCCTCTTTGGACTTGATCTAGACTTGGACTTGAATTGTTGTCCCTGACAAATGTGGTTTTGACTACAGTTGTATTAGAAGGTTTCCAGTTTGTGTCTGAAAGAGTCTCTAAAGGCTAGTCCATTGAACACTAAGGAATCCTTTGATTTTGTAAAAGTGTTGTCTGGAAACCACAATGCATCGCAGTCTAGATAAACTAAATGCTTGCGGCCTCACTGCACTCCCCCCACACCCTACTCCCCATCCCCCCATAGCATTCTCCCAATCATGGGTGATTTTAGTTAGATAACTAAAGACTTCAAATGGCAGCGATCCATTCTGCTGCAGCCACCTCGGGCAGAATGTTAAGTAGCCGTTCACAGACTTTTTAATGGGAATTTAGCCCAGACCAGATAATGGCAAAGGCAAAAGGCATTTACAAAGAACACTCAATTTCTTTTTCCATCCTCCTACTTTGAATTATAATTCAGCATACTCCTTTTTTACCTGTCTGTGAATGAAGGAGAGGAAAATCTCCTGTTTTCCAGAGATCCTCTAAGAAATGGGCGCATGAGACGTGATTTGGCTCATATAGAGAAATGACATTCGCTTATTCCCCAGCCCTCTCAAAAGAAAGGTCCTGCAAAATATTACATTATGTCTCACCTTTAAAGCTGTTCTAACGCCCGAGATTAAAGCTGAAACATCTGACATTTCAGGACATTGATATTCTGTGGAGGGTTCGGCCTCACTTTCAATCCAGATCCATCTTGGCGTTTTATTATGGAAAGCACACCACCTGAAACGAATGGCTTTTGCTCATCTGAGGGCAGTGGGAAGATATTCTGCTTCTGATGAGTGCTGGAAGAAAGTGGCATACTGAGACATGATGTCTCTTTACTAATTAAAATGAATACATTATTTCGCACACAATAAAAAAAAATCCAGTCATATCACCAGTATTTAATGCTTTCATTGCTATGATATAGTCCATCGCCCAAATTTAGCTGTAAGCTGGATGTTTCTAGCAAAGTGGCCAGTGAGTGGAAGCAGAAGGTCAGTGTTTCTAATATAGTTGCCAGTGAGTGGAAATACAAGTTGTGTATTTTAATAAAGTGGCCGGTGAGCAGTGAGTGCATTAGATTATATAGTCCTTTAGATAGCATGGCTGAATGTCATTTTAAATCTGGGCTCCATAATGGAGAATATTTTCAATACTGCTGTCCATGGTCTTATAATTACCACAAACTGTAATTATCTTCGTGGTCTATTATTTGCCATCAATACAAACATGCTATTTGCTGCAAACTGGAGGACAGATGAACTGACACTGAATGTGATGTCTTGTTAATTTTGGAGTAGGGAGGCTTCAGGTGAACAAAATCTCTTGCAGTAATGTGTGTTTGTGCCTTTAGTGTTCCCATAATTAGTTCAGACAACTTGATGGAGAAAAACCGACACATTTTTTTTACTCTGTATTAGAGCTGCACGACATTAGGAAATCATGCGATATGCGATAATGTAGTTGAGTGTTGCCATGGCGATATCACATGCGATAAGTAAATAAAAACGTAGCCTTTATAGTGTTCATGTTTTTCTGCTTTGGATTTGCTGGTAACAGAGACTCCAGACGCTGACTAGTCTATGCAGGAAAAAAATGAAATGCAATATTTCCATTCCAACATGTTTTTTTTTTTTAAAGAATTTACTAAAACAGAGCATTTAATGCCTCCCATAAAACATTTGAACCATTGAACATTGTTGAAAAAAATCTGAAAATATTTTTTAAAATAATTTTACATTTTAAATAAATGTAAACATAATTAACTTAGCCAGAAAAAAATAGCAAAAGGAGCAATCTATAATAGTAGCACAGAAGATGAAGAAAACTGCCAAGAAGATTTTTATACACTCTTCTCTGTGGCACTGGGTGAAGAGCTTTGGAAAAACACCATTTATTGCAGTTCAGTCAGTCTTTCGCAATATGTATATTGCGCATGTTGATATCGCGATGACGGTAAATTTGCAATATATTGTGCAGCCCTACTCTGTATTGTATGGTGAGCAAACATTTCACTGTAAGTATTTTATGTTCTATTGTTTTGTAACTGTATCCAAAGAATACTACTGATGTAAATCTTTGTTAATGGACAAAAGTTCACAAATGTTTCCCGTATAAGCAAGTCTGATGCTAATGCACTGATTCTATTCGTTACATGACATGATATGTATACAACAAATTTATTAGATGTGACATGAATTTTGTATTTCTGTTTAGTTTTACCGTGAAGTAAAGCTTTGAAAGCAAGTTCAGCTTCAGACTTTCCTTTGGAAACAGTTATCTACTGTATTTGCCAATCTATTCTATTAGGTTATATCTGGCCACACACAAAAGCACGGGCACAATAGGAAAATGTAAGCTCTTTCAATCATCCAGCAAAAAACAGCACAAAGCAATTATCATGACACACAGCAAAGAGGAAATGAGTTTTGAAGAACTTGAGACAAAGTAAAAAATATCCAGCTGCGCATGAACCAGCCAATTCTCTGTAGCTTGCTCCCTTGCCTTGAAAGCAGAAGCTAAAGCAGAAGCCATATATGCTGAGCTGGCATTTGCTAAACAAGAGGCAGAGCTGTTGAAACAGGAAGCTATACTACAATAGCTTGCATGAACCACCATCAATGCGGGAGATGCAATACTAGAAGCAGCTGACGAAAAAGAAGATAAGTCTAGTTTAGTAAATCAAAATCGACATGGTGGCTCAGATTCCAGCTGAACTTAAAGCTGAAAGAGATTCAGTGTAGTCTCTCGTTCAACATCCAGATCACCAGTTCTATCAGAGTGTGAAACACATTAAATCCAGTCACAGCCTCACCACATGATGCAAAGTCACCTATGGCTTTACATTCACCAGTGTTTCAGCCTACCATTGACAGTGTGTGTATTACATCACCTGCTTTTAATCTACAGGCCTCAGGATGTTGTAGCAGAGACTGGAAGATGGGCGTCCTCTTAAAGCTTTATAAATGCATTAAGAGGACGCACAGTATTCATAGAATACTAGTGATGCTAACTTTTATTAATGGACAAAAGTTTGCACTGTATTCCTATATGCTAACAGTTAGCATAGGTATGGCATTTCTCATTAAACCATTAGCCTTAAGTTAATGCATTGATTCTTTTCCATTTAAATGAATAACCCAACGTGATTCCACGTAAACATCAATGTATTAGATGTGATAACTGACATGTATTTTGTGTGTCTATCTGTATCTGCTGAGCTGAGCCACACCATATAAACAACTGAAAAGCACAAGTAGCTTCTTGTGACACCTGGTAGAATGTGGCAGAGTGCCTGCACTATTCCCACAGGATGTGATACTTTATACTGCATGTGAAGAGAAGCCTTTATTGTCAACATATATCCTGACCAAGAAACATTGGTCAGCTTCAAATTTTAAGGTTATTAAACTTCTTAATTCAATTAAGATACAAATGAATTATTTATTATATTAATTAAATAATGATCTGTGCAACTGATGAGCTACAATCTGAAATTGTTTAGTGAGGCAGTTTGATTGCCAGCCAAACTCCTGAGCAATAATGGTACTTCTGTGGGAACAGACCAGATGGGCTGGTCCTCACATCAAAGAGTCTTGGGTTTCCACTCTATTGTCAGTTCAGAGGTTCTCTTTCCTTGGACCACCTTTGGAAAGTACTGACCCTCTACAAGACCTGCCATGTTGGACATGCTCTAAGTTGTCTAGCCATCATAGTTGAGCCTTTGTCAATTTCACGCAGATCCTAGAGCATTATCTACTGACCACAAGTGAAAATTCACCATTTTGTCGGTCAGTCTCTTGCATTTGGCCCTTAAAGAACAGCTTCTTCTGGAACTTGATAAAAGCTCCTTGTAATGTGTCTGTTTGATCGATTTGTAACTGTAAACAACACAAACCATTACTTCTTTTAGTTCACACCAAGTGCAGTTCACACCATCTGCAGTTCACACCAAGCCATATGCAAACCATATCTAGCACCTCACACTAGGTTCCTGGTTTAAGCCACATCCCCTTAGATAAAAAAAAAAGGTTTGATTTGAGATTGTTATATCAAACATTAGGGGCTTCCTGCTAGTGATGTCCACTTGTGACTGCACCATCCAATATGCGTTTTAAAGCCAGGTGGAAACATGGCCTGAGATGTTCATTCTAATAGAGGAATGGACAGCCAGAGCTACCAGGAGAAGCAGATTGTCACTGCTATAACAAAAGCTTCTCTGCACTGTGAACATATGGAAACTTTAAGGGCTAGCCAGAATAACTGAAAGAGCACAAAACTAAATAAGCCATTAAATCTAAATGAGATGTGCTGAGAAATGTGCAACTTAATGCAGGATTCATGACTAACAGAGTGCCATCAATGAACGAAATCATCTCAGATATGCACATGGTAAAGGCAGGGATAAAACTGGGAGCTCAGAACATTTTTTTTTTTCAAATTCCCCATAGATCAAAAAAAGATTTGGTTTGAGATTGTTCTATCAAACATTAGGTGCTTCCTGCAAACTCTACATGCACTATATGCTGAAGGCTGTGCCCTCACACACATGCAAATACATTTTTTTTTATCATTATGTTGAATGGGGTTTTTTTTCCCCAATATCCTGTAAAAGCTTTTAGCAGCAGTGACCAGTATACATGCCTCAAATTCAAGCTGGACATTACACTTAGATGACCCAATTCCCTTCAGGCTGCATGTACTTGGAGCTGCCTTAGGGTATGGGCAATTTGACCAATCAGTGTTTGTATTTTAGCATGAAGATCCATTCAAAAGCCGCTCCTTGGCAAACCTTCCATTCCAAACTGCAGCGGGTGTCGTCATCTTTAAAGAGCTCTGACATGTGTCTTACGATACAAGAACTGTTTGATTATTTATACTTGATCTCTCTGCTGCAGGTGAAAAAAGAACCCTCTCATCTCAAGGTTGAGCTGTTTCTCTAATCTCACTGTGGGTGTCTTGCTGTCATCCGTTGTGAATTGGTACAAAGTTTAAAAAAGGTCTTCTTCTTCCAGAGATCTTCTGAACGACACATACAGACACATTCCTGACTGGGCACAACAAATGTTTGGAATACGGAAGAGGCTTCCTGCCAGATCTTTGGTCTTTGGGATGAGGTGACCAGACACGGTAGCAGTGTTCACACCTGAAATGGGCCGATTCCAAAAGCCATAAATGCAGGATGAACACCCGCCTGGGCACACTGTGGATGTACTGAGATCCGATCAATGTTTAGAGGTAGTCTGGGCTACATTCAAATTCTTTCAGCACCATGAACACAAATGTGTCCCTGATCACAGTGAAGGACTGCCTTCAATCACATGTGATCACTCAAGGGACTCCAAGAGACGCATGCTCATGCCAGGTGTGAGTTAAACTTGTGCCACTTGTGACTACACCATCCAAGATGCGTTTTAAAGCCAGGTGGGAACATGGCCTGAGATGTTCATTCTAATAGAGCAGTGAACAGCCAGAGCTACCAGGAGAAGCAGATTGTCACTGCTATAGCAAAATGTTCTATGAGCTATGTGGAAACTCTAAGGGCTAGCCAGAATAACTAAACGAGTACAAAATAAAAAACAGCCATTAAATCTAAATGAGATGTGCTGAGAAATGTGCAACTTAATGCAGGATTCACGACTTACAGGTTGCCATGAATGAACGAAATCATCACAGATATGCAAATGGTAAAGGCAGGGATAAAACTGGGAGCTTCGATATCACAGCAACAAAATGCTACTGCTTCCAAACTAATGTTTTATTGAACAGCTGCTCCAGAAGAATTGAATATAGATGCTCCACCTGACAGAAATGCTACAGGAAACCTACTGTTCTTTTCTCTTTTCTATGGTCAGGTTCGACCATGAGCAGAAACACAGATCAAAATACTGATTTGTGATCAAACTGACTGAATCTTACCATGCTCCTGGGGATTTGTTCATGCATGTGTGTATGTGTGGGCAACAACTGAACACAAAGTGCTGCAGGCAAATGATGAATTAATGTTAGAACCTGCTGGGAAGCAACACCCTGTCTATTAGCCATCACAGTCTTCAGTCATCCACAGCTTGTACAGGCCTGTTTACTCTCTGAATAGGAGGCTGATGGGGTTTTGGTATAGAAAAACAGTGTAAAACCAATGATCCAAACACAAATGAGGAACACAAACTAGAAATAAGGAACACAAACTCTCTTAAGATTCATCTGAATTCGTTTGATCTATCTCCGTAATAGAGTGCTATCCTAGCGCTGTGACTGGTTGCTTTACTTTGTGAGGACAAGGAAGGCCAGCATTTGGATTTGCTTATCCTCTGATCAAACTGAAACAATTCTACCACTGATCAGACCTGTGCAATCACCCCAGATGCTCCAAACTTGTGCTCCAAACTAACCTCAGACACATTGTGGACAGTCAGGGGGTCTCTGAGGGCTGTTTTAAAAATCTGTGGCTTGTTAAAGCTCTCAGTGAGCAGTTGGAGAACCCCTGGCTTATTAACACTTAAAAAAAATATTGTATTCTCCTAAATTGAAATGTTTATTTGAAGGACTTTGAGTTTCTCATTTGATTGAATGGGGTGACAGCTACTGGATAGGTCATTTGTCCTATATGTACAGTGGGCACAGAAAATTAAAATTATTCACATTTTGTTGCTTTGCAGCCTGTAATGAAGATACAAAAGCTATTTTCCAGTGCAACTTATAACATCCAAGGGAATTTACAGCAACAGTTCAGAAATAAAAAAAAATACAGAACTGCTGAAATGAACAAAGAATCACACCTTTCTAAAAATACTTGTAGTCTTATTCAGGCGTAACTAATACAGTCAGGATATGGATTAAAAAAAAATCTTTATCAGTACCTAGGAGCACAGCAAAGTCTATAATTAAGAAGTGGTATGTGTTTATTAGAACCTTTCCTGGATCAGGTTGTCCCTCCAGACTGTACAAGGAGGAAACTGGTCAGAAAGGCTACCAAGAAGTCTATGGCAACTATGGAGCAGTTATAGGAATACAGTACATAACAAAGAGTGATCACTGTGTACATGTGACAACAATAGCAGCTGGTAGCCGAGTGGTTAGGATGTAGGATATGTGTGGAATTACTTGGGCAAATATTGCATAGTCTAGATGTTGGTAGAGAAATATCCTGCAATAATTAGACCAAAAGGTGGTTGCACAAAGTATTGACCTGCAGGTGATTCTTTACCTATTGTAGTGACTCTGGTTGGTTGGTTGGTTATTTATTTATTTACTTATTTATTTATTTATTTATTTAAAGCTGTTGTTATCATATCTTTCGTTTTGGTGTAATAAGTTGCATTGAGATTTTTTTTTGCAAAGCAACAAAATGTGAACACTTTGAAGGGGGTTATTATTTCTAAACCTTTTTGTTTATTGTATTGTGTTGGTAGGGATAATGGGCTTGTTCTTTTACTACTCATTTCTAAATTGTTTGGGTGTTACCCCTGCAGCATTTTACTTATTAGATTTTAATCATACAAGAATTACTCAGCTTTCGCATACATTTTCAGACGTTTAAGTGCAGTTTTAAATATGACTTTAGAGGAGTCTAAACAGCATGTTGATTACAAAGGCCAATGTTGAATTCAAAGGTATTTTATACATTATTCTGTTATTACATATCATATAAGTTATATAAAGTGCCCCTCAGTAGGTCCATCAACCTGTTTATCAATACATAATGCCAAGATAAGAAACTTACAATTGGAACCAAAGGCCTAAACCTCCCCCTCTTTTTCCCATGGCGATATTACACACTGGCTCTAGAAGGGACCAGCTGTATTACCTCTTCAAATCATTCAACAGTGTAAATGTGATTTTGTGATTTTTGCATTAACTAACAAATCAGTCCATCTCACTTAATATTCATTTTGATACGTTTGCAGCTGTAAACCAGGCACTGCAGCAGTAGAAGCTTATTGAGCACCAATTTATGAGAATTTCTGTTCAAGCTCCAAAATGGACATTAACTCCATGTATATGGATTAACAAGTTGTACCCACTGAGTCTGAAGACGGACCATAGTGTGACACTGTGTATCTGCTGCGCATGCCATTTACCTCTGTCGTTCTAACTCATTGCACTCAGCCACAACGTTAGCTTCCTTTCAGTTATAACTCCTCGAAAAAGGGCTTCATGCCTATCTGCCATGTATTAGAAAAGAGTTCAGACAGACTGATGGCAAGATAGTGTCCTACACGCACTCAAGGTGCTGGAAATCCAGGTCATTATGAGGCAAAGTCAAAGCCTGAAGCAGCTTTATTCAACAGAAAGCACAGTTGTCTCTGTTTGCCCAAATGAGAACCTACAGAGATTTTGGGTCTTCAGAAGTTTAATATGCGGTCATTATTCCCTGGAAACACCAGACATTACAGAAATAAATAATATCAATGATAGAAGGTGCAGACTGATACCCCTTTTCCACCAAGGTGCTTTGAGGGCCTATGTCAAATCTGAACCTGGGTCTTTAGGTTTAGCAGCCAAAGGACCATCTTGTGGTCAGATGAACTGATTCAAAACTGGCTCCAACATTTCGCTTGGCTGAAACCAAGAACCACTTACGTCAGGAGCTCGTAATGAACAACACCTAATAAAACTTTCCAAACTACATGCAATTGGCCCTAGCAACCAACACTTTCAAAATAAACGTTCTACACATACAAACTAAAAAAACCCCTCATCTGTAGCATCTATTTCACTGAAGAAGAAGAACCAAAGCTTCAATGTGAACGTGAAATCAAAACCAAACCTGATATGAAACTCACTTGTATACTAGTCCAAAAGTTTGTAGACACCTGCACATACGTATTTAATTATGAAATCCAAGTTATTAACCAAGAGTTTTGCCCTCCAGTAACATCCTCTACTGTCCTGTGCTGTACCAATATGATTGGAGCCACAAAAGCATCACTGAGGCCAAGTACTGATGTGGAATGATTAGTTCTGGATCACAAACATCATAAGGTTGGATGTGGCACCATCATTCCAGAGAATGCAGCTCTGCTACTCCACAGCCCAATGTTTGGGCCTCTTGTCCTTATTTCCACCAGACCATCTTGTTCTATAGGTGCTTGTCTATGGAGATTCAAGCCATGTGTCTAAAATCCAGTGCCCATGTCAGTGATGGGTGGCACTTAACGGTTGATGAATTTGCCAATTAGAAGGGTTGTCAGGATACTTTTGGAAGCTTAGGGAGAATTGCTGTACTCTGTTCACTTGAAATTGGAGTGATTTAAGGTCTTGTCTAATTAGTTGATGTGAATTGGTTGATTTAAGGCTTCAACTCGTTGAACCTAATTGTATTAATCTGGTTACTTTTAGTGTCCATAGAGAATGGGCGGGGCCTATGAAAACTCCCACACCCCTTTGATGGTAAGAAAAGTCTTCAAATACCTTGAAGCAAATAAAGCTTAAAGCAGAAATACATGCAGTATCTCAAATACTCTTCAGCCAAGAATTGATTCCTAAATTGGATTTTTCCACTCAAAACCTCAATTTAATAAGCCATAATTGCTCCCAAAAGCAGATAATTGCACCCTGTTCCAGTCAAAGCCAGAGAGAATGACACAGAATAAGAATGTAAACGAGTGAAGGAGATCAGGCTGATCTTACTGTATCTCCTCGGAAGCTCCTTTATATGACTTAAACACACTGTCAGGTAAAGAGCAGCACACTTACCTGTGGAGAGAAAGAGAAAGAGAGAGAGAGAGAGTTATTAAAAATAGTACATATCAAAATTCCCCAAAGTGTAAATAATCAAGTGAAGTATAAAAAGCACTAAAAAGCATTAATATAATGTGGGATTCTCACAGATTGTAATACAATCTGCAGTTTCACTTGAAAATTGCTATTTAATGCTACATAATGTTTGTAGGATCTACACCATATATATTCCACACAGTCATTCTGATAGATTCACTTTCACTTTATTAGTAAATAAAAAAATAAGAGGAGCCTGGAAGAAAACTGCAGCCATTTATTACCACACATCCCCAATAAAGAGAGAGAGAGAGAGAGAGAGAGAGAGAGAGAGAGAGAGAGAGAGAGAGAGAGAGAGAGAGAGAGAGAGA
>JBBJLR010000246.1:0-14457 GCA_037577145.1 Brachypetersius gabonensis | reverse complement strand
GGTTTGGGTGAGGGCACCCCCCCCCCCCCCCCCCCCACACACACACACACACACACACAGGCAATTAGACTGGAAAAATGCCAAAAATTGCAGTTATCATAACAGGAGGGTCAGTGGCAGATGAGGTAGACCTGGAGTGTTTTGTGTGTTGTTGTATACAGGCACTGTTGAGGCCGTCTCTCTGAGGGACATCTACAGAAAGGCCACAGGCAGGATGGCCCTCCCCCGCCCCCTCTACCTGCAGGACCCCGTTTGGGAAAAACGGAGAAAGAACAACCAGTCCAGTCTAATACATGTCTACAGGTTCAACACACACTCACACAGGACTGTCAGATAGAGGACATACAAAACATCTCTCACACATACACACAGGTTCTAAAATTAGTCTTACCTGATGTAGGCTGAATGGGTATGGATAAATGGATACAGGCTCGATAGGTAAACACATGTATATGTGCTGACTTTTGTGATTTCACGAAACCCGTAAATTCACTTGCATTTCTATGTCTGGACTGAGGAATGCAGATGAAACTATGAGAGTGTTTATGTAATATGATAAGGTAAAAAAATGAGGATAATTTGGCCCTATTACCAAATATATACTCGTAATAAAGAGTATAATATAAAGAATGAAAAGTATAGAATTTAAGTGCAATTTTTCTGTTCTATTAAGGGCTGTTTTTCCTCTCTTTGTCAGTGGTCCCGAGCAGGCTGAGTATCTGCTGCCCCTGGTGGCTGGAGTGTGTAATAACCGTGATAATCTGGACCCTCAGTGGAGCCGGAATTCCAGTCGTAGTGACTGGGTTCTGCTAAGCTCCGTCAACAAGATTTCTATCATCAGAGAGAGGGACACACAGACGGCCTGGACTCTCAACTCCTCCGTCCTGCACAGGTACCACCAGGAGAGTGTGTGTGTGTGTGTGTGTGTGTGTGTGTGTGTGTGTGTGTGTGTGTGTGTGTGTGTGCAATTTCTCCGTCACTATGACGGATTTCCGCCAACTGAGGGCACTAAAGGTTAATAATGAGATTGAGATTTTTTGGAAAAAAATGGGGAACGAGGGGTGGAGCTGAACAAGCTTTGTCAGACAAAGTTCTGGAAAGGCTGTCTTTTTCTTCTGTTTAATTATGATTTAATTATTTTTCCTAAAAATAAAAATAAACATTATGGTTTCTGCAGTTCTCTTAAACAGTGTCGGCTGCGGAGTAGCCTACTGGCTGCGAGCTGTTTCTCGACGCTTGTTTAAGATGCCAAACTTCATAGTAAGAGAAAATAACTCCCCAGCATTTAGTGCCACATCAGTCTCAAAGGCTTTTAATGTCCCAAAGCAAAGCCGAGATCTGCAAAAGGGCTTCTTGTTGCCTGGCGCATCCAGTAATAGTAATAATAATAATAACAATAATAATAACAATAATAATAATAATAATAGGGCACAAAAATAGGCTAGTAGTAGTATATTTTACATTTTTAAAAACGATCGGAGTAGAACAGTTCTAAAATTTCTAAAATTGGAAGTCAGTAGTGTGTCATGAAAGGTCTCATTCGCTAATAGTAGCTAAAACAGGTCAGAAAACCCATCGCTTAAATAGATAAGGAAGCCAAAACTCTCAAGCTTGATATTCAGTACAGTGGCTCCGGTGTTGCAAGTGCTGTGAGAGCTTATGCTCCATTAAAAATAAATAAATATCAGCAGTTTTGGAGTCTGTTTTCTTGCTGTTAACAGAGGAATGGCAGTGGGAAGCTGCTCTAAATTTTTGTATTTTGTGTCGGGATCTTGAGAAAAATCCCTTATTTTCAGTGTTGAAAATTGACTGGTATGGCTTAGTGCATGCCTTAAGTATTCAGGAAGTGATTTGGTTTAGTACGATCACCTAAAATACACCGTATGTGGTTGTATGTGGTGCTATAACGTGTCTGGATGCACCTCAGAACCTCTTGAAGGGTTTTAAGGGAATCGGATTAAAATCTGGTTTAAAAGCATCACGTTCACAACGGCATAAGTAATGTGGATCAGATTCATCCAGATTTCATCCTGATACTTTACGTGTATGAAGGGCCCAGGTATGAGTGGGGTTCTATACCCTCTGGAGAGGAGAACCCTAGAGAACCATATATGTGATCATGGTCCTTCTTTTAGTGGGTGGAGCTTGGATTTTGCCTCCCTTCCACTCTCTCTCTCTCTCTCTCTCTAGCCGTCCTGCTGTGGGTCACTTCAATGATGATGGAGTTCCTGACCTGCTAATTCAGCAATCTGCCAACGGAGTCCGAAAGGTGACACGCACGCACCTGCACCTGCTGACACACAGATTTTGACCCGGTGACACCTGCTGACATCTCCTCTCTTACTCGCTCACTCACTCACTCTCTCTCGCTTTCTCTCTCAGGTTCAGGTTATTGATGGGGCTAAGGGTGTGTGTCTGTGGGAGACGGAGTTTCTGAATCCTCGTCTTGCTCTGGAAGGTTCCTCCATTCTGACCTCAGCCAGCCAGTCTGTGTTTCTGTTCTGGGCCGGGGAACCCCTCCCCCCAAGCAGGAACACCACTAAGGCAAGACTGCGCCCCCTTGTGGAGTTTATAGTAATCACTGTATTATTGTTTGCCAAGAATGTACCGTTTAATTGAATGTAACGCTCTTAACACAAATATTCCAAATGCATGAATTCACACAGGCTTAATATTCTGGAATATCCATGTCATATAAAATGTAAATGGAGGGAAAATAGAAAGTTTGGTATGTTTTGTGGTCTGGTGTGTGTGTAAACAGGTAAGCACACCTGAGCCAGTGCTCCGCAGGCTGTTCTTCCTGCACCCAGCATATCCCACAATCCTCCAGGAGCTCATGAGCACCACCGACACAGCGCTAACAGCTACAGGTGACAGACACACACACACACACACACACACACACACACACACACACACACACACACACACAAAAGCCCAGTGTTCAGCTTACTCAGTTTTCATTATATCACATTTTAGGTTTTCTCTTGTTAGTGTGTCGGAAAGAAAGAGGCAAGTTTTAACTGCTTAGCCAAAAACAGGATTCAGACTGAACTAACCTGCTAACAGCAGCTGGCAGCCTTCAGTCTGCCTCGTTTGGGGGGTTGAGGCTATTCTCTCCTTTTTAATGGTGTTCTAAAGGCTGTATTTTAACTGTTTAAAACTCCAAAACCAACTAAAACCCACTAGTAGCTCCTCCCACCTTTAAGACATACTTATAAATGTTATATAAATGTTATAAAACAAAACTTATATAAATGAAAATACTGGTAATGAAAAGCTATAAATGAAAATATGTCAAATAAAACAAGTTTCTTTTATAAGATAAAAGACTCTGACAGTTCATGTCTGTCATCCTAGTAACTGGTTGTGTGGTGATTCAGAGTGAAATTCTAGACTGTCCTTTAACTGTACATTCACTCGTTAACTGTTTCATCATGTAAAATATTGATAAATGTCTAACACTAGCAGTGATAAAAACAATACATTTCTGATAGTAAATAATTAGCAAAGAATATTGGGCATGTTTTTAGCAAGTATGCAGTGATTAACATGCCAGTGTAGAAAACATCAGCATGTGCCAAAACTTTTGACTGGTAAAGTGCATCAACACTTAAAACACTTTAAAATGCAAAGTGTTGCTGGGACTGTTTATAAACAGATGTGCTTGAGATGATTGTCCCTTTAATAACCTTATTCTGGGGGAGGGTTTTTTTCTGTGGGCATGACCTTTGGATTGTGTCAGGTGTGTTCAGGCAGGTACAGATGGACTGAGTTTGTCATCTATCCTCCTCAGTAAGTTATCAGGAGGTGCAGAAGGACGCCTCCTATGTGGTGGTCCTGTCCCGGCCAGAGTCCGGACTGGCTCTGGGCGCTCAGGTGGTGAAGAGTCTGAGTTTGAGAGCGGCTCTGCGGTCAGCGCTGACCATCCGACTGGGGCAGAACAGCAGAGCCAGTGTCCCGAACTCACCCAGCACCTTCCAGATCAACAAGTTCTTCAAACAGCTCTCCTTCAGACAGCAGGTGAGACACGCACACGTGCACACATACTCACAAATACACCCACACACACACCCACACACCCACACACCCACACACACACACACACACACACACACACACACACACACAAACACATGCACGTGTCCAATGTAACTAATTGTTTTTATCTGTATGTTATTGAATCCCCTCGTCACATGCTGTTGTCTCGATTGATTGCATTCATCATATTTTCATGGCACAAACACTGTCATGTTTCATAACCACTTGCATTAATAATCTGTTATTTTATTATAACAGTTATAGTTATTTGTAAGTTATTTAATTATCCCCTTTGCAGTATTACTACTGTTTTTCTGTTTTGATTTTTAACTCTTAATTGTCTTCTCTTTATTCATTTTGTTGCACTGAGCATGTTAATGAATTTCCCTTGCGATAAATAAAGTTCTTTCTTATCTTATACATACACACACACACACACACACACACACACATATTCTTACACATACATACGCGTATACACACACACAGATGAACATGCATACATACACACAAGCACACACACACACTGTTCTCTATAAAGGTGGTTCTGTTTGTCTTCACAGTGAGAATCAGGCAGTTCCTTCCTCCCACTTCCACTCGCCCACTTCTCCGCTTCCAGTCCTGTACAGCTGCATCTGTGACATCTGAGCACATTCCACTCTATTTCTGTTTTTATTGGTTTGTAAGTGTGTGAGAGTGAATGTATTTATTGGTATTTATTTTCTGAGCTGGCGATGAGGTCAGCCTCAACTTGAACACAGAACTGACCAGAAAGACCACTAATGGGTACGAAATCTGCTGGGGAGAACCTGAAGTGTGTTTATTTGGGAAACTGTAGATGAGGTCAGACTGCACTGAACTCGTTTAGATGTAAATATTTTTTTTTAAGGCAGAGTCTTCAGACGTGCACTGAGAGCCGCATTAGAAACCTGCTTTTGCTTCAGCGTGGATCTTTTATCTCCTTGGCCTCCAGTGGCAGCTCCTGGTTAATATTTTTGGTGAAACAAACCACCCTTCATCCTTGGTGCGCGCTGCAAAACAAACAGTACCTCGCCGTGCATTATGGGCAGCTTGATTTTCTTGCCCTAAGTACCCACTTCACCTCCATGTTCTGCTTTCGCTGCTTCACATTTTGATGTATTCTTTCTCTCCTGCTCTTCCCTCAGTCTCCTCATAGTTAGTGTTAAATTACTACAAAATATCAAAGGATTTTGTTGTGCATATCTTGCAAACATGTAATAGTAATGTTTATTTCAACAGTATATAATTAACAATGTTTCTAATCTCTTTCTCACCTTAATTCTACCCTCCTGGTCTTCTTGGTGAAGTAGTTAATCACTCTGTCACACCAGCAGGGATTTGTTTCCAAGGATTTTACCAGTGCCCAGCTTGGCTGGGTGGTGGTGGGGATCGCTAGCAAGCAGTCAAGCTAACAAGCTAATGCCCTTCCTTCTGTGCACTTGTAGACTAATAAAATATAAAATAAAAATAAATATTATTAATAAATACTAGTAAATAATATGTTACATGTTTTGTTATGTATGAAGTTTCAGTCTCACACTCAAGGTCAGTACTCAGTACATAAAATAGAATGAAGTGAAAACAAAGCCGGTGATTGGCCGCAGTGTTATGTCAGTCATCTTTAAGTAGAGAACTACCCTATCACAGTAGGCAGTCACTTGTTTCACGGGTAATGTTATTGAGGAGCTGAATTAGAAGAGCAACCTTATTTTTATGAGCATTTTTTTTGTTTCACACAAATAAAAAGTCATAATTATTACCTTTTTTTGTATTATTTTTCTTGGTAAAATGTTGTTTCACCTGTAGTCTTATAGAAACCACCACTGTTGGTCTCCTACCCAGGCCTGCTCTATTCCTCTAGCTGATGTTCATGTTCTTCTCTCTTTGGCTGAATGTGATGGTGTGTTTGGCTGTTGATGTAACGTACACCTTTTTTTTCTGAACTCTAAGCACTGGAAAACTCTGTGTGCTGCTTTCAAGGAGCAGTATTTCTAAATCTTTGCAGTATTTTTAAGTTATAGCTGAACAACTGAACAATAAAAATACACAGCTACTAACTGTTCATGCGTTTATTGTGCTCCCTCAGTTCACATTTACACTCATGTTCTTGATCTGATCAATTAAATCACCACAATACAAGTACTCCTAGAATTAAGATAAGATAAACCTTTATTAGTCCCACAAGTGGGAAATTTGCTTTGTCATGGCCGAAAGTGGAGAGTACAAAGGTAAAAGCAGAAAAAAAACAATAGAATAAAATACCAACAATACAGATGTACACTATACAATCTAGAAATATAAAATATCGACATGTGTATTGTAAAATATATACATATGTAAACTATATGTAGACAGACATGTATGTATGTACACAATGAGTAGATATATAGTAGATATATAAGAACCTTTTGGGACACCATACCACCAACCATGTTAGAAACAAAAATAGCCACTTCTTGTAACACAGGAGCCACTTATCAACCAACTGTCTGGCAACAAACTTATAACCACCCACTAGTTGCTGGTTCCCCTCTTTGTGGTGTTCAGGTGCAGTAAAGTCCACACCGCTGTAGTCAAACCATCAGTTTTGTAAAATGAATCCTGACATATTGTTTAATTAAACCAGTTATTATGAACATATTCACTGTTTACTGAAAGTCAGTGTTTATCAGAGGGTAAAATAAGAATTACCAACTTGATGGGGTGTACATGGGGCAGGTTTAGTTTAAAGATTTTAATCAGATTTACTGTTTTAACGGTGCAGGTTTAATTTAATAGGAGTTTTTAATTGGATTAGCTGTTTTAACGGTGCAGATTTAATTTAACTGGAGTTTTAAAATCAGACTTGCTATTTTAAACGATGCTGGTTCATTCATAGGGAGTTTTTAATCGAATTTATTGTTTTAAGCAGTGCTGGTTTAATTTAAAGGGTGTTTGTATTATTTTAACTGTGCAGCAGTTAAATGTTATTTTTAATCAGATGTAGTGTTTTAAACAGTGCAGGTTTGTTTAAAATGTGTTTTTAATTAGATTTACTGGTTTAAACAGTGCCAGTTTGGTTTAAAGGGAGTTTTAGGTGTTGTATTCAGGCGGGCGCTGCGACAGCCCCGCGGTCCTGGGGGTGCAGATTTTAGCAGGTGCCGGGACGGAAGGGACGCAGACAGAGGAGCAGAATGGCGGCAGCGTTGCGGCTTGTTACGGCTGTCCTCAGACGAACCGGGACCGGGCTTTCCTCCGGGAGCAGCTCACGGATCTCCGGGGCCGCACTGACACTCAGCCGCACCGCCGTTTGCACCTCCTCCGGGGCCGTGCTGCCCAAACCCAAGAGGGTGAGATCACCACTGACTGTCTGTCTGTCTGTCTGTCTGTCTGTCTGACTGACTGACTGACTACCTGTTTTTCTGTGTGTCTGTCGCTCTGTCTTACTTTCCGAGTATCTGTCTGTCTGTTTATCTGTCCATTTGCTGATGTTTTTGGGTTAGCTCCGCCCCCCTGCTCTGGGATTGGCTGGTTATATTTAGATAAAAAGAAAAACATTCCAAATGTATTCCTGCAGTGAGGGTCGGTGTTCAGATCCCCCGCCTCCCTTCATCTGCAGGACCTCCGCTCTTCCCACTTGATCCAGGAGCAGCAGGAGCTCGTCCAGGTGTGTCAGAGCAGGTGCTGCATCCTGGTTTCATCTCAGCAGTCCATCATCGCTTCTGCATATCATCCCATATCAGGGATAAACCCCATTCTCTAGAGTTTGGGAAGGGGGTGTGAAGTTTTGATTTTGATGGCCACTCTGCGGTTTATTTGGTCCGGATAAGGAAATAATAAAAACCCGGATCTTGTTTCTTATTTGTGATGTCATTAAAACAAGTACATTTGCATATACGCGATAATCAGTAAACTATCGCCCTCCAGACCCCGTTCGGCCTGATGCGGATCAGCCTGGTGGTGGCACCCTTCCTGTATGTGGGGACGCTGATCAGCAAAAACTTCGCTGCTCTCCTGGAAGAGCACGACATCTTTGTCCCTGAGGATGATGATGATGATGACTGAGCTCAGGTGAGAGATACGTTTAAAAATGGGATTAAAATAGGGCAATAACTGCAGTTATGTTAATTACAAACGTGCAGATTCATGTGTTTAATCCACAATAATTCATGTGATTAATCCAAAAATAAATTGTAAATTACACAAATTGCATGCTTAATTGCAATTAACTGTCAGGAATAATTCATTTAATTGCAATTATTGAAGTGACTGAGGAATAATAAAAATAATAAAAATATAGAAAGCATTTGTAAACCAGATCTTCCTAGTGTAGTGTGCTGCAGGGCGCTGCAGGATTTTAATCCACTGCTGTAACCTGTGTTTATGTGCAGATACCAGAAGCTGAAGATGCTGCTAGAGGATGAAAACTGTATTGCAGAGGCAGTGGAGCATCTCATCATTTCCCAAATGCTGGTTTTAGTGATCCTAGTGTGTGTGTATTTAATGAAACTGTGCTCTTCATCTGTCTGCATGAAGCTCTATAAAGTCCTCACTGGAGGCCCTGTCCATCCTGAAGCTGCGTGACTTTTAGTGAGGCTCCCTGAGCAGAGCTGTTTTTATTTACTACTGCTATTTATTGTTCTTTAATGTTCTTGATCTACTGTTACACTCCTGCTGCAAACCACCGACTGTAACAAAAAACGGAAAATAAACTGCATTAATGTGATCCAGCGACTCACTGTTCTACCAGATTTTTCTAAAACACCCTGCAGTCAAAGAAGCGTCTGTCATTCTATTTAGGCCCATAGGCTTTAAGGGGTGAACAGAGGAGGGTTAGACTGGGTTCTTTGTTCTGGAGAAACTCCCCAAGTCTGAACTGTTCTCAGTGGAGGTGAAAGGAACCAGACCTCTGCTTCTAAAAGCTCCACACAGTTCATTTATCAGATGATTATGGTTGCATCATGTGGCGTCTGAGACGTTATCTGTTTTGATCCTAAAACTAAACCCATTTGTGGTGGAGGGATACATGCAGGACATTGTGAGGCCAAATAGTCCCCAAAGAAAACTGATTTTAGATTCTCCACTATTTTACCATCAACATCCATCCAAACACTTCCTTGCACTTGGAAAAGTGCTATTTAACACTACTCTTTAACAAATGTAGCAATCATGAATAATAACCATCTACATAATCTAAAAACACACCAGCGCATTCACACTGGAGAGAAACCTTATCAGTGCTCAGTGTGGGAAGAGTTTTAGTCATCAGAGCAATCTCAAAACACACCAGGGCACTCACTCAGGGCAGAAACCTTTTCATCGCTTAAAGAGTGGATGGGGTTTCTCTAATAAGAGTAGTCTCCAAAAACATCAGAGCAGAGACTGTATCACTCTTTAGAGTGTGGAAAGAGCTTCGTATGTGAAAATTAAGGACATATCAATATGTAGGAAAAAATCTCCGTCACCTCAAACATCCTTTTGATCAGTTCCCTACCCGGGGCTCTCAGATTTCTTTCAGTGTGTGTGTGTTTCTGCTCAGATCTGTTATCTCCCCACAGTCCAAAGACCTTTTTTCCATGTATAATGTGAATACTATGCTGTGGGTGGAGGTAGCTCAGTGGGTAGGATCCTCCGGACCATGAGGTCATGGGTTCGAATCCTACCTGCATACCACCACTGGGTCCCTGAGCAAGACCCTTAATCCCAAGTTGCTCCAGGAAAGTTGTCCCCTGTAGTTAGAGAATGGAAGTCACTTTGGATAAAAGCGTCTGATAAATGCCGTAAATGTAAATGTAATAAGGGCTTGGTCTCATCGTTGATCATAAGATCAGTGCCATAGCACAATAGTTTCAATTTATAACATGAACATTGAGGAATATATTATAGAATTTGTATTTAAGTGTTGTACAAAATAGCTTTGAATGTTTTAGATTTCACTATTTATTTCTTTAAGGGCTGATCTAGTCAGTCCTGGAGACCCTGAGTTCTGAACATTCTTGTTTTTTGACAGGCATCCAGCACACAAAGAGCCCACTCATTAGCTTATGAGCTGAATCAGGTGAGTTTGATGTTGGAAAGCAGAAAAGCGTGCACAGGACTGGCTAGGAGTAGAGGAGACTGGGTCCTTCTGTTTAGGCCCACAGGCCTTACATTAAAGGGCCCATATCATTAACATAAAACTGTTGAAATAAGGATTTTGACACACTGTTTGCTCCACTACCTCTTTCGAATGCTTTTTGCGATGTCACAATAAACCCAAACACACATCTATGAGCTGACAGTCCCCACTCACTGCTTATAAAAAGTGTTTGTGTGAAGTGCTTTGTGCTTGAGGCCCTGTATAGAGCAGCCGATCAGAAAAGAGCTCATTTATTTACAGCACAGCAACATTAACTGTACGAGGGGGATACAAGGAAACGTAGGGTACGGCTCTTTAATGAACAGGTGTGTGTCCATTATACTTTAATAAAAGCTGTAGTCTGAAACATTTATATTTAAGAGACTCAGAACCTCCACAGTCCAGGACCACCGCTGACCTCAGATCAGTCTAATAACCAGTTTCAGTCTCCATCTAGATGTTTCACTGAACTCTGGCTTTAAGAGGGCCCACAACAGCAGAACTCCAGAGTTGTGCAGAAAGAAGGCTCTAATAATAATAATAAAGTCATGTGTATGAACGCAGGCAGACACAGTGTTTGGATAAGGTGTGTATTTACAGTTTAGACAATCAGCACATGGTTCCAGAGGAAAGAGTGAGGGTGCAGGGAGGGGGAGGTCAGGGGTCGTGTCCATGGTAAAATTTGGACAGGAAGTCGGTGGGGCGGGGCGTCTCGGTCTCGTGGAAGTAACGCATCACGTGCGTTTTCTGCTTCCAGATCTGGATGGTCTCCTGAAGCTCCATTTTACCCTGAAGAGGAGAAAAACATCACCCTCACTCTCACACACAAGGTTTGTAAAATACGAGCTCCACTGAAAGTCTGCAGGAACATCTGGTCGTTCCTCACCTTGATGACCAGCATGTCGATGACGCGGGGGTCCGAAATGTGTTTGTTCTTGTCGAACATCTCCCGGACCTTCTCCCTGCCCTGCCGAACCGAAATGTCCAGCTGGAACTGAGATACTGTAACACACAACAACCACAGTCACACAGAACCTCCACCTTTCCTAAGCTCCTTCACAGACCGCAGGCCTGGAGAGGAGCTTCACACAAAGCTCTCTGATTCATTCATCTACATTAATGGCACACATCTTTGGCTGCAAGTGTTCACGAGGGCAGCTGTGGGATCGGCTGTTTCTCAGACCGCCGGGTTGAGGTGAGATTTTAGATTTAAATGTAGTTTTAAATGTAAACTTTCCATTCACAGCACTGTGCCAAGCAGCGTGTTCTCATCTCCTCCACTTTACAGAGCACCAGTGGCCAGAACCAGACCGGGCCGAAGTTCACTGCGGCATGCGATTAATCACTGTGAATTTTAACCTGTTCTTTTTTTGACTAATTGACCGAAATGAACACGTTTGTAAATTTATACACATATACATTTCTTTATTAATTAGGGGTGTCACACGATTCAATAAATGAATCTAATTACAAGCTCTGTGATTAATTACTCTAGATGAACATTTTTGTTGTAAAAATATTTTTACATTTGAATGAATTTTGGCATATAAGTGAATAAGTAATTAACATTGCAGACTTTCGTCTCTTATTTAATAACTGTTCATGTGCAGTAATGGCCACAGCAATCAAAAATATGATCTAATATACTGAGGGAAAAAATAAAAAATGTTTCAGCAAGAACAATGACAGAACCAAGTCCATCTATCAGCTGCAGTTTAAGACAATGCACATCAGAACACAAGCACAGTGTTCTGATGATTTATGCTGCCTTGTCAAAAATGCTACCATTAAGTTTATATAGTTTATACAGTTTATACTGTCAGTTAGGGGTTGACAATATGGCAAAAATATTACATAATATTTTTACGCGTAAAACACCATTTTTAGTTGAACAGAACAACTAAACTATTGTTGTTTGAGCGTTGTTTCTATAAGGCAGGCATTAAGTGGACTAGCAAATTGTGCGATTTGTCTGAGGAAAATATTAGGAAGAGCATAGAACCGCAAGAGATAGACGGAATGTAGTCTATATAGACAATACTACGATCTCTTTGCTTTGGCAGATCGTCAGTACATAGCTCATCTTCACAATCTCATATAGTCATATTGCCCACCCTTACTGTCAGTTTGATGATGAGAAACAGGTAAATAATGTGCATAATTAAGAACATTTTTTTTTATTTAAATGAGAAGAGCCTACATAGACAGATAGATCTTTAGAGGTGCAGTCAGTTTATATAGTCGGGTTCTAGCACTGAGAAATGCTACTGTGAAGCAGGGTGTTCTGACAATTTATGCACACTTGTCAAAGAAGTCTATCGCAGGGATGTCAAACTCCAGTCCTGGAGGGCCGTGGTCCAGCACAGTATGCTGGTTCTCCTCAAACACATTCACTAAACCTGACAAATAACTGGTGAGGTGTTGCTGAGCAGGGAAATCACCAAAACGTGCTGAACCACGACCAGAGTCGTGGTCCAGCACCAGAGTTTGACAACCCTGGTCTGTTGACTCATGCTACCCTGCTGGAAAAGTTTATACAGTCGCCAGTGTCCCAAGGTAGCACAGATTTATGGCCGTGGCCATGAATTTCAAGAGTGTGGAACTGCACACGCGCAGAAGCGCACGGTAGCACACCTCAATGGGTAGCATGTTTCAACAGAACACCAAACCATACAGAAATATTATGTAAATGAGCTCGATTGGTAGGCACAAGCACACTGACTTCAGATTCAAACTCATATATATGCACATAATACCAGTGTGTCAGAGTGGTTGTGCCTACCAACCGAGTTTATTTACAGAATATTTTTGTTACTGCATCTTTAAAAGTTAAGAAATAAAGATACGATGGAGAATAGTGCGGAAATGTATTAGGATGTTATTGGTGTTAAGAAGAATACAGAATACTGAATATGGTTCCTTGGTCCCTTTAAGGAACTGCTGGATTAAAGCTGCTGTGTTGAACAACTGATGACAGTAGAGGTTATGGTTGCATCGCCTGACATCTATCAGAGTTTTGAGAAGATTTTGTTCCTAAAATGAAACACATTCATGGATTGTGGAGGACGTTTGGAGCAGTGGTGGAGTTCTCCTTTAAAGAAGTAGAAGTGGAGATCAGAGAGTCCGGCACTGAAAACGCTGGAGAAAATCCGTCCAGTGAACACTTAGACATAATATTAAATAACACAATGTCATAATATAATTATTCATGTAAAGTATAATATAATAGTGTAGATGGTCCGTGCTGTCTTCTTGTTTGTCCTGTTCTGTCTGACCTTGACCCGGGTGTTCTCGGCGTCTGAGTGGTTCTGGTTCGGTTCAGTACCTGTGTTTGGGATCTCTCGGTACCAGGCCCGGTAAAGCTCCCTCACGCGCTGCTTGGCCTCTTCCACGTCCCGGCTGAAGATCGGTTTGACGGCCTTCGCGGCCCCCCTTGCCACGGACGACGCCATGATCGTTTCTAAAGAGCGACTCGTCCACGAATCGAATCTTTTGGACCGGTTCACTTTAACCAGCTGCACCCTTTTTTGTCGCACGGCGCGGTGTTTTCCCCGATTAGTTGATCCACACTGATTAACTGGTCAACACTGAATAACTGGTCCTAAAACCGGTCCGGCGTGCGGCCGCTTTAGATAGACTGTTCTTCAGTGTCTCGGTAAATCGGTTCTTTGAATCTGACTGTTAGGAAGAATCACCTGGACCGAGCGGTGTCGCCCCTGCAGGACTGGAGGAGAGGCCTCCTTCACTCCAATCCATTTATTCCTCTTTTTTTCTCTCCAGATCCTGATCCGATCTCACGCGCAGATCAGCCTAAGCAGATCCGGTCTCAGTCTGAGCTCTCGCACCAGTTCATGTGGATTTTTTTTTTCAGACATTAGAGAACGTGTGTTTACTGTATTTTCACACTGACCAAGAAGGAAGATCTGAACCTAAAACCTCTGAGAATTAACACTGGAGCCTGTTACTCAGTTAGCTAATCTGCTCACAAGCTCACTGGTGTTTCATGTTGTAGATCACCGGTTCACAAACAGAAGTGAAACAAAATGAATACAAATACAATAAATGCCACTCCAGATTAAAACACTTTAACCTTGAGATTGACCCCAACTTTCTTTCCAGTGTATTTTTTTACTTCAGTGTCAGAATGTTTACAAGTAACGCAGACATAACCAGTGGCGGTTCTACACTGAATTGTTCCCCGGGCAAGACTCCCTGCAGGCGAGCAAGGTAAGCATAGCAAGCATCATAAGCAAGAAGGCTAACAAACCTAAGAGTTAACGTTATACCACTAATTACCA
>JBBJLR010000235.1:0-14457 GCA_037577145.1 Brachypetersius gabonensis | reverse complement strand
AGAGAGAGAGAGAGAGAGAGAGAGAGAGAGAGAGAGAGAGAGAGAGAGAGAGAGAGAGAGAGAGAGAGAGAATGGCGTATTATTTAGGGTATTAATGACTTTTATTTAGGGAAAAACATCGTTTCCATGATCGTTTTGCAGGTTAGAGGATCAGGACTAGCCTCTTTCAGTGCCTCTCCCCATCTCCCACTTGGTATGGTCCTCCCCCTCCCCCTCCCCCGTTGTGTGTGTGGTGGTCGTGTCCGGGCGCTGAGAGGCGCACACAGAGCGGAGCGGCTGAGTCTCGAGCGCGGCGGCTGCGGACCCTCCTCTCGGCAAATGGCTCTGACCACGCGAGTCCTGCTGCTTCTCGGCACCGCGAGCGCAGGTATGACCCCGTGTCCTCTCTTCGTACTTTTAAAAAGACCCCCCGATCCTCCGGCGCGCGTGCAGCGCTCAGGACTGGAACGTGACCTCCCTGGTTTGGGAAATCTGTGCGCGCGGATGCTGAGCCAACCTGTGGCAGGTGTGTCCGCGCGCGAGCCGGCTCGAGAGGAGAGAGGGAAGACTGTTTTCGGGATGTTTAAGGCCCTCGGGGTCGATGCGCGTGAAAATGACGCCAGGTGGCACTTCTGGACTAGCGTGCCTTTTACGCATATACATTATTTTTCATAACTTTTTCACTCTGTTTGTGGTTCTGCGCCTTTCTTTAATGATATTTCTGAATAATTCAGACCCACAGCTCGTGAAAAGAGTTGCGAAAGCCTCAATGAGCCGTTTTCACTCAGTCAAAGCACGGAGGAGCGACAAGAACTTGAAGAAGCTGAACCTGAACCTGAAATTCTTCGGAATTTTCTGGTCCACCTTAAATAAGACTGAAGTTGCCTTGTGTGGGGCATTTTCAGGGCCATCTTAAATCAAGCTGTAGCTTGTGTCTTGTTTGGGGAATTTTCCAGTCCACCTTAGATAAATCTGAAGCTTATCTTGTTGAAGAATGTTTCGGTCCACCTTAAATGAAGCTGAAGTCGACTTCGTAAGGGATTCTCCAGTCCACCTTACATACATCTGAAGCTGGTCTCTTGTTGGTTAATTCTACAGACCACCTTAAATTAGGCTTAAGTCCGTTTTTCTGTTGGGAATTATTCCGGTGTACTTTAGTGCAGAAGTTTCATTCAGAGCATTTAGCTTCGTGTAAAGACCTGCTGCACGATTTCCGGGGGGCTGGAAACATTTCTTGAAGAAAAGAAGCCGGTTCGAGTCCCAGCATCTCTGCACGCACCAGAGTGAAATTAGTGCACCATTTAAGGTGGAACGGACCATTCCCGAACAAGGAATACATCTACAGTACTGTGGAAGTGTCTTGATCCCCCCCCCCCCCTATTTAATCTCTTTTTTACTCTGAATCGCCTTGTATGCGCAAAAATCCTATTTTCTGCCTGTTCAGCTCTTATTTGGCATGCTGAGAGTAGTCAAAATGTTTTACTGCTACAATGTAACATGTTTGTAGTTCAGTCCCTGTACCTGACTAGAACCTTTGAAAGTCCCGGAGAACTCAAGACTACATGAAAATATTAGGGGGGCTCCAGACTTTTGCACAGTGCTGTACTACATGACACTCCCTGACTCGTGGATAAGAGCGAAAAACATGGGCGGGCAGCCTAAAATGATCGTTTTTGTAGCTAAATGAAATCTGAAATGGTAAATGAGTGAACAGCAGTGAGGTTTTATGTGTTTTAAAACAGTTCCTTCTTCTTTTTCAGTTGTGGGATTTGGACTAGATCCTGATTTACAGGTCGACATCATCGCCGAACTGGACTTGGCGAACGCCACTTATGGACTAAGACAGACAGCAGGCCTGCACAACAACAGCAAAGCCTTTGTGTTCCGAGGTAAGACCAAGGCCATGGCCGTCCCAGGCTTCTGGTCAGGGGTCAGCTGGAGAAGGCTGTTTCTTTGCTTATGCTTTCCTTGTTTTTGCAAAAAAGAATATTGAGAATCGTGAAAAAAATTGACTTGTGAGGTGTTGGAAGGTTTCATATATTTGGGATATGCAGGTGGAAATGGCTTTCGTGGTCCATCTATGGTCAAGTTTCCTGTGGTGGAGCGTGGAGATTGACGCCTACGGCTGTAATGCAGACCACCCAAAGGGGGCGTGATCTCGCCGTCAGCCAGGGGCCCAGCCACCATGACTCAGGGAGCTTGTCGCTTCTAATTGGACTCCCAGAACAGCTGTTGTGATTTCAACCTGTCTCGTCTGCAGAGTGCAGGATGAGTGTTGGCTCTTTTTGGAGAAACGGCAAGACGTATGGGCTTCTGTTCATCCAAATGGCATGAGTGATTATTTGTGTCTTTCATTCTCTTTCCCTGTAATGAGTTTATGTCAGTGTGTTCCATGCTGTGAGATGAATAAGCAGATGTTTGTAAATGAGTCGGTTTTGTTGTATAAGGTGAAAACAGCGAGTGCTTGGTTTCCATATAATGGCTGAGGAAGGAATGGTTAGGTTTTGCTTTTACATATACACCCTTACATATATGTTTACATATATGTATATACATTTTACACACATGCATATTTCTCTCTCTCTCACTCACTCTCTATATTAGTGGTGGGCCGTTATCGGCGTTAACGTGCTGCGTTAACGTGAGACTCTTATCAGGCGATAAAAAAATATCACCGTTAATCTATTCACAAAGTTGGGTTGGGAGCTGGGTCTATACTACGCAAGCTATGATGACTTTCACCTTGATATTTTAGCGCGGATTTATACCTAGCCGAATTGCACTGTAGGGGGCGAGACCGAGTCTTCGAACCTGTGTGTAACAGGAACATGAAACAGGGACGTGACTGGGACGGAAAACAAGGGGTGGCTTAATCCCTAGAGTTGTAGCAGGAGATTAGGGTCTGTTCTTTCCGCCCTTGGAAAGGGAGCAATTATTTACTTTCTCAAAAAAAAAAAACAGAGTGATGGCCATGTAAAACTCCAAACACTCCCGCGCTACCTCACACTGAAACACTACATCTCCCAGAATGCAAACTTTCTTAAGGCAACAGGCTCATTCTTTCTTAAGGCAACAGACTCAGCCAGCACATCATTTTAATTCAATAATGATAACTAGACATATTATTTCTCATTTCAATTCATAGTCTTTTTGTTTGGATATATAATTGTTTGGATATATAATTTAAAAATAGTAGAATAATGTCTATATATTTAGGGTGGCTTGGGATCATTTGGGGGGGGGGGGCTTCAGACCTTTGGCAGAATACAGATGAGCCATTTTAATCTAGATTAATCTGGATGAATTCCAAGATTACAGTGAGATTAATCTAGATTAAAAAAATTAATGTATGCCCACCCCTAATATATGTATATGCATGCACCTTGTACCTTTAGGCACTTTGTAGTCTTTCTTTCATTTAATTTATTCCAAATGTTAAAGATAAGACAGTCTTATAGGCAGAAAATAGTATTTTCACACCAACAAGGTCATTCAATGGAAAGCATAAAGAAATGAGGGGTGGCTCAAGACTTTTGTGAAGTACTGCATAGTGCATCAAACCCCGTTTTTGTTTCTGTCTTTCATTCATTATTCACTCATTTATAGGCATCATGCTCATTGTAGGCTGATGTGAAAATGCTCAGCGTGTCGTCATGGTAACTTGTTAATGTGTCATGATGCATCACTGAGGAGAAGTTAATATGGATTTATATCACAGTAATGGCATTAGTGGAACTCTAATACAGTACTTGATAAAACATGTAATCGTTATTTATTAGAGGTGGAAATTGCACGGACACAAAGATGACGATACAATACTAGGGTGATATTATTTCATGATATATTATTGGTTCTTACACTGTAAAGCAGAAGGATTGCTCTTTATAGGAGTCCTTCATTCACCTTTCCATAGAGAAGATCTAGGTCTCTGAAGTTAGTTTGAAACCTGATTCAAACCATAAAAGGTCTGGGCAGTCTTCAAACCACAATAGCATCCAGTTCTTCAAGAAATGTGAAACCAACTTGAAGTTACTTTGTTAATTAGGTTTTCCATCACTGGCTGGAGCAGATGATGTTGCTCATTTCCTTTGGGAGAAGAACAGTAACATCACTGCGGTCTGTGTGACTAACAAACTCAAAGGTGACCATTCTCAAACCCAAGTTGGGTCCAGTTCCTCGATAGATGAGCCAACATTAAGAAGGCACTCTTTCACTTGCCAGATGAAGCTGGAGGCTGTGGTGCTGCTAGATGCCTTTAGGATAAGGTGGTTTATGTCATAATATATGGACAAGCTAATTAAATTAGTAGAATGGCTTGAAGACTTGGAGAGGAGGACATTACTAGCTTACAAGATGAATCAGAAATCACAGGTGAAAACAGAACCTAGCTCAGCTCCTTGAGAAATGTGAGGCCAATTTAAGGGAAAGTAGCATTAATTAGACTCTCTGTGGCCGGCCGGACGAAACCTGCTAGCGGTGAATAAGCGGTCAGGCCTTAAGGATGTTAATGTCACTCTAGTCTGGGAGATGTGAACATAAAAAGCAATGTAAGCCAATTAAATGGAACAGCCCAGAAGCGAAATTGGCATTAATTAGGCTAGCCAGTGAATTGGCATTGTAGCTGGATGGCTTTGGGACAGGTTAAAAACAGAAACCTAAAGAAAGGCAAAGCCAGTTTAAAGAAATGTAGCTGAAATTAGCAGGCCAAACAAGTGAAAAAGTACATTAACTGTCACATAAAGTGATGTTCTGAAAATTACTTTGTCTTCCAGAAATAATATAACAAAAAAACTAAGGTTAAATTGAGCAATTATCAAACTACCAACCAGCCAACTGGAGGCAATTTAGCCAACATCAGTTTGGTAGTGCATTATTAGCCAAGCAAGCTCCGCTGGGGACGAGCACATTAATGTTCCTGTTGTATGTGGGTCATGGGAGGGGAAAATAAATAAATTAAAGTTAAAAAGGACAATTAGCAAACCAGAGCAGTGTCCGTTTCCTTAACAAGTGTGAGGCCAACATTAATTAGCCGCTCCACTGCTAGCCAAACCATGCTATCTGTAAATTAACCGTACTGCTGCTTGCTGTTTGCAGGGTAAGTACTTACTGTCTCCATAGTGTGTGAAATAAGACACTGATCAGACTATTCTTAAAACAGAACAACTTCTTAGAAATCTTGGAGACAACTTGAAGGAATATTGCATTAATTAGACACTCTGTGGTCACCAAAGGTGGTTTGGTCAGGCTTTTGGGATGAGGACACGATCATTGTAGCATGGTCAATGTGACCAAAAACCACAGTTAAAGAAGACAGGAAACAGAATGATGACACTGTTCCTCAAAAATGAAGCGAATTTGATGTCATTTTTGTGTAGCTAGTAAAAACAAGCTCGCTAATTAGCAGTGAGGCTTGAATTTGACATTAGGATTCCTACCTTTAAAATAAATTAAAAAATGACGTTTGCAGAGGAAGAATTCTCATTATAGGAATCAGCCGCCTGTAAATTGCAAACCCATTTGAAGACATTGGGCCAAAATTAATTAGGCCCAATGCCGAAGTGAGCTCACGGATAATTGATAGTTCTGTCACTCGCTGCCGTTGAAGTGGCAGTTGTGACCGGTGTGATCTGAAATGTTTACAGTGAAAACTGTAATTGCTGAGCAACACTGAAGGTTAATGGAGATTCAGGAATACAGTCGATACACCATCATCTTTTCACTCAGAGTTTTATGTGTCTCCTTTTATACATCCGACAGTCCATCAACAACTAAATCACACTAAACTCTGACACCGTCCCAACAGCTGATTCACCAACTGATGGACGGAGCAAGCACTGTGCAGGACACTCAAAAGCACACACGCAACCAAGAAACACACACTCACTGATGCTGTAAAACTTTAAATCTTTACTTTTGAACTACTGAAACTACTGACACTCGTCAAAGCAAATGCCCCTGCAGAGCTGCTTTTTTGGTTAAACGCCTACATAAACCACCTTTATGGAGTATTTATCTTCTCCCTTATTCCTTTATCAGTACTATGGCACTGTAACCATAGCGACCACAGCTCGTGCTGTTGTACAACAAACGTGACCGACCTGTCGAATGAGTCAAGGTTAGACAAGTTACATCAGCGCTGAGGCAAATGTCGTTTTACTGAGGAGGAAAAATTTGTAAAATCTTTAGAGAACATGGCAACAGATAGAACTCTTAAAATCATTCCGCCACTGAAGAGGTTACTTAAGTGAGTTAGCCAAACCCTGCTAGCAGTGAACTAGCGGTATGGGTGTGAGGATGTTAATGTCACACTGGTTTATTAGATGTGACCAAAAAGGTTAAAAAGGCACTCTATTGCTAGCCAGGTCAAGCTAATTAAACCTTGATTAGGACAGGATGACTGAAATAGCTTGCAAGATGCATCAAAAATTGCAGGGTAAAGTGGACAGATACAGTGATGGATACAACCTAGCTCATCTCCTCTAGAGATGTGAAGCCAATTTGAATAAGGAATGTAGCCTTAATTAGGCTTGGCTGGTCGAACCCTGCCAGTGGTGAATTAGTGGTCAAGCCTTTGGGATGAGGACATGAACGTCACACTAATATGAGATGCAATTCCTTAGAATCGTGATAGACTTTCTCATTGCAGCAAATTATGATTTACAGTAAAGTTCAAAGCCCCTTAATGTCTTTATATTTTGATTCCAAAGATCTAGACCTTCTTGTATTTCTAATGTAGTCTTGAGCAACAGGATTTTCAAAGACTCTCATTTTCAGTCCAGGTCATGAACCTGACCAGTTTCAGAGGAATGGTTCTTGTTTAAGTCACACAGTGACCTACATATGAATCATTCAAGCAGAACAAAGAGCATCAATTTAAGGCCTAAACCAGTGAAGAAACAGGTGCAGGTTTCAGATTATCAAGCGGTGATCAGTGTACTGGTGGTCCTGAATGCTGGCAACACCTTTGTTTAGAAATCTTGTATCTTCAGGCACTTTGTTGCAGTAAAACATTTGTTCCCATTTCTTTCATTTAATCACCTCAAGTGTATATCGAATAGAATAAATAGTATTTTAATCAACAAGATGATTTAAAGCAAAAAGTGGCTCAAGACTTTTGCACAGTACTGTATTTCTGTCAGTTTTTGGGGGATGTGCTCATCTGTCGCTCTGGGGTCTTAATTAAGAAGCACCTTGGCTGAATTAAGGTAATTGCCTGTATCTATCTGGGCAAATTCAATCAAGTAAACTTTCAATTACTCTGTGATGCTGTTTACAAAGAAAGTGAGTCGCTCGATACCTTATTAGTGGAGTGGAATCTGGTCCAGAATATCACTCAGGCTTCTGATTTGTCCTGCATTCAAATGCATGGGATTGGTTTGCATTATTAGGGTTTTGGAACTCGTGACGCTGGAGTCAATTTTGCAAAGCTATACAGAAGTGTGTTTTCCATTTGAGGCCATTTTTTGAGCAAACTCTGTATGTTAATAGTTCATTAGTGGTGGGAAACTCCTCCAACAGAGCAGATTTCTCCTTTTTCTCCACCCCAGCCATTCCCACATTTAAGAATAAAGCGGCCCAGTTTCTTCCAAAGCCAACCCGGAGCTTTAATCAAGGCTCTCATCGACACACAACACTAAGATGCTGTATTTTCCCTCTTATTATGTTCTGTTTTACATAATTTTTTCACAGATACAATTATATAAGCAGTGCAAATTAATTCATCCATACACAGTTAATCCATCTACACATAATATGTTAGACATTAAATGTAAGACAAGGTGTCAGTGATGAATCCCCATATAGAATATAATTTTAACTGAGTGGCTTTGATTTACAAGCCAAGATTTACAAGTAAGTATTCATTCATAAAAGTTTTGGTAATATCAAATTTTATTGCAAATAAAACTTGAGAACCACCTGCAGTTCTTTCACTGTCCACCAGGTGGCTGTGGCCCATCCTTTGGGGGAACAGTGCCCAGTATTTTGAACCCCTTAATGTCCTCATTCCCTAAAAGTCACAATACTTGTTTTGCCTTGATTTTACGTGGTGGGGTGCAGGAGGGTGTGTACGTTTTACTGTCTTTGTTGATTTTATTTTTGCTGTTTTGATGATTTTAATGTCATTAATCATGTGGTATAAAGTGTGGTAAGATTGTGTGCATCCAGAACTGAAGTGTCGGCTGTCCTTCAAGGGTTAAATCACTGCACTAAAGAGGCACTGTGTGTGCGTGTGTGCGAGGGCCAGGTTGTGTGTGAGGCATTTCTTGCTCTGATTTGTGTGTGTGTGTTTGTGTGTGTGAGTGCACGCACGCGCTCTAGTCCAGTGTGGAGGAGGCCGGGTCTCATTAAGGCAACTCCTGCGCTGCTTGACCTTTCTGCAGAATGGAAGGAAAGCGCCTGTGTGGGTTTTTATGCTAACCCCCCCCCCCCCCCCCCCCCACAGCGGCTATGATGTCATGAACCTGGACTTTGAGGAGTTGGAACCTTTAATACAACTTTATCCTCTGTCAGTATGGAGTGGAGGTAGAGATGAGGACCATCACTGTTACCTAAACCAATACAGACTAATACTGGATTTTTTATCAAAAAAAAAATTCAAAAAGCTTTGGAATAAGCAGTAAATGTGTTTATTTTAAAATAATTTTTATACCTCTCACATTCGATTATTCCCAATTTCATATTAAAAATGCTGAAGCTGTCAGAAGTGTATGGCGTGTGTCACCCATTACTGATGAGTATCATTGGGACTGTACTGATACTGATCTTGCCTATCGATACTGATCAGTCCTCTTATTGATCCCTCTCTACATAATCTGGTGCATTCAGCAGTCGTTTTATTTTATATTTATTTAAAGGCAGGGTAAGAAACAGCTGTTTAATTCTATGGTTGGAAAAAGGTCATGTAAGAATGAACTATGAAATCTTTTGGGATAACAAACCCATCAAACATCAGGGAAAAAATAAAATACAAGACAGATGTAGAATACAGACTAAAACAACTAAGCTAATCAGTGTCTTAATAGTAAAATAAAGTCGTTAGACTTTTTTGCATTATATGAAGGCCTCGATTCATCAGAACACCCAGTAACTGGGTCCCACCTAGAGCTGTGATTGGTCACCAGTCAAAAACACTGTGATTGGTTAAAGGCTAATTTGCGTATTGCAGCATTCGTTGATCTCAGTATTGCAGAGATTGATATTGTGATTAACAGACGCTATGTGTTCAGGCCTGGTTTCAATGATTATGTTCTGTTGAGTGGAGGTTTTGTTCACTTGGTGAAGATGGATGTTGCTCTGCATTGATTGTTTAATTCACTGCAGTGAGTCAGTCGAGATGTGTGACTTTATCCTGCTGAAAGGGATGTAAGAGAAGTTTTCCTGAATCATGCCAGACTGTTTCTGCTTTACGCCTGTGGAGCTTTTTGATTCTGCTATACTCGTGCATCACATAACAGCTTCCTAAAGAGGAATATCGACCGCATCTCTGCCTGCTCATTTCGGGATAGCACTTTGTCTCCTACAATTTTTTTACCTTTGTCTCCCTATAATTGGTGGTGTAAATGTGTATTACTGTAGTGTTGTGAAGGTGGTTTGGTTTTGAATTGAGCGCAAATGATTTATAATATTCTCTCATGTTGTTCTCACACTAGACCCAATGGCCCAAGTGCAATTGTACGCCCTTCCCCTCCCCCCAGTCGTTTGAACACAAAGAGCTTTCTACCTCACTGTACGTTAACTCTATCTTTCTATTTTTAAATATTTATATATTTATTGATAGAGGATCAATGTTTTGACATGATTTGATATGCATAAATGATGTATAAAATTCTTTCGTGAAAAGCTTTCATTGTCCGTTGTAAGGGTTTGAATCACTTGAATCACCATATTCAAAACTGAAAGAAGTATCAGGTCCAGCGCCACCTTGTGGCCTACAGAAGCAACGTTATCAGAGTAGACGTCTGTACCAAAGTAAATTTCTTTTAAAATAAAACATGTTAATATTAAATATTAATATACTTATATTGTATTCTCATGCAGTCTTGTGTTTAGTTTTTGTTTGTGCATGATCCTCAAGACTCACTGTGGTCCCAGACTAGCATTGTTTTATTTGACTGTGTTCTGGGTATGATTGAAAACGCCTCCTTGACTTGATTTAATATTGTGCAGAAAAATGATCACAGAACTACACTTTTTTTCCACTTTCCTCTAAAAATACCCCAAACTGAAAAGCATCATGGCATGTCAGTATCGATAAATGACACATAGCACTAGGACTCCTGCCCAGTGGCTCTTGATGGTGTGTTCAGTTATTTATGGTCATTTAAATATAACTGTATTACTGCAGGGTAGATCATTGTGGTGAAATGATATTTCATGCTGCATTAAGTAATTTCCTGAATGATCTTAGATTTTTTGAGGGGTCACAGATTTGCACCATTAAAGCTGACGTTTACATTACTAGTTTTTTTTGCCACTTTTATAGTCATTAACTGCAGATTTTTTTTTGTTGTCCAATGTAAATTTGTTGAGTAAACAACTATAAATGAAAATGTCAAATAAAACTCATTTCCTTTAAAAGATAAAAGAAATTGTCAGTGCATGTCTGACATTCAGTAACTGGTTGTGTGGTGATACAGAGTCTAATTCTAGAGAGTCCTTCAACATTAAATGCATTAGTTAACTTTCATCACATCAACTCGTTAAATATCTGACACTTCTCTGCTCATCTACTTTATAATTAAGTGGCTTTTTATAGGCCAGTAACGATGAATAAAATATGGTTTTTTTTTGCTCTTAAATGGTAAATCCAAAGTAAATGTGTATGTTGGCAAAGAATATCTAGCGTATTTTTAGTAGATATTAAATGAGTAACAGGCAAACGGTGAAGATCTCAGTCGTATATTTTGGAGAGTATTTAGGAGTTTGAGGTAGTTCTGAAGAGCGGTAAACTTGTGGAAGTGGAGCTTGGCTTTAAAGAGTAGGGTTTCCCTGAATATCAGAGAAGAGTGTGTGATGCTGGAGACATCTGGACCTCCTCTCCCTCCCCAGAAGCTCCAGGTGGTTCTGGGCTGTATTTGATGATCAGTGAACCCAGCCCGACTCGTCTCGGCCCTGGAGACGGACGGGAGGCCATCAAACCAGTGGCCTCAATCCCATCTCCCAGAGCAGCAGAACCATCAAACCACTCATATTTTATTTATGATCAGTGCGCAGGCCAGCTGTGGAGGATCTGACAGCCGCCGGCCTTTCAGGAATCAGAGAAGAACACGACTCCTGAAGCGCTCAATCAGACGGGCGGGAACGCTTTCCTCCTCCCCACTGCCGCTATTGTATCAAATCAAGAAGGGAAAGTAATCAAAGTTTCTGAAGCTGGCTTGCCTTTGTGTGGTTTTTTTTGGCTTATTTTAAGGCCACAGAGCTAAAATTATAGTATTATGCTGTAGCTCTGCTCTACATCTAGGAATGAGAAAAGGCCTGTATATCATGATAATTTGAAATGGATTATTTCTGATTCTGCATCTCTGAAATGAGGAGAGGTTGTTTGGAGAGAGGGAGAAGATGGGTCTGCTGAGTGTTGGGGGAGGGGAAGGACCACCCTATTCAGCACGAGAGAGAGAGAACAGATAATTATCCCTGAACAGTTGAGCCACTGCTCTTCTCCTAAAGCGTCTAATAGACGTCCACATGTCTGAGCCAGGGACTGGAATCCAGCCAATCAGTGTGTTTTCATGAGACAGCAGAACCCATTTCAGCACTACTGACAAAGTGCCTTGAGCCAAATGACGGGCTCTGGGTCCTACGTATTTCTTTGTAATGCAGGTAACAACCCCTTTTAAAAAAATAGCCCATGTCTTACCTTTCTGTGTTTTCTTTCATCATTTCTTTTTAGGTTCATGTGCTGTAAGGCATTTCTGAATGACCTCTTTTCAACCTCATATAGAATTAAAGAGTTGGTTACTGTGCCTGTTATGCAACTTAGCTCTACTCCGATTGACTTTATTCCGTCATTCCATTCTCAAACTTCTCAACTTCAGTGTTAATGGGCAGGGCTAACCTTAGGGGTTAGGGGTGCATATATGTAAACGATTCATTTTGTGACCTCACAAACACAGTGATTTCAAAAGAAAAAAAAGGGATTTTGTGGGGAACCTCATCAGAATACTCTCTGTGACGTGAAATTCAGTTTTCTACGTTATAAGGGTTATGAAATAAGGTGTATGAAAGTTACAGTGCTTGGATGCTCATACATTAGGGCTGCATGATATGGACAGAATATCAGTATTGTGGATTAAGAAGACTAAAGGCTATAAATATTGTTTTTTAAATGATACTTTTACTCCGCTATGTGTACAGTCCAAATGTGAAAAAAATCTGCTGATTCTGGTTACAGCAGTTTTAGACCCGCCCAGGCATGCACAGATTCACCAACACTTTTGGGTTATTTGACTTTTGGGTTACGAGAAGACCTCAGAACACCCAGTAACTGTGATTGGTCACCCTGTCAGAAACACTGTTATTGGTTAGAGGCTCATTTGCGTAGATTAGCGTTGCAGAAATTAACAGATGATATATAGTGCAGCCTTACCGTACGTGCAGCCAAACACTCAGCATGCATCTCATGGACATCACTGAAAGTAGCAGATGTTCGGTGGTGTTTTGTGTCATTAGGTTTAGGCTGCACTCGCAGCTTTCAGTGGTACGATCATATTATCACAGGCGTGACACCTGGAGATCCTTTGCTCTTCAGGTGGCTGTGAAAGCATCCTTGTTTCCAGATTTGCTGAAAATGTTTGTCATGCATTCAGAATGAAGTGTTCATCGGAGTGAATCACGCCGCCTCCCTCGTCCTCGGTAATTGGACGTCCTGCTGAGTAGAAATGTGAAGCAAGACGAGACAGCTCACTCTGACATACGCTCTAATGTGGAAACATCTTTAAAGGAAACGTCACCTTGACGCCCAGCGATCTGCCAGGCGATGGCCCGAACACCGGTTCACTTTATTCCATAATTGACTCATTAGTCTATTATGGATTCAGTAAATCGGGAAATGAAGGAAGTACACTTAGCTGTCAGTAATTAATATTAAATACATATTTTTGCTACATAATCTTAAAAATGGAAAAATGCAAGTACTATTTCTCATTTTGCCCTTTTGCCTTGGTGTACAAACTGTCTGGTTTGAGATTAAAGGAGCAGTTTAATGAAAAATCAAACCTCCTCTGAGCCCAGATCTGGTCAATCAAGAGTCACCCAAATCTGTTTATGTCTAAAACTTCTCTGGACCCTCAAAACACATCCAGCTTTTCATTAAAATGGATCAGACTTTAGAATATGGTTTAGAACACTACAATAATCTGTAAAAATTAACCAAACATCAGTGTGGAGGTGCCTTTTTACACAACAGGGTCTGTTTTCAAATTGCTTCAGGGCCAGGAGTACTGATCTTGAGTCGGTTTCTGTGACATCATAAATACAGATCTTAAAAAAGGGTCACACATTTTTTAGGTCGTTTGTTTATGGTGATTTCAGACAGATACACAGTACACATTTCTTCAGGTTCACAATGTTCCTCAGACACCTCAGCGTTTCTCCAGGTCCTCAACATTCCTCTAGGTCCACACGAAAGTCCGTCAAGATGCTGCTCGGCCTGATAGCGGTCCGTGTCACCACAGTGTCATCAGTGTCATGACAAATGGTCCAGTTTTCAAGGCAACATCTTTAGTCAAATATGCATGAACACTGACTGAGATTAAATTGCTCAAGCGATTTGACGGTTAGTGTTTAATAACGCCTCTCTGTCCATCACACCGCCAGCAGGACCCTGGTAATGAACTGTTATGTCAGTGGTGTCATAGGTAATGATGGTTATCATTATACGTTCTAAATATTCTGGACGTAGATAAGCAATTAGTTAATCGCAGACTTTTGCACAGATACGTTCCTCACTGTCTCTCTCACCGTCTCTCCGCATGTCCCGGGGCCTGACTTGTTATCTACAGGATGGAAATTATGCCTAATCTCTGCCCCAGAAGAAGTATTAACAGGCGAAAGAAAAAAACATTACATACCAATTAATTCTGATTTATTTAGCACACGAACACTACACGAAACATATACAAATACATCTAATCTCCGCCTTTAAAGAGTTACCCGGCCTACTTTGCTTATGAAGCGTTTTGTCCTCATGGATACGGTGTTCACTTCCCCGCCCTCAGGCTTTTTTTAATCGCTTTAATGAAAAGTACACAGCTGAGGATTCATGGCGGAACCACAGATACGGTGTGAATGGCCCCCCCAGGACCGATCCAGCTGCGAGGTGCGGTGAGTTGGAAGCAAGGGCTGTGGTTTTCGATTGAGGTAGGAGGGTAAATCAGGGGGTGTAATGTTTGACTGGGAGAGGAATCTAAAGCGTGGGCTGCTCTTTTGGACCGATGCTGGAGGATGAAGCACGGGTTGCGGTTTTCAGCTGGTTTTTTT
>JBBJLR010000163.1:17035-28494 GCA_037577145.1 Brachypetersius gabonensis | reverse complement strand
GTTTTGTTTTTCCTTTTTGTAAATAAATACTCCTAAGCAAAGGCATGGCTGCTCCGTGGCCTTATTCAACACCATGGTTCACGGGGCTCACCGTGACACACACATTCGGATTGAAAATGTTTACATTTTTGTAGGAGCATCAGAAAATGTGGACAGTGATCATGTGACTTAAACACTTCAAATATTTCACAGGGGTGAAAGTGTTCAGTCTGAGTAAATAACAACGTTCATAATCTATAATACCAGGCAATTTCGGTGGTAATGTTTACTTTCATGTAGTTTCAAGGGTTTAGTTAGAAGCTTAGTTAAAAAACTAAACTCTGCGCTCGGCTGACGCTCTTCTGTTCTACTTATAATGTTTTGCTTATTAATGTGTTTGTTTGTTGTCCATGTAGATAACAGGATCGCCGACTCTCACTCATTGAGCGAGAGAAACACGCATCAGTGAGACTAATATGAAAATAATAGTAGTATTACAACAAACGTATTATGAAAAATATACGTAGAATTTAGTTTATCTCTAGAACCACGGAAGGGAGGAAAAAACTGATGTGATTTTCTGAATCAGCGCAAGGCCTGACTAAGAAACATCAAGAATTGCAATGAAACAGACCGTTCATAAAAATGTTACCCAGTATAATGGAGCTCTCAGGAAAAAAATTAGATTGTTATGAAGAACATTTTACATGTTTAAAATGTCTCTTACCTCTAATTTACAGTCATACATTTTGTCACTAAATGTATGACTGTAAAAAAAAAAAAGTCCCTAACTGCAATGGGACTTTGTTTGCTATTGTAAATGTGTTTGACTCTCTTGGATAATTTTGGTCTAAATAAAAATGCTAAAGATCAACATTGAGAGAAGAGGACAAAGGACAGTCCTGGTGGTTATGGAGTCCCCTGCAACTGGAACGCTGTGGGTTTGAATCCCAGGACTTCAAATGGCACCACTGAGGTACCCTTGAGCAAGGTACCGTCTCCACACACTGCTCTACAAACAGCTGGCTGCCTGCAGCTTTACTTGGTGAAAGTTCAGAGAGAGAGTTTCACACTGTTCACACTGTGTGCTGTGGTGTGTTCTCACAAGTACAGTTGAGTAGCAATGAAAGTGTTATTGTTTAGAGATGTTACTTGGGTGCATGTGAATTGATACCCAATTAGTTTAATGTCTTACAGCTGTTGCTGTCGCTTTACAACACAACCACAGTCAGTTCCAAAAATACTGTATCTACCCTTTACATACTGCATCCACCTCTTGTTCACTGATTGTACTTTCACTTTGGCTTTCTTTCACGTCACACTTCCGTAATCGGTGGGCTGGTGGCACTACAGTTCTGAGAGGGGGGTTTGGAGGCTGCTGTGGAGAAGAATGAAAAATAATCAAAGCCCCAGACAGTTATGAACATTTGCAATACATTCATTTGGTAGACTTACAATTTGAGGAACAGCCTCAGGACAGGGTGAGAACCAGAGGAGAGTTCTAAATTAAAGTAGTGCTGGAAGATCATTAGGAGAGGAGATGCTCTCTGAACAGAGAAGTCTTTAGGAGGTTTTTAAAGAGGGATTCTACTGCTCTGGGTTTACCTTGTGTGTAGGGATGGCAGAGCCAGACATCGTTCCTTGGAGGAGTAGAGGAAGCGAGTAGAAACATAAGGCTGGGATTAAAGTAGCTGGGTGCAGACACAGATGTCATTTTGTAGACAGAAGTGACTTTTAAAGTGGTTTGTTGACTTAGGAGGGTAAAAGACCCCTGATGAGTCAGAGCCCCCTTTAACCGTGTTTGATTCAGTTTAATTTACACAATCAAGGCCTTTGTGGCAATGTAAAGGAAACTTTGGAAACATATTCTGAGGTAAAGCCTCTAAAAGAGCTGAATACAGTCTGAAACAGATTAAGGTGTGCAAGCAGATGGACTGACAAAACAGAATGTCCCTGTTCAGAATTCAAATGAGGCAACTGTGGAAAAAGCCCAAATATACAGTACTGTTCAATGTCTTAGGCATCTATGCAAATTGTTTAAAGCGAAGTTAACATAAAAATAAAAACATAATAGTTTATCAATATTAGGAAAAACAAAATTGGATCAGTTTGGTTACAAAAACAAGCTACTACTAATAATAATAAAAAAAAGTGCAATGACAAACAAGAAAGCAGTAAAAATATCAGATTTGTTCTGGGTGTGTAACAGTATCGGATTTGTTCTGGGTGTGTAACAGTATCGGATCTGTCCTGGGTGTGTAACCGTATCGGATCTGTCCTGGGTGTGTAACCGTATCGGATCTGTCCTGGGTGTGTAACGGTAGTTGATACTGTGTGAGCTGGTGAGGAGAACACGGGTTCAGTTCCAGGTTCCTCCTCGGTTCCTCCAGCTGTTGTTTGGATGGTGAAACTCCATCAGCAGCTCCTGATTAAATTTAATGAAGGACTGTTTGAGTAAAATCAGGTTTCTGATGAAACTACAGTAATACTGAACTTCCACAAGAACTCACTGATATACTGAACATCACTGTTTACTGTGGAATATTATTTGTATTTATTTTAATTTAGACAGTTTAGTAATATCAATATGAAGAAAAACACGCTGCTCATTTAAACAGTTTAAAAATGTTATTTTCGCGGGTGCCGAAGACTTGGGAACAGTACTATAGTTCCATAGCAGAACAGGGGTGTTCAGTAATGAACCTTCTGGGCCTCAGATAAAAACACATTTCTGAATTCACTGTTCAAAATCTTCTGCTAACTCTGTAACCTCAGGTCTGAACTGGGAGATCAGTGTTAGACAGGACAGAACTTTTATTCTCTCTGAGGGAGGCAAGGAAAAATAATTCATTAACGATCCGAGCTGCTAGACTGTAATAGATATTTTTACATTAAAACAATGAGCAAAGATTTGCATTCTTAATAAATCTGTAATACATTTCATTTTAAATTAATTTAAATGTATAAACATTAAATGTTTTGTAATTATTTTTTACATTTAAAAAACGTTTAAACCTGGTGTGAGAAGTGAAACCATCGTGGCGGTGCTCAGGTCACTCAAATAGGGAAGATTTCCGCTGTGAACCCTGATATGTAACAGTATTGCTGTCTATGTTATATATTGCCTATATAATAGCAAATAATGAAATGACTTGCTCATAGGAACATTACAGATTTCTCAAAGTGGCATTTAAAATGTCTTAAAATGCATCAGACTCAATTTGCTGACATCTGCAGATAACCTGAGTGTTATTTGTGCATAAAACTGCCTGGTCAGTTTCTCCTAATAAAGAGCAGAGCCTGATGGAGATTTTTTTTTTTTGCCATAAAAATAATCATAATAATAGTCAAATAAATCAGTACATTTAGTGATTACTCGTATTATAGACAGCATATGTCCTATTTACTATTTACATGTTTTGGTTAAAAAAACAAACAATAATAAAACAAATAATAAAAAAGTGCAATGAGAAAAGAGAAAATAAAAATACAACTCTAGCCATGAAAAATTGACATTATGTGAGTTTTTGACAAACACTTGAGTAAAGATCTGGACCTTCTACCATCTGTTATATTTTGGTCCTGAGCCATTATGTGATTCAGAAACATTTCAAAATTAATTCTGAGTATCTGCGTATTTTCTCTGGGAAAATGGAACAAACGGTTTTAATGGCAGAAAAATGTTCCTATAATAAGCTACAAAATCTTTAGTTGACTCAATAATGGCCTTTTACCTTATTTCATGTCTCTGATCACACTCAGCAGTGTGTATCATGTTTAAGGTTCATATTTGTAATCTTCCACATAAATATGATGACGTTCGTCTACTTCTAAAAGGACTTTGATTTTTGACTATGTCGCAGTGAACCAGCATTGTGGTATCGAAGAATAGGATTTACTGATCACATTCACTTGTAGACATGTAATGCTACCATGAGTAACCAAGAAATGCCCAGAGGTGTGTAGGGTATTCTAATCTCACACTCTACTGTATTTTACTTTTACTAGATTTTATTGAAGCAGCAACACTTTCACTAGAGTACCTCTGGTGCAGAATTACACAAGCAAAAACTCAAAAACCCAGTAAAAATAGTAACTTCTTGCTGAAGTTAGACTCTACTCTTCTCATTTGGATCCCTTTGTTGCTAAAGGAAATGTTAGTTTTCCAGGAGCTGAACCAACACATCAGCAGGAACTAAGTGTTAATGACTAAAATGTAACTGAGTAAAAACTTTAATTAATACTTTATTAGCATTGAAAAAATACTCAATGTACAAATTCATTACATTTTCACTGGAGTACACACGTGTATGAAACTGCTTAGATGTGACTGACTATTCATTACCCACCTCTGAAGATGCTGCACCATGAGGGCTGTGATTGTTTGGTGGTGAGCCCCCCCTGGTGTTCATCTATTGGAACATACTTTAAATCATCCTGTTATTTTTGTGTTTTTTTGTGTACAAGAACAGCCTGGCATGACCAACCCACAAAACCACATAAAGATAATCCAGGAGTCCAGAAAACAGCAGCTTTCATGAGCCTCAGTAGATGTCTGTTAAATGCTCACTAACTCAGGTATTGTTTGGAGGAATTATTTGTTTTAATGTGTGTAACTAAAGGCCTAACTCATTCACATGCAAACACTAAATTTCACTTAGTTTGCTTCTACTAGTTTGTGCTGTAGGTTTTACTCAGTACTAATTGTTTAGAGTATATGTCGCAGCCAAAATTGAATTATTGTGTACTTTGTGCAGTTAACCAGGAGGGGGAGCCAAATCCTCACTTTAAAAAACACTGCATTGATGCATGTTTACACACTGCAAGCTAAAATATCCCAGAAACGGGTAAAAAATGTTTTTTTGTCATAATAACCATATTTGTCAACTACATCTGCCAATATGATTCTATAACTGGAGTGCACACAATTTCTTACACATTTTGGTTTATTTAGAATGGAGATGGTAGGGAGGGGTTATGCAGCTATGGTGAAAAAAAGCAAAACATTTCATCATTTTCCTGAAGACAAATCTGAGTTTTAGCCTTCCCCTTGATAAGAGATGGTGAAACAAAGTAGATCACACACATAACTTATCTTTTGAAAGATACTACCAAATAAATAGAAATAAATATACAGTTTAAACAAATTTCCTCGAAAACAAATGGCAGTACTAAAAAAAAGCAAGTCACGTTCAGTGTCCTGTATAGTACAAATCCACCATGCGATACTGAGACAGCGAGTAGCAACGTTCGTTCGCTGGACTGGCTACCCAAACGCTGCTCTGTTTCAGTGAGTTAGATACGACTGGGACCAAGAATCTTGGTCTCCAGAACCAGAGAGAGAGACAGAGAGAGAGAGCTTGACTGTGCACAGGTTCTCCTGGACCCGCAGGTGTTCGTGTGGACGTATCCCATCAGCCCTGTGTTTTACAGGCTCCCAATTCCCTTTCTAACGAGTCTTCCCTCCCTTGTCTGCTCCAGCACCGTGCACCTGGTGGGCATTGGGTGGGGAGGTTTGGGGGGTAGGGGGCCACACTCGGACTCTTTAGAACATCTACCCCCCCGTGCTAAGCATCGTAACAGCCAGTCCGCTGGCTGGCTGCGCTGCGGGATCCTAGGAGCTAGTGGCGATGTTGAATTTGTCCAGGATGGTGGTGTTGACTCTCTGGAACAGCCACTGTTGTGTCTCGGACTGGGGATTGCACTTGTTCATGAAAATCCGCTTATCGGCAGGGCTACAGTCCATGCAACCACTGCTCACCAGGTGGTAAAGAGACTTATCCTGCAACCAGGAGAGGGAGAGAGAGCGAGAGAGAGAGCGAGGGAGAGACGCATGGCAAATAAATAAATAAATAAAAAAACAAGCAAACATATAAATAAATAGTAAAGGAGAAACACAGTGGCAGTGATTCTGGCAGCAGTCTAATCCTCCTCTTATCTCCTGTTCCCCTTCAGTCAGATTACAGGACCAGAACTGAGGAACCAAAACCCGAGCGTTTTTTCCCCTCTTCCCTAATCAGAAAAGCTGACTTCATTTCATGGTTCGAGCTTGGAAGTCAAACTAGTGAGAAATCTCAGAAGCCGGAGAGAGTGCGAGGAGGGAAAGAGAAAGAGGGGCAGCCCAAAACTACCTGGAATAACATATTACATGCACACAGAGCATGGCAGGGTGTTAACTGCTTAATAGCATCATGCAATACAACAGTCTGGAGGCATCTGCACTCATGTGCACAGTTGTTGCATGTGTTTTGTGCTGGAGGTTAGTAAGCATGACAAAAAGAGTGGGTGGTGGTTAGAACACAGGCCGTATCCCTCAGGAAAGCTAGGATTGGAAAGGGGCGGAGGAGGTGCCTCAGGGCTCCATCTGCAGCCCTCTGTGCTTTTCCTTCTGGCTGATTTACTGTTCTCTCTGCCTCTGGCTCCACCACTGCCAGGACCCACCTCTGTCCTTTCAAGTGCATATTGCCTTTCTGCTGTGCCGTCATTGACCTATCTGACAATGATGATTTCTCTAGTGGGCCCCTTGATGCCCCGTGAGAGGAAGCGACTGGGTGTTCGCTCATACAATCTTGCTGCAAGGCTAGAGGAACGTGGGTGCCATATAAGCCTCCATTATTTATGGCGAACTGTAATGTGGACTCAGAGCAGTAAGCATGGCTGTGGTAATAAGGCATCTACCTGGTCCTAGCCTGGCCCTGCAGCTACAGTAAAAAGGGTTACACTTTATTGACCTCACAGAGCAACGGGCATTTTCATCCGAGAAAAAGCACTACAGTTTCTCATAAGAGAGCCTGGTATCATTGTGTGCTATATGTGAATAGTATATCAGCAGGGTATATCATTTATTCCTTTATTGCTAATGCATCAAATGCAAATCACAGAATAGCTTTGTGCAACTGAAATGAATATTTTTGTAACTCTCCTGCAGAAATCAGATACAGTGCATAAATATTGGGCTTAAAAACATGAAAATGAGAGAAGCTACAGTATATACAGAGAATTTACATTTACGGTATTTAGCTGACGCTCTTATCCAGAGCGACGTACATCAGTGCTTAAGAAGTCCACGACTGTTTCTTACCTGGAAAACAGCTTAAATCCGAGTCAACTATTTAACCAACATACTGCATTTGCTATAATATTAAAGATTGCACTTTTTCTAAAGCATAATACAGGCTGAAAGGTGTCAGGTAAGCTACAGGACTGAGTCCAGATATTAAATTTAGATTTTTCCTCTCGTTTGTAAAATATTCAAATATATTTAGATTAACAATACATAATTTTCTAAGAATATAACAGTATTTTTTTATACTGTTTATTTTTTTATAACAGTATGTGTCCTAAATCCAAATGTGGGTACTGTTTGTAAAAATCTAGCATCATGAAAGTTATTTAATCCATGTTATACAACTGAAGTACTAATCTGCACACAGGCTTCTTCATTTATTTGTTTAGTTAATTTTACATATTTTCAATAACGAATAATGAAGTGTTTTATTGAATGCACATTCAGACAAAGTCTAGCACCACTGGCTACAGTCTATAGCACAGCTTAGCTAAGCAGCAAAACCAGCACCTTACTTTATTTAACATGTGAAACATATTTGGAGCGGTAACTTTTGGAGCTGTCTGGAGCAGATTGTAGAGAGAAATAAAGAACATATTGCTGCCTGTTGCTGATAAACGCAGCATCACTTCACTCAGTGTGGCATCATTCAGACTTCTGGTCACACTGTGAAGATATTTTCCATCACATTCCAACACATTTCATTCATCTACATGTGACTAAAAAAACTAGAAACTCAGTTTCTAAAAAGCTCCATATTTTTACAGAACTTAAATATGTCTGCCATTGGCACAAATCTGTTCATCTTCATGATTTAAAAAAAAAAAACTTGGTCCAAAAAGAACTTTAAAGCTTATAAAGCTTTAACACTAATGGTATATAAACACCTAGTAAAAGCCAGGACAGACTGTTTTGTTCTGTTGTTGTCTGTTTTCATTACTTCTTGTTTTGTGCGTTTAGCAGCAGTCAGGTGTGACTACAGCTGGGCGAGGATCTGACTGAAGATATTCAAGCGCAGCCCAGACAAGACGGCATCTCACTACATACACAATTTACCACACGCTGTACTTGTATAGCTATGTATGTGACCGAATTCCGAACCTTGACTAAGTGGCCTCTGTCTATACTGTACAGTCCTAGTTCATGCACACGTCCAAAATGTTACCTTGCGGTAGCTCCAGTGCTGGTTGCCCCTCATGCCGTGGCAGTCGTAGAGTGTGATAGGGCTGCTCTGAGAGATGGCGTCAAAGCAGAACTTCCTGGTGTGTAAAGGATCTCCTGGCCTGATGTCCTCCCTCCAACCGAAGGTAAAGATCTAAAGAAAATGGACACACACACACACACACAGAGTACTTTCAGAAAAGGGTGAACAGACAATATGTTCGATGGTGTGATTTACAGTCAGTACAAAACTTCTTCACTTAACTTGATAATTCTGTTTGAATAATGTCATAAAACCTTAAACTGAATGCCATTACATAGCAGTGCTTTATGGAGAAGCCTGTTAATTTTCTCTTTACCTATTAATATATATTTCTTAAATAGCAGGCATGTATAAATACCTCCTTCGGTAAAGGTTTGAAGCGGAGGCCTGTCTTTTATTAGTGGAACATTAACCTGCCCACACTACTACAGTGAAGGCAGAATATATCCATTTACAGATTTGTGGAAACCCAGGACAAAAAAAGTTTATGTTCTGGATGTTCTTCATCTGGCTGCATTTTATAAGCTGCAGTACAGAAACTACACATTTGAAGCTGTATTATTTAAAAGGAACAGAAAGCAGTGACTTTTCTTGACTTCGCTAAAGTGTAATGAATCACACCTCCAGTCGCTACTGGATAGTTTGGCCCTGACCCCGACATACAGTGGTCATGTGAAAAATGAGGTGCATCCCTTCCATTTTCTCGGTCGACTTTTTCCATTTTCCTGTTTAGCCTCTTATCAGCCTTGTGTCAAATGTAACAGTGCAGCTTATTTACACTAAACCAGCTTCACATTAACCTCTCATCAACAGAACACCAGCACAGAACATGGACGAAAAATGACCTTGGATATTTCAAAATGATGAATATCTAAGAAGAAAAAGGTATAAAAACACACTAGTAAACCTAAATAACAAACAGTACTAGTAAACCCTAAAAAAAACAAACCCTAAAAAGTTCTAAAAGTCTTACAAGCATCAAATTTCAGTCTATGGCTTTCATAAGTAGTATGAACAAACAGCACCATTAGCTTGGTACTAAATCCATATAGCAGTAATTCATTTTATATCAGCATGGTTATAAGCATAAACCACAGCTATGCACAAGAGAAAGTTTTCAGTTCAAAACCATTGGTAATTTTCATGATCACATGACAAGGATAAGCTTACAGGAATTTTCCATACTTTTATATTTATTGGTTCAGTTTGTGTTAGGTTGTAGAAGGGCATGACGAAAGGTAAAATGCAAAAAAGAGAATAGGAAAGCGCTTTTGAAAAGAGCATAGACTATTTGTCAATAGAATAATGTGCGAAGGCGAGCTGATTTCATATTTAATGAATATGCAGCAGAAGACTGTTTCCCTGAAGTCAATAACTGCTATGCATGATGGAAACTGTGGCTGGGGGCAGTATAAAAATATTTAAAAAAGGCAGAGGTCATTCTGGGCATTACACAGTGAACACGCTGAAACAAATGTGTGCAGATAAACTACATAACTGGGTTCAGATTTTGAGTAAGAATGTCACATATTGTGCAGGGTTGATAATTATTACTCAGTTGTAACAAGTTTAAAAAATCTGAACCTTTAACAATTAATAATAATAACAACAAATAAATCTATTTGTGTTTAAAAGTAGAAGACATTTATGATTTTTGCCATCAATTTATTTTTTACTCCGAATCTCTGTCATCTCTAGTATGACATCATCATTTCCAGTCCAGTGTCTGTTAAACTCCTCCACAAACACCTCCTTCTGCATAATGAGGGACTGATCAGTGATCAGCTGAATCCCATCTTATTTAATGAGGAAAAGTATAAAACACTGCTGTAATCGACTCTCTCCTCTCACACTGAGACCAGTCGGAGGGTGAAACACTACTAGAAGTTCGTAAAAGGTAATTTTTGCCATTTTGTTGAACTAGACTTATTTTTTGTTTTCGTTGACTTATTTTTTGTAAACGCGGCATCATTTCTCTTATTTTTATGTTTTACCTTTAAAATGTGCTTTTAAGAACGATATTTTTTATCTGGAATTTAGGAGACATATTTTCAGCAGTTCCTAAAAACTAAGGCAAAGCTGTTCAGTTCAATGCCTGCACCTATAAAAGATCAAACCTGAGAAACTGAACATTTTTGCAGTCTTTTTTCCAGATCTGTAGTCTGAAATGGAGGTTTGAATGTAAACTAACAGAATGTGAACTAAATGTAAATGTTATTTCTAATTTAGCTACAAAATTAATTATGCAATTATATCATTATATATAACTAATCAGTCAATATAAACCGTAATTCTAGACCTAGACAAAGTCCAGAGATAATTGTCTAGCTGGAGTGAACAGTCTGTGGATTAGAGCTGAGCAGCCCTGCAGTGGAGAGTTTGGTGACTGTCATAGATTAGACCTTGGTTACTGAATTCCATTCCTAATGGCAGATTTCGACCTTTCTCTACAAATAACTGTCCTAATGAGTTCCTTAACACCTCATTACGTTTGAGGCTAATGACTGGGATGTAATGAGGCATTTTGTGATGGACGCTCCTGTGGCTGAAGGGTGCTACTCTTGGGACTGAGTTACCTGTTCGTGTGCCCAGGTTCTCTCCGCTCCCTCCTTTAAGCAGGAGTCTAGACGGAGCTCCGTGCCTGTCGAGCCGTGTTTGGAGTCGACACACAAACCTGACGCAGCATTGCGGATCTGCACGGAACACGGAGGCAGAAAGAAATCAATAGAAATGCTCTACATTCACACATCAGATCCTTAAACATGACAGAATACTAATATTCTGACGTATATGCTGTTCATTACTTCATTCAAAACAAGTTTAGTGATTTTTCCTAAGTTCTAGTTCAACTTTAAATTGGCTCTGTGAAAGACAACACTTTAATTCCTGTGTATTTTCTAAAGTGACTGCATCACTTGTTATGAGTATGAAAAGTATCTTAATCATAAGCAAACATACTTAAACACACATAATGCACCCGTTTTTTATGGCATACTGTCATATGCTAAAGTTTGAACACCCTCAGTTAATATACAGCTCCGCAAATAAATGAGACCACTGCAGTTTATCTTAAAATCATCGTCTCTATGAGTGACAACCGTTCCAGTCCAGTGTCTGTTAAACTTCTACACAGACACCTCCTTCTGCTTCATGAGGGACTGATCAGTGATCAGCTGAATCACATCTTATTTAATGAGGAAAAGTATAAAA
>JBBJLR010000163.1:0-11563 GCA_037577145.1 Brachypetersius gabonensis | reverse complement strand
ATGATTCCAGATGATCAGGCGGTGATCAGTATACTGGTGGTGCTGAATGCTGAGTGGTTGGAACTCCTTTATCTAGAGCTCCTTGTATCTTCAGGCACTTTGCAGCCTGTCACAGTTGAACATTGATCCCATTTCTTTAATTTAATCTACTTAGTATGACAAAGATAAGACAGCCTGACAGACATAAAAATCTTTGCAGCAACAAGGTGATTCAAAGCAAAATATAAAGAAATGAGGGGTGCCTCCAGACTTTTTAACAGTATGTTTTTGGTAGTGTTTTTGTACCCTGGCAGGTCTGAATTCTTTGATTCCTTACTGGGTTTTAGTAACATATGGTGAACGGAGCCTGAATCATGTGGTTGCAGTGAATCACTGAGACGCATCTAAAGCTGAGCCTGATGACTCACACAAACAGATCCTGAGATTCAGCACTCGAGGAAAGTCTCCCAACAATGCACTTTTCTTAGGACTCAGAGAGAAAGTTTGAGAATGTAGAGAGTTAGAATGTACTGGAAAATGACAAGAACCATGCAAACAATAAACTAGGGAGCGTTTACGAAACTTGCAGATACACAGGGGGAAATAGGGCAAAAGAACCCCTGAACAACACTGTGTATTTCCTGAAGGATGATCTGTGTGTGAATTTAGCATGTCCAGGATAATGATGCATAAACATACACACAGTAATGAAAACTAAATTACAAAAGTTGGTGGATTTATTTTAAGAATACAAAAAGTAAATATTTTAAAAAGTGAGAAGTTAAGAAGTCCTGCTACTGAATGTTGCACCAGTTTGGTTTCACAATTCTAGTTTACATGTGTTCATTTGTGTCATTGATCAGTGTAAATATTTGAAAAATGAAATGGTGGCCTGTGCTAAATTATAGCCTAATGATTTCACTGATAAGTTATGTGTGACATCTGGGTGGCTGCTGTTAAAGGCAGCCTTCTAATTTAAGTCACTTTATGTTCAGGGTTTACTTTATTTAAGAGTGGCTACCAGTAAAGGCAGTCTGTTGAGTTTGCCATGTGTCTGGGGGTTTGTGTGTAACCAGCAGGTTGGCTCTGAGCTTGTGAGAGCCCGGAGGCACCTGGTGATTACACACAGGTGCTACAGTTTAAAGTACTCCGGGAGTAGAGTTCAGGCAGGAGCAGCGTGCTTAAGTCTCCTCAGCTGTGCTCATTAGGAGCTGTGTGTGTGTGGTGCATTGTGATTGGTGGAGAGACAGGTTAAAGCCCGGTCGATCCAGAGTCACAGTGCGTGGTCACTGACATCCGACATTCAAGAACCAACCAACTAACTACCATCAACCATTGTGAGTCTGAGAGTATGAGTGAGAGGATAGGAGAGAGAGAGGAACTGTTCTCTAACAGTGAGAGGTTCTGTAAAGAGAGGCCCTAGGGGTACAAGGCAGTCGAGAGCCAGTGGCTAACCACAGTGGAGATAAGTGGGCTAGGAAGAGCCCGCTCTGAGCGTTCCAGAATTGAGGCTGGCTTCGAGGGGGTCTCACCCCCACCCCCCGACGTTCTTCCGGCTCCTCTGCGGGGCACGAACTGGGTCTGCGACTCTCTCTCTCTCTCTCTCTCTCTTCTATGTTCCTTGCAGGAGTTACGGGTTGCAGTGTAAAGGGCTGTGGCTTGGAAGAAAGACTTGGCAAAGACAGAGGACAGTCAGCACCTGTCTGTGAAGTGTAGATGGGCAGCTTGGAAACTGTGGGTTCCCAAGGAGTACGGAGACTCCACAAAGGACTGGCACCTCTGAGTGGAAAGTGTTTTGTGTTGGACTTTGAGTTATCTTCACTCTGTAAATAAACTGTCACAAGAAACCTGATCACGTGCTGCTGTGTCTCTCTGCCCTCAGCCGACATGACATTATGACAAAAAAATAAAACATTTTAACATGTGAGAAACGAAGGAGCTTCTTCCCCCATGTTAGCCTTTATACAAATGCATGCAATGAGAATAGCAATATCAGCTTAATAAAGAAAGTAAGCAAGTAAACAAAAGAGTTATTAAGAATTTAAGCAAAGAAGTCAACATACATGTCCAGGCAGACTGGTGAGTACATGGTTGTGTCACACTTTATTTGGGTGAATGACCCAAATAACTTAATGACAAATGCTTAAATTGTCAGTGGTTTAGGATTAAGACAAGGGTTAGGGAGAGTGTTAAAGAAAGGAACCGTTTAAACTGAAGGCACAGTTCAAATTAAAGTTTAATGTTACCCCTTAAATTCATGAATGCATTCCAACTTACTGTTCAGTGTATTAAATGCTGCAGGTAGGCCTTGCCATGTTACATACTACCACTGCTGAAGTGAGTCTCTATAATAGTGAACAGTATCACTGGATGCTAGTAAACCTCCTAATATACTCCTAATGACTGACAGCCTAATTTTTGTACTGCAATGCGATTCCACTGCTTTGTAGTTAGAGATGTTAAACAATTGTCTCACTTTTGTATCACTGCATTACTAATTGCTGCATGGTGTTAATTATATTTTAGTTGACAGCTACTGGATTGTTAACAATCACTGGATAATAGTCTAGGCTATACACTAATGGCATTGCTGGTATGCATACAAAACATAGCTCTTAAACAAAAACAACTTAATTGTTATTGCTTAGCTCTTAAATTTTAAACAAAAATAGACAGATGACCTAAAGTATAATTAAGCTTAGTTAAACTTCAGAATTAACTGCACACTGTGTATCATATTGACACCACAGAACAGTATTAGTACCTGTACTGTAGTCTTCCATGTGGATGGAGGTAATTAATTAATTGTAATATTGTTACTGTTCCGTGTGGATAGAAGTGAGTTGTATTGTACAATGACTGCTCTTCCATGAAGATGAAAATGCCTGTGCTGATATACTGTTACTATCCCATATGGGTGGAGACGATTGTGCTGTAATCTAGTTACTGCTTCAGATGGATAGAGGTGACTATATTGTAGTACTATCTATCCTTGCAGATGGAGGTGGCTGTACTGTATTACTGATACTGTCCCAGTTGGATGGAGCTGACTATACTGTAGTACTGGTAATGTACCGTCTGAATAAAGATGACTGTGCTGTCATTCTGTTACAGCCCCATGTAGATGGATTGTTTCTGTGAGATTGCTTCCATCTATTTGCAGATATTGTAATATTGGTACTGTCCCATGTGGATAAAAGCAAATCTGTTGTAATATTATTTTCCACATAGATGATAGTAACTGTATTATAATCTTTGCACTATTCCATTTGGATAAATACGACTTTAGTATCATTTAATATAGTGTAATCGTGGCACAGTCTTTTGTGGATGGGATGACTGTGCTGTAATCTGGGTACTCTTCTAAGTGGATGGAGGCGATGGTATTGTAATATTTATGTTTTCTGTGTGGACAAAGACTCTACCTGTAACAGTTATGTCTACATATGGCTGGTGGTGATTCTACTATCATGAATCTGTACTCACTCTTGCCAGGCTGGTCCCTGAGGGCACTTTGTATGGCACATACTTCCTGTAGATGTGACCCACTCTGGAGCATGGAACATCGTACATACTGCCGCCACACATCCATACCTGAGAAGAACAAACAAACACTTAAAAAGTGGTACAGGTACACATGTTATATCTTCCATTTCTTTTCTTTCAGGCAGTGCGAGAGACATTACACAAAGATATGTAGGACTTGGTAGCTCTGTGAGTTCCCTCAGACACAGAGTCCAGTGTAAGGACTTTGCAGTCGGACTCAAAAGGACGGTGAGTAGGCTTGTACTGTAAGGATCCATATAACTGTTTCACATTGTGTATGTATCAAAAACAAGCAGCATCCTCCCCGCAGGCTCCAATTATACTCCTACTGACTGACAGCAGAAGAGAAGAGGAGAAAAGCCTCTTCTACCAGCTGAAATCTCTCAGCTCCCAGATGAAGTCACAGAGATTTTGCTTGCACTTCCCCATCTCTAGCCTGCAGAATAAAATTATGATGTGGCTTTAGATATACCTCCCTCAAGTTGTGTAAAATGTACATTGGGTTATTATTAGGTTGACACTGGAGCTCAGGAAGCCCCTCATTTTTAATATACACTACCAGCCAGTTTTGCACATCACAGGTTTTTACCACTTATCCATTCATAAACTGCAGATTTTCTATTCTTGTTAAGCTTTATAAGATGAACAAATGCATGTAACAGTGCATGTTTGACATCCTATTAACTGATTGTGTGGTGATGCAGTCAAATTCTAGACTGCCCTTTAACTTTAAACACACTTCTTAACTGTTTCAGCACTTAACAGCTCAAAAACGTTATGTGGTGACATACATAATAATTATAAATATATCATGTGGCCTTTTGTAGTTTAGTAGTGATGAATATAAATATGACTTTTTATGCCTAAAGGTACTCAAACAGTGAACAAACTGTAATTTGTTAGCAAAGAATAGTGTATTTTTAGTAAATATTCAGGGAATATCTCTTATATACCAGCATGTGACTGGTTAGCTAAACCTACATGCTAGGAAGGAGCATAACTAAAAGCATGGCATGCATGTTAGTTATAGTGCTAATTGTCCGTGTCTGCAAGTGTATGATGTAGAATTGCAGAGCCAGTGCTTTTGATGTTTGGGTTTCTATAGCTGCCGGCCCGGGGCTAGAGGAGGAAATCTGCAGGGCCGGAGACACATGGTGAGGTGAGTGGGCTTGAGGGACATGAGAAGGGGGCACTTCCAGTCTCTTGCTGTCCTCCTCTCCCTCCTCGCTGTCCTGCTGGGTGTGAGAGAACTGTGTGAGCAGATATCAAACGGCACAGGGCTCCGTCTCCCCTGCTGGGGCAGCGGCTTTAGCGCTCAGACTGACTTCACATACTCCCTCCATGTGGAAACGGATCTCTCCTCTGAACGTAAATGAAAGAGAGACATATAGCAAATGAGGCTTAATGAATAATTTTCACACGTTTATCCATATTTTCCGCAATACGTGGGGAGATGAAGTCATGGCTCAGGAGGAGATATGATTGGGAGAACTGGTGCTGCATTTTTATAAAGCCACCCACGTCCAACAGATGGACTCTGCTCGCATAAAGACAGCTGACCAGTAAATAGGGAGGTGCCGGGCCAAATCGTTCCAAGTTTCAGTCCGAATGGAAATAAAACAGTGTTGTTGCTTACTATTCATTAGATTAATTTCTCAATCACAAAATGCTATATTTCAGAGCGGGTTGTACGTGCCAAGGCTTCAGAATTTGACTGGTAGAGCAGTGAAGGGATAACAAAAAAGTCAAACTAAATATGCCAAAGGTAATGTTAAAAAAAAAAGAAAGACTGAGGCAATTTAGCTCCAGTACTATTTTTGCCGTTGCCATGGTTTCCAGGCAAAGAAGAGAGGGCTGCGTTCCAATAACAAAGTTCACTGACTGCGCGCGAGAGGAGCCTAATGAAAAAGGAAGGATGGCAGGTATGTCATCTTCGATAAAGAGAACACACTCCCTCTCTCGCTCACACGCGGTGCCTCCGGTTCTGGCCCCGCTAATCAAAACCGAATCACCTCAGAGCCGCGCCAATCGTTGGATCACACACACTAATTAGTTTCAGCAGAGGGGCCAGCCTAAAAACGCACGGCTGCCGTTTGCCTGTCTCCTTGTTTTAGGCCATCTCTGTCCTTTCGGCTCTGAAGCTCCAGGCCATTACGTGCAGTAGAAGGAAAGCAAGCCCGACTTCACAGAGCTGCCAGAAAACTGAAACGCTCGCTTAAAAAGACGGAAGCAGGCTGGACATGCCATGCAGAGAAGAACACGGTGGATTTAGTACCGTCTGGCTGGGTCACTAAAGACTGAATAAAAAGAAATTACGTGTGAATCATGAGGCTTAATGTTGGGCTTTGGATGGAGTATTTTTAGTCTGTAGATTTGACAGACTCTATATTTTTTAAATTTTCTAATCTCAGACTGACCCACTTGAGGTGGCCTGGGTCAAGTGCTTCAGGCAAAGTGTCTCAGAACCAGCAAAGATGAGACCGGTCACCTCAGTCCAGATTTGCATGGACTGATTTTGATCCTCAGCTGCACAGTTATACTCCACCAAATCATATATACTGCTTTTACATTGCCCTTCAAACATTTTGCAAGATTTTTTAAAATTGTATGTTATTCACTTAATATTTACTAAAAAATCCTCAATATTTTTTGCTGATAAATCAGTTTACAGTAGGTTCACCACTTGAGTCTAATTGAGTCTGCAAAAAATCACCTAATTATATTTATAATGTAGATTACCAGACAAGTGCTGTTTAAGTGACAAGGTGATGAAATGCTTAATGTAAATTTACATAGTCTAGAATTTGACTCTGCATCACCACAAAAAGTTAATGTCAGACCTTCACTGTTACAGATTCTATCATCTTATGAAGGAAACTTAGTTTCTAAATTACAGTAGTTCTCTAAACAACTTTCCGGTGTTTAACCAGAATAAAAAATCTGCAGAAATAAAGGGATAAATGGTCCAACCTGTAAAGACTTTTGACTGGTAGCGTACCAAACCTGTCATAAGTCATCATTAATGTAAATACTACAGACCAAACCTTTCTCCAGTCTGGGGTACAGCTTCACATATTATCTGCCTTTAACACACCTAATCTAGCTCATGAAGGTCCTGATAATTTGAAGATAATGAGATTAGAATGATAATGAGGGGTGGGGAAGTGGAACCCATAGCTATGAACAAGAAAATATACTGGTTTTGTACCATTTAATACGATATTAGATAATACAAAACTAATACTAAATAATACTAATACAAAACAGATTTTGAAAGTAATTAAAGAACATTTAGGATTAGATTCGTTTTTTTACTTCATTCTTGATGATAACTTCCACAACAGTTATGAAATCATCTACAGCTTTGTTCATCATTCTGGACTGATTTCTTCTCTACAGCTCCCTTCTAATCACTTGAGACCTGTGAGGTTATACTGTATTAGCACTGCATTTTCAAGTTCCTGCAGCTAAATTGGTTCTATAGTAATAAAGACTAATGGTGCACGATATGGACATAATGTAAAGAAGTTGCATGTTGCCATGGCGATATGAGAAGTGATTAATTATGATTGAAATATGGAATTGAAATAGCTTGATTTATATGTTTAATACTTAATTAAAGCTATTTCAGCTTTTCAAGTTAATTTGACAGTATTACTGTAAAAATGTATCAGAGCTCTGTAAAAACACTGCACAGCATGACTATGTGGAGAATATGAAAAATATGTTTTTCTGAGGATGTTATGACATTGTAAGTATTAATAAAACACTAACTGCATGTTTAGTCCATAATTAATCATTTTAATTGAATTTAGGGAAAGTTATAGTCCTGATGGTTTTAAAGTTACAGCTATATTGTACACAGTGGTGGTTTTTGTAAATGTGACACAGCTGGTTCTGTCAGAAAAAAATAAATGCAACATTATCACTTCTCCCATTGTTAAAAATCCCTAAAACTGTAGAAAAACGTGTAATTTCTCAACAAAAACCCTTCTTGCTTCTATTTGTTGTTGTAGCAGTAGACACCTCTCTACATTGGAAAAAATCAAATTCTTAATTTTCAGATTTTAAGTTTTTATGGATTTTGTCTGTTCATCACAAAAAATTGATACAGTGGAAACTGTAGCAGGCCTTTTCAAATTATGGAAAAATGAAAATTTGTTGTTACAATGTATTTTACACACAGCACTAAGAGTGAGAATAGTTCATCAAGTTCAAGGCATTTTTTTGGATGGTGGCTCAACTGTGGTCCAAAAACGGCCCAGAAGCCCAGAAAGCAAGGCTAAAGAAGCTCTGAAAGACTGGTGCTCTAACGTAGGCCTTTAACATGCTGTCATATCTAAAGACAGTACGCCAGCACTGTGTGTATAATATAACAGCATGTTTAGATCAGATGGTGATGATGATAAAAGATCTGATTAACTGTTTCTCCCTACTGAAGACTGGTTTAAAACTTTTGAATAGTAGTAGTCCTTTAATAACTCAGATCTTATACTGGATCTGGGATTAAGGCTTTATACTGTATATTTCAGTTAAAATCTACAAAGAACAGATACAGTCACATGTACTACAAGTGTTTGAGTGTATGAACACAGTCTACAGCAACATTTCTACTTTTGAAAACTTTCTATGAATAACAAATGGCATTTCCACATTTACATGTACAATAACACTAATTATGTAAATTTTACTTATAAACTACTGATCTCTACTAAATGCAATAAGGTTTTTTATCTGTATTGCTACATTTCACCTTACTGTAAGTTATTTATCTATAGTATTTATACCCATTATTTGTTTATTTAGCATAGTGTATTTTCATATTGAGTTTTTTTTTAATTATATTTACATTTATTTAGACTTTGTATTTTATATTGTTCTTGTCCCTGTGTCTCTGTGTGTACTTGCAACATTAAGAATTTCCTCCAGTTTTCTGACTCTAATTCTTATTCTGATATGCCCTTAGAACAATTTAGGTTAATTTAAGTTAAATACAAAAAAAACAAAACAAGTAACTTTACTTTAACGTCACGTTAAAGCAATAAGGACACAATTGCCCTAATTAACCATAATTGCTTTCTTCCCATGAACCATTAAAGTAAGTGCCACATCTTCTAAAGGAAAAGAGCTGAATCCACAAGAAAGTGAAAGAGTCTCGCTATGTGCAGAGATGGGGACTCGAGTCGCACTTAAGTCGCACAAACAAAGATTTGTGACGTGACTTTGACCCTTAACGACTCGAGACTTGACTCGGACTCGGTGCTGTGACTCGTGAGTCAAAACTCGTAAACAGTGTTCAATTCATATTTATTTATATCTTGCACTCTTTCCAACAATCCGAAAACCATTCACCCCGCCCCGGTGTCCCATTACTTTTGTCCGAGGTGAGCGATTTTCAGCCAATAATGGTTTTCTAGGGGTCGTTGGAAACTGGAGTTTCACATTTAGAGTGAGCGATATATTTTTCATATTTAATATTTAGATTTAAGATCATTTAAGGCAAATCCTCCATGTTGGTGAGGGCAGATCACAGCACACAGCCCCGCCCCCTGCTAAATAACAGCTAATTGGAATCATGGGGCGTGGCCAATTAGCATATCATAACATTTACACCTCAAAAATCCCACATTTAGAATCGCAGTTTGTAAACATTGCCACTCAAAGACTTGAGACCTGACTTGGACTCTGTAAAAACGACTTGTGAACATCTCTGGCTATCTGTGGGTACGGCTCTTACCTTAAAGGATATTTCATACTGCTCTCCTCCCCAGATTTCCAGGCCTGTGTCATAACCTCCCAACTCCCAGAACCAGTCCCGCTTCACAGCAAACAGACCTCCGGCCATCACTGGAGACCTGCGGAGAGGACAAACGAGTTCAGAACTCTGCTACACACACATACACACACACACACACGCACACACACCTCATAATACATTTATTACGCCCGGTTCTGTTGAAAGTCAAGGACAGCACAGTGGAACTGTACTGAAAGTCATTCGAAAAGTAGATTTATAGCACTCTATGGATATTTGGTAGAACACAAGGTGTGAAGATCCAGAGTGGACAGTCACTGGGGAAGTCAGTATCTTGACTTTCCAGTGACTGTCCACTCTGGATCTTTGAACAAAGATACTGCTCTCTATTCATGGTGTGCAAGTCAAGTCAGGTCAAGCTTGTTTCTGTAGCCCATTGTCATACACAAAGGTTATTCAATGTTCTTTGGAATAGAACAAAAGTATTAATAAACCAGGAAGCGTAAAAAGTAAAAAATAAAAGAAATAAAAGAATGCATGGAAAATCAATGAAAAGAATGTTGCGATGGAAGTGCAGATATTAAAAAGAGGGGTGGAGGGGAATAGTGCAGGTTTCAGCAGCTTTTTAAAGCTACAGTTGGTGCACATCTGATATTGATGGGCAGTTGGCAATACACACTAATTTCAACTAAAATCTATTGCCTGACTTAATGGCAAACAGTCCAGTGAGAAAACAGTGTTACTGTGAAGCTGAGAGCATGAATAACCTTGTATGTTTAATACAGGGGTCAGAATAGAGGTACATGTGATAGAAGTCTTCGGTGTTCATTATTGTATGTACCAGCTCTTTCGTGTCTCAAGGCCATCCAGGCTTTCATGTTATTAAAACAATCTACAATACCTCTCTAGCTGCCGACACAGAGCCCTGGTGACCTGACCGTTCTCGAGCGATCGATGAGGTGCATGTAGATGCTGGATGCAAACCTGCACTCACTGCAGTTAACATGGCAGATATCAGACTCCTACAGACTCAGCCGCAGACTTGGATCTGAGTGAGACGGCACTGGTGCCCTGTGGCCAGCAGCTTTTAATGGGCCCTGCCCAGTCCTGCTACAAGCTTTAAGGTTTCACAACATAGTCGTGTTTTGCAGCGGTTGCTGAGGATGCAGCTGTATTATACTGTGGACTAATATTTTATTTTAAAGGGATGGAACTAATGATATCTGTCCAGTAGCAGCGGATGATTTTAGACACACAGGGATCATGCTGAATGATCACCAAATAAAATAAAGGGGATGAATACAGAACTTTATATTTATAGTTGATTTATAATATTTTCCAATGGTTGATGTAAAAAGACACGTTTTATCAAGGCAGCCGTGCTAATGCTAGTTTTAGAATGACTCCCCTGCAGCACTGAGCACATATTAAATAGCAGAATATTTTATGTCAGCTATATAGTTTCATACTGACAGATTGTTTGAAACACATACAGAAGCTGAGCTTCCAGGCAGGACAACAACTGCATTTGTAAAAGCCGGCAGTCCAATAAATGCTGAAATGATTTTAATAAGGGAATAGCACTCTGAACAGCGTGGATGCATTGTTAACTATTTCAGAGCCACAAAATTATGAGAAAATTTAAATCGAAGTATTTAATCTTAAAGCAACTGCGACTGGTTCAGTACCTCTCTCTGTTTTTCCTCCGTCTATGAGTCCAGGCCAGCTTGCTGTGGCAGGTTTCATCAGCAAAAAAAGATATACTCTGCTTGAATTCATCCTCAACTGAAATGCCACACATGCCTAAACACGCAGGTTATGCACCATGTCCAACACGTTTCTTTCCCTCATACATACATATTTGAAAAACATTATAATATGGATGGATGGATGGATGGATGGATGGATGGAAGGATGGATGGATGGGTGGAATGATGGATGGATGGATGGATGGATGGATGGATGGATGGATGGATGGATGGAAGGCTGGATGGATGGAAGGATGGAAGGATGGATGGATGGGTGGAATGATGGATGGATGGATGGATGGATGGAATGATGGATGGATGGATGGATGGATGGATGGATGGAATGATGGATGGATGGATGGATGGGTGGAATGATGGATGGATGGATGGAATGATGGATGGATGGATGGATGGAATGATGGATGGATGGATGGATGGAATGATGGATGGATGGAAGGATGGATGGATGGAAGGATGGAAGGATGGATGGATGGATGGATGGAAGGATGGATGGATGGAAGGATGGAAGGATGGA
>JBBJLR010000162.1:0-10426 GCA_037577145.1 Brachypetersius gabonensis | reverse complement strand
AACACTAACTACACTATCTAGAACCTTCACCTATTCCAGACACATTTAGACTAACGTTCATAGCAGACAGGGGTCACTGGTCCAGTTTGCTACGTCAGTTCTACTGTCAGGGGTTATTTAAACGTCATCCTACACACACACACACACACACACACACTCACTCACTCACTCACTCACTCACTCACTCACTCACTCACTCTCTCTCTCTCTCGCTCAACATGAGCTGGATGGAGAAGCCGTTGAACAATACGACATTTAAATAACCAGGCCACACACACACACACAGTTCAATATCCATTGAGTTTTAGCACAGCATTCGTGCACTGCTGTGATAAAGCTCAATAAATATTGAGCGCTGTGTGTGTGTGTGTGTGTGTGTACAGTTGACAGAAGCCACCAGATGTTTACACACTACAGGCCAGATGTTTGGACTCACCTTTGGATTACAAAAAAAGAAACAATATGAAAACATTAGGAACACTTAAACCAAATGTAACTGACTGGTGTTCAGTGTTTTATTTCTGTAGAAACATTATTTCTCCACAAAGACTGAATCTGCTGGTTCTGCAGAGACACATCAGGTCTGTCTTTAGTGACCGACTTTCACTTTGTGTTGATCCTGAAGAAAGAAAAGTATCACTCAGTTCTTCAACATCACACAGTTCCTCCTGGTTTACGGATCTCTGGACTAAATTTCCTTCTTCAGCAGGATCACGATCCCAAACTCCTTCAGAACTGCTCCAGAATTCTCTCCAGTCCAGAGAAGAGCAGAGAGTTTAGAGAGGGACGTCTCGTCCTCCCCAGTCTCCAGGTCTTTCTCCCATTGAGCTGCAGGACCAGCTGGAGACCCACAAGCTCCACATGATCCAGAACATCACACACACCAGTTCTTTCTGAAAGTTGCTGAAAGGATGTGGAGAATATGAGCTGCTGTAATAAAGGGGCGGAGCTTATTTTAAACTTTCACATCATTAAACTGCACCTACAGTGAAAACTGCTACACTTCAGAACCAGTCAGTCACATTTAAGTGTTTCTAATGTTTTGTTGTAAATTCATGAAAGAGCTGCTAAAGATCCTAGGATGGGTTTAAACTTCTGGCCTGTACTGTAAATCAGATTTACACAAACTACCCCAAATATGGGGTGGGTGTGAGAGAGAGAGAGAGTGAGCATGTATTTATCAGTTTGTGGGAACCCATGGTCCTGGTTGTGATAGGAATACCAGTAAATCTGTAGAAATGGGGACATTTCGTGGGTTCTCATAAACACACTCTTCTGTTTTACTCCAGTATAAAATCACAGAAAGACGCTGCTTTGAGGTTTAGATGGGGGTTGTGGGTAAGATTCAGCTTTAGGCGTAGGTGTCGTAATAGTTTGTTGCAGTAACATAAATCTGAGGAATGTCCCCACAGGTTCAGTAATACCAAACTGTGTGTTAAATATAAGTAAATAATTACATAAACAAATAAGGAAAAGGTCCAAATTCTGTTAGGTGTCTCAGATCAGGTGCTTGGCAGAACTGTTTATTGTAAATAAACAAAACAATACTGAAAACTATTCATTTGTAAAGCAAATTACAGCAGTCATATAGTAAACTATATAATGTATTCAGTGTAATAAATAATGCACTAAAATTTGTGATCTCACACCGTGTGAGAGAGATCAGGTGACAGGACATCAGGTTAGAAAGTAGATTAGAAAGATAGAGAAGGGGGAGAGAGACAGATAGAGATACAGAGAGAGAGAGGCAGATAGAGATACAGAGAGAGACACAGAGAGCGAGAGACACCGTGAGAGAGTCTGAGAGAGAGAGAGAGAGAGAGACAGTGAGAGAGACAGATAAACAGAGAGCGGGAGACAGATAGAGAGTCTGAGAGAGAGACAGAGAGCAAGATACACCCTAAGAGAGAGAGAGAGTGAGTCAGAGATAGAGGGGAGGACATTAGGTGGCTGTGAAGTGAGTGGACAAAGATGGACACGTGGGTCAGATGTGAGACAGTATAATGTGATCAGACTTGATTAATTGTTTGAATGTGACAGGCCTGCAGTACTTGTAGAAGGTTTATCACGGTCTCCTGGCTCCTGAACTCACTGACTCCACTCGCTGTGTTCTAACTCTTGTCCTTTCTTCTTTCCTGACCTGCTGAGGGAGCATCAAGCTTCTGGCTGCTGGTTTGACAGGTTGGGCTTCAGAGCAGCTGTGGAACCGAAACTGTGGTGATAGTTTGCAGCTTTGTTCTGGGCTGCTGAACACACTTCCTGTATCTCGCAGGCAGATTTCGCTACGTTCTGTCGGTCTGACTCCTCTCCACTTTACCACGGCGTTCCTCAGGGCTCTGTTCTCGGCCCCCTGCTGTTCCCCCTGCAGGTTCTTTAACTGGTTCTGCACAAATGTACACACACATTAAACTTCCAGACGAGCTGCACGCCACAGGTGGTTCTAGGTATTACCAAAAACAGGTTCTTCTTGGTGCTACATAGAACTATTTACAATGGGTTTTCCATCATGTCACTGCTTTCTGATCGAAATGTCATCCCAACGTGGAAAGATACCATAGCAACCAGTCACCAGTCACACCCCTGCTTTGGAGAGTTCCTTAAACTGCACAGTCAGTCTATTGTCTTTAGTCTATTGTCTACAGTCTATTGTGAAAGTTGTTTAATTTACAATCAGAACTTTTAAATTCTCATTTCTGAATGGCTGGTTTTCCCACAGGGGTGTGTGTGTGACAGCTGCCCTTGTCTAGGATAGCTCAGGTAGTGCGCGTGTGCGCGCCTCAAAGGCTGTGACAGATGGCCTTCAAAGACGAGGGCAGAAGCCGTTCACTTGAGTGGTGCACACACACACACACACACACACACACACACACACACACACACACACACTACCTTAGCTCTCCTAGACAAATTACAGATGTCAGTTGACGCGCAGACGCACACACGCGTGTGGTTTGATTGGCTGGTGTGGAGAGAGGCCTGGTTGCGCCTATGAGGTTCAGTTTTGTGGGTGCAGTACTGAACGCCTGTATGCAGCAGCTAAACGCCCGGAAATATATTATTTAGCTTTAATACCCAGTCTGACATTTGAACACCTTCACATACCGTCTTCTTATTGGTGGGTTTGTGTACATACCGTCTTCTTATTGGTGGGTTTGTGTACATACAGTCTTTATTATTGGTGGGTATGTTTACATACCGTCTTTTTATTGGTGGGTATGTGTACATACCGTCTTCTTATTGGTGGATTTGTGTATACACAGTCTTTTTATTGGTGGGTATGCGTACGTACCGTCTTTTTATTGGTGGGTTTGTGTACGTACCGTCTTTTTATTGGTGGGTTTGTGTATACACAGTCTTTTTATTGGTGGGTTTGTTTACATACATCTTATTTGTGGATTTGTGTACAGACCCTTCTCTTATTGGTGGGTTTGTGTACGGACCCTTCTCTTATTGGTGGGTTTGTGTACGGACCCTTCTCTTATTGGTGGGTTTGTGTACAGACCATTCTCTTACTAGAGGATTGATGTACGAACCCCTCTCTTATTGGTGGGTTTGTGTACATACTGTCTTCTTATTGGTGGGTTTGTCTACGGACCCTTCTCTTATTGGTGGGTTTGTCTACGAACCCTTCTCTTATTGGTGGGTTTTGGTGTATTTTGAAGCTTTATTGTTAGTATTGTGAAATTACTGTTGCTGAAACTCTAACTGGGCGGCGGACTGTGGGATGTGAACTGGGATTTTACTCCTCCGATGTTTTGTAATAAGCAAATTTTGAGTGTGTGTGTTTTGTGTTATCACTTTCTGAAGGAACTCGAGTGTATTTTCCCACACAGAACTGAAACCAGGGTTTTACACAAGAATGAACACGTACACACACTCACTCGCTGGCTGTTAAACATCAACTGTTTAGCTCACACATGTTAATGCTAACAGTGCATGCAGCTAGTGGTTAACATAACCATGGTATAATAATAATAATAATCTAATCTGTGATCCTTCTTTCATTTGCACTGTCACGTGGCTTTAAAACAGAGGCGGTTTGACCACAGTGGTTTGGTTTTACCTCAGAATGCAGGATGTTCCGGTAAAATCCACCTTTTATCACCACAGTGTCCAGTTTTTGCTGGTTTCTGGTCTCAGAAGCTCAAACCTGAGCTAAACTCAACCAGCTAAACTCAACCAGCTACTGTAAATAAAACTTTACCTGTCCAACATACATATCTGTTTCCCCCCTGTCCTCCTGTCCCACAAACTCTGACTGTTCATATTCAGAGTGAAAAGGCTGACAGTAGCTAACGCTAACTAACTCTGCTTTGTGTGACAGGTAGTGCTAGCTAACTCTGCTAATCCAAAGGTGCTCGCTAATTCTGTTTATCAGAATCAGAAAACTTTATTGATGCCGGAGGAAACTGCTAATGTAATGCAAAGACACACAGAAACAATATAATATATAAAAACTAAATTAAAATATCAGTAGATAAAGACTCAATATGTAATTACACTGTGCTATACACAGTGGTATAAATGCTGGTATAAATACTACAAATAAGAAACACAGTTAAGTGAAACCTACCGACACAAATGGTAGTTTGGAGTTTGATTTTGTTATATACAAGATTAAATAATTAATTCAAAAGTAGTGTACTGTGCACTTTTCTTTTTAAAGAACTGCTGTAAGAACAAAAGTGCAATAACATTTGCTTTAAACACTTTAAACTAATAAGGAGCTTTTTAACAGCAGTGTTCCCTTTAACACAGTCACACAGTTACAGTTCAAATATTTCTGTAAATCTCAACTTAAACATTAATGTAATCAAATCTAATATTAAACCAAAGCTATTCACCACTGCAGGGCGTTCAGGGTTTATCTAGTTTATTATAGAAAAACAAGTTTCGTCCAGAGCATTGTAGCAGCTGTAAAGGGGACCGACTCCATATGAAAGTCTCTGGATCTGAATACAGTGTCATTAAAGTCCCTGTTGGTGTAATGTTCAGGCATCTGATTACTTTTGTTCATATAGTATGGAAAAAAGTAAGCGGATGCAAAAAAGCTGTAAAAGCCAGCCAAGAGCTGTTGTCCTGCAGATCTGTGCTGCTGTAAGTGAAAGGCTAGATTTCTGCTTCCCTCCCAAAAACACACTACACCCCCTAGTGACCTGAAGAGTGTTCAGTGGTTGAAACTTCGCTAAATATTTCTTGGACAGTTCTGTCATTTTATCAAAATCACAAAGTATTTTTGTGTTTATTTGTTTTGTACAGTGTACTGAAGGATCTCTCTCTTTCTCTCGGTCTCTCTCTCTCTCTCTCTGTCTCTGTCGCTCTCTGTCTCTGTTTCTCTCTAGCTCTGGGTGCTGCGTACGGTACGGCGAAGAGTGGTACTGGGATCGCTGCGATGTCTGTGATGCGTCCGGAGCTCATCATGAAGTCGATCATTCCGGTGGTGATGGCTGGAATCATCGCCATCTACGGGCTGGTGGTGGCAGTGCTGATCGCCAACAACATCTCAGAGAAAGTCAATCTGTACAAGTGGGTCTCAGACACACACACACTCACATACACACAAACACACACTAAACGCTGACGAGTTTGTTTCTAGTTTTATAATCTAACTAAACTCTCTGTCACTCTCTCTCTTTCTGTCTCTCTGTCTGTAGGAGTTTTCTTCACCTGGGGGCGGGGCTGAGTGTGGGTCTGAGTGGATTGGCGGCTGGGTTTGCGATCGGGATCGTGGGGGACGCGGGGGTCCGTGGGACGGCCCAGCAGCCGCGGCTTTTCGTCGGGATGATACTCATCCTCATCTTCGCCGAGGTGCTCGGGCTCTACGGCCTCATCGTTGCCCTCATCCTGTCCACCAAATAAACTACAGCTCCCAGCATGCACTGCAGAACTGGGGGGTCATTGCTGTCGGAAGAAAACCTCGCATCTCCAAAACGGAACATTTCAACTCTTCAAGAAAAGGATAATCAATTAATGAAGTAAAAAGATTTAATCAGTATTCGTGTTCCAGACCTCCTATTGGACGGTTAATCAGTGAATCTTAATGTAAAAGGCAAATTTTCCAGATTTCAGAGCGTCTGTGTGATTAAACAGAGCCGCTCTGTTTTTGTCTCGGGAGGGAAGAGACGAATCCAGCCTCGAAGAGAAACACCTCAGAACAGGAAGGGAAAATGTTTTTAACATGAAATACTTTATATTTTTATGAAATACTATTACAAAGTACAAATAAAAAACCAAAAGTAAATGTTTCTATTGGTCTGTTCATCATTAAACGTGTAAAAAGGGAAGCTGGAGTGGGCGAGGGCGAGTTACGAAGTTTTCTTCCAGCAGTGATGAGGAGGATGAAGATAAAGTTGAGGGTGATCAGAAAAAAATGAAGATGAGGATGAAAAAAGGACTCGGGGAGGAGGAAGATAATGTTGGTGATGAGAAGAGGATGATGATGATGGTGGGGATGTTGAAGAGGAGGATGAAGATGATGGTGGGGATTTGGAGGATGAAGATGGTGATGTTGGGGAGGAGGATGAAGGTGATGGTGATGAAGATGATGTACAGCGGTTGGGTCTCATCGTCCTGTACCAGAATAATCTAAACAGTGTAGTGAAGCCTGTCTGTCCTGTGAGTGTTTAAAAAGAGAAAACATTTCTTTCTCTGCTCCACCACTTCACCCTCTTTTATTCCCGCATTTCCTCCTCCTTTCCCTTTCACATGCCCTCTTTTATTTTTATCATTTTTCTTTCTCCACTTCTTTTCCCTCCCCCTCTCCTCTCCCTCTGTCTCTCTCTCTCTCTCTGCCTGGCTGGCGTCTCGCTCCATCGTACTGATTCTGGATGTTTTTTAAAGAGTGTTCATGCTGATGTTAAAGTGTTGAATTTAAATGTCTGTGTTTCTGAGGTCAATCTTGTGAATGGAATGACTTTTCTTTATTTTTTTATTTTATTTATAAGAACATTGATGTTGATGAAGCGTGTGAATGAAACTTTGAGTGAAATCTAGAAATCTCTGAGAAATATTCGGAGAGTCTTGAGGTGTTCGGGTTCATTTGTCTGCGCTGTGGGTGTTAACGGCATGGCGTCCTCTGCTGGTACCTGTGTGTAATGCGGGTGAGTGTGCGTGTGTATCTGTGTTTCTCCTGTACATGTTTGATTGCATTAAAAGATGTGTGTCTCTCAGACTCACACACCTGAAATTTCATTTGCCTCTGTTGTATTTGTGAATGAGAGAGATATAAAATCCAACAATAAAACTATAATATAGAATTTTATTGAATAAATTACAGAATTGTTCAGTTGTGCTGTTTTCTAGGCACAGATCCTCCAAATGTAGCATTACAGCGATAGTTCATACAAAAACTGATAAGGGCCCATACAATCACTTTTTTTGGAATGAAAAAGACTAAATGCCCCACCCATACCGACCATATATGGTTTTGTGATGTCACTTAGAAACTCTGAGTCAGAAGAACTGTTCGCATTGGAGGTGAATGGAACCAGACGTCTTCCCTCAGTAAGGTTGTTCAGTACTGAATGTGTGTATCTGTGACTGTTCTCCAGTCAGTGTTACTGCGGTTTCAGTCTTGCAGGCTACGCAGCACTGACTCTGCAATGGCACTAAGTGAACTGAAGGTGGCGCTCTCAGGAAACGCCTGCAGGAAATCTCGGCCCTCCTCCACACTCGTGGCCAGCAGGGGGTCCAGGGGCACGGAGCCTAGACACACACACACACAATAATAATAATAATAATAGTAAGGGAAAGTGGGTGGGGATGTGACAAAGACAAAAGATCTGATGCTGCCATCTGCTGGTAGTTACTGTTACTACAGGGCCTGTATCCTATTTCTTAATGTTTTTTTCTTTTTTTGGCTGTTACAGTCTTTAAAGGGAGGGAAAGGTACGTTCTGAAACCATGATACACTTATATTAAAGAAAAGTGAAAAAAATGAATTACAAGTGGTTCCTTTTACAGCACTAGACTCTAACATCCTAAAAGCGGCGTGTGCCGAGGGTTGGTACTTTCCTGGAAGACTTCGGCCGGGTTTTCTGTGATATCGGCCCTTAAAAGCCTGAGGAGGAAACTTACCTAGAAACACTGATCCTGTTAACTTGGCCAACTCCTCGCCCCCTCCTTTAGAGAAGAGACTGCTGCACTCCTACACACACACACACACACACACACACACACACACACACACACACACACACACACAATCACGTACACGCACAGAGATTTTTAGTTTTGTCTTTGGATTATAGTGAGAAACAGACTATCTCTCCTCATACTTCACTCAGACATGAGGATCCTGAATATTCTGACGGAGTCCGGACTAAGGACGAGGAGGAGAGATGATTTATAAGAATAAAATAAAATAATAATGGATGAAAAAAAAAGGAATTCTTTGGCCACTCCTGCACTGATTTACTGGGCAAATTCATCTCTTTATTCAAACCAAAAGCACAAAGCAGTCTTACAGAGCAGTGAGGGCAGACGAAGCCACTCATGTTTTCTATGATTCCCAAAATCTTCACTCCTGTCTTCTTACAGAAAGTTATTTCACGCCTCACATCTCCTGTAGAGACAGCCTACACACACACACACACACACACACATCGACAGTAGCTCATTAATGACCTTATTATTATGGATACCATCCTGTGCAATACATTTATATCTATATATATATTATGTAAGATGTGAGACACAAACTCTGCTTCATATTAATCTCTGCCTCTGTCAAATTCCATAGACCATGAATTCAAATGTTTTGTTTTTTCTTGGTGGTCAGACTGACAGACTGTAGCTCTCTACAGGAAAGATAGGGGGCAACAGTTTGCTGGGCGGTACCTGTGGTGTGGTGACCAGCACCGCTCCGTCCACTCTGTGTTTGCGGAGGTTCTCCAGGACGGCCAAGTGTTCGTCCGACGTCCCGGGGGGCGTGTCCACCAGCAACACGTCCAGCTCCCCCCACGCCACGTCACGCACAAACTGGCCAATCAGAGCTGAGAATGGGCCGCAGCAGGGCGAGAGAACAGCACCTGGTTAGTTTACACACTGACACTACAAAGACATCAAACATCTACAGCAAAAGTCATACAGGACAGTGCAAAAGTCTTCACTCCCTTATCTCTTTACATTTTGCTTTGAATATCCTTGTTGGTGTAAAACTCCTGTTTCCTGTCAGACTGTCTGGTCTCTGTCACACTGAGGAGATTAAATTACAGAAACATGAACAAATGTTTTACTGACAGGCTGCAAAGTGTCTAAAGATACAAGGAGTTCTAGATCAAGGAGCTCCACCCACTCAGCATTCAGCACCACCTACTGATCACCTGAGGCAGGTTATACTGACCGGTCTTTTTAGGTCCTCTCCAGACGACGGCCTCGTCCGGGTCGTCCAGCATGAAGCCGATGGACATGAGAGCCAGACGCTGCTGAGGGTCCGCAAACACAGGAACCCACCCAGAGTCACACTGATGAACCTCCTGATGGGCCACGCCCAGCATCCGCGGAATACTGGGACCACACAGGTCAACATCCAGGATACCAACCTGACATACACACACATACACACACACAATTATACATATATATATATATACACACAAACGCACACATTATGATGTCCCAAACGTATTATACGTACCTGTATGTAAAGTATGTTCCATTTACATTTACATGTATGGCATTTATCAGACGCTTTTATCCAAAGCGACTTCCATTCCCTACCTACAGGGGACAGTCTCTCCCTGGGTTAAGGGTCTTGCTCAGGTGTGCTAAAGATAGGATTCGAACCCATGACCTCTTGGTCTAGAGGCAAGTATTTTACCCACTACGCCGCCGCCACCACCACCATTTATAATATATTTTTATTTTATACATATAGTAATAACATGGCACATGCTCCATAAATAAATATGTTCTGTGAAAACATGTGTGTGTACATGTGTGTATTAGAGAGACAGATAGAGAGACAGAGAGAGAGAGAGAGATACCTTCTTTCCCGTGTGTTGTAGAGCGAGAGCGAGTTCCGTGGTGATGGTGCTCTTACCCACTCCTCCTTTCCCAGACAGAACCAGAACCACACGCTGAACCCCCCTCAGATTACCCTCATCTGAGAGAGAGAGAGAGACAGAGAGAACCAGTTAAAGGGGGATGTATGAGAGATATGGACTGTAAAAAAGCACAATATTATATATTATAAGTAATATATATATTCCAGCAAATAGTCAATATGTACTGTACAGCTGCTTGACCATTATCTTTCTTCTGAATGTGCTTTCTGCAATACTGTCATACTTTGAGAATCCGAAACATTTATTGATCCCGCAGGAACTTACTTATGCACAGAGAGACAAGTAGTGTTGCTTCGTCAACGAACATTCATCACGTGACTAAAACGAGTGATGTATGTGTGTGTGTATATATATATATA
>JBBJLR010000160.1:17841613-17854727 GCA_037577145.1 Brachypetersius gabonensis | reverse complement strand
CACACACACACATATACATATACACACACACACACACACACACACACACACACACATATATACACATACACACACACACACACATACACACACACACACACACACACACACACACACACACACACAATGCAATACACAGATACACACTCAGATACACTACTACACACACACATTACAATATACATACTCACACATAGACACCCACACATTAACACTCTACACCTGCTTCAACTCTTTCTTTCCCATCTCTAAGGTACACACACACACACACACTCATACATCCTACAATTCACACACTAAAACACACACACACACACACACTACAACATACACACACACACACACACACACACACTACAACATACACACAAAAACACTCTACACCTGCTTCAATCCATTCTCCTCCATCACTCAGGTAAAAACAAACACAAACACACACACTACAACACACACACACAAACACAAACACACACACTACAACACACACACACACACACACACACACGCACACACACACACACACACACAGTCTACACCTGCTTTAACTCCTTCTCCCTCATTTCTCAGGTATTACGTAACACACACCTGCTATAAACGTCCTTCCCCCCAAACAGACACACCTGCTTCACAAACACTATCACTTCGATCCTGTGAGTGTGTGTATACGTGTGTACAGTATATGCGTCTGTGTGTGTTGTCAGGTGCGTCTGTGGGCCCTGCAGCTGATCATGGTGTCCACTCCGTCCCTGCTGGTGGCGCTGCACGTGGCGTACCGGGAGCACCGGGAGAGCCGCTACGGGCGGCGGCTTTACGAGGACAAGCGGCGGATCGACGGCGGTCTGCTGTGCACCTACCTGCTGAGCCTCGCGCTGAAGACCGCATTCGAGGTGGGGACCCTGGTGACCTTCTACCTGCTGTACGGGGGCTTCGCCGTGCCGCGGCTGCTGCTGTGTGCGGAGAGCCCCTGCCCCAACACCGTGCACTGCTACGTCTCCAAGGCCACCGAGAAGATGATCTTCCTGCACATCATGGGCTGCACCTCCATCCTCTGCATCGTGCTGAACGTCACGGAGACGCTCTACATCCTGTCCAAGCAGTGCTGGAGGTCCTTCAGCAAGAGGTCAGCGGCCTTTCACCCCGAGACTCTTCGGCATTTCATCAGGTTCCTTTTAGGATGCTGTGGTTCTGGATCTTCTCAATGTTATTAGGTGACAAACGATCTGTTTACAGAAACTCCTTCAGAGGCTCCCCGACCTCAGCACCAATCAACTGTTCTGGACATTCATTCTATCGGACTTTCAGAGTCAATTAGTTTTATTAAAACTTCATTCCGTTAGAACTTGGATGTTACATTTTTAAGAACGTTCTTCTGGATGTTCATTCTGTGAGAACCTCCTTCCAGACACTCATTTTTTCAGATCTTTATTCCAGATGTTTATTCTGTTAAAACGTCCTTCTAGGTGTCGATCTTAATAGAATTTAATTCTGGAAATTGATTTTATTAGAACTTCCTTCTGGATGTTAATTGCAGTAGAACTTTAGTTTGGATGTTCATGTTATTACTTTTTTTTTTTTTTTTTTTAGATATGTCCCTGTGGACCAGAAGGGGACGTGTCATTGTCCCCCTCCGTCCACTCTCCCCCTCGGCTCTTCTGGACCGAAGCCTGAATCTGTGGTTAAAGGGGACGAGGTTAAGGTTCTGGCGCCGCAGAAGGTGGATGAGCTGACCTGAGCGGTGAACACGTCACATTTCGCACACTGAAGTGTATCTAGACTCTTAGACTCTTGAACCGAACTCAGGAACCTTTCTTGTAAAGAACAGCTGGCCTTCCCAGATTACGTCCCGAAACGGAGACGAGTGGTTGGTCCAAGAGTGACTTTCTGCATGTCCTGTGATCTGCATGGTGTCCACTCGCCGTCCCCATGTCTTTACCCAACATAACAGTCATTAAAGTGATCAGTAACCTTCTGGTTCTGTATTGTGGAAAACCAGGCCTTGTCCACAACAGCTCTTACTTTCATCCTTCATTCATTCATTAGACGCTTTTATCCAAAGCAACTTCCATTCTCTACCTACAGGGGGCAGTCTCTCCCTGAAGGTAGGATCCGAACCCATGACCTCTTGGTGCAGAGGCAAGTATCCTACCCCCTCTACCATCAAACCAAATCCTGTCCAGTGTTTTAAAGAAACAAAAAACCCCGCAACAGCATGCCTGAGCAACAGGGGGCGATATAACTAACCATAAAGCCATGCCGGCCAATCAGAAACCTGAATAAAAGAGTTTAACCATCCCCTGAGGGTCGAGATCCACAGAAATGTGTCTGAAAGGTTAAGAACATGTCCTCTCCGGTAGATGTCCCCTGGTTCTGTTCTGGTGGTCCAGTGGATCAACATGTTGGTCAGATCTGATAAACCTTGGGCTCCAGTTCATAGGGAATCAGGGCACACAGGATCAGAAAGGAAGGTTTATTACACTTTTGGGATGCAGCCCAAATCAAGTAGGCGCTGTTTGGGACGGTCAGCTCTGTAGGGCGCCTAAACCCTTCACCCTGGAAGGGGTTTTACAGAAGGTCCCTTCTCAGTGAGCGTGTGCATGTGGATGAAAGACCAAACCCTACAGAAAAGGCAACGTTTTGAACGGCACCCGTAAACATGTGGACAGCGCCTGAGACTGTTGTCCTTTACTCACAAAGTTGCCGGGGACCAACGGTACCGGTCTGTGCCACAGAGCACAAACACCTGTTAACCCCCTGCTCCTCCTGTGGGACACTTTTGTCCACCTCACTCTTTCTTTTGACCACATCTGTGTTAATGCAAATAGAATGAAAGTTCTCAAGGGTCTGGAGGTTTATCAGATCTTTTCATTTTTAACTTCAACTCATTAAATATATCAATAATACACTCCATAATAATAATATCCTCCATAATACCAATAATATACTCCATAACATCAATAATATACTCCATAACATCAATATCCTCCATAACATCAATAATATCCTCCATAACATCAATAATATCCTCCATAATATCAATAATGTACTCCATAATATCAATAATATATTCCATAACATCAATATCCTCCATAACATCAATAATATCCTCCATAATATCAATAATATCCTCCATAACATCAATAATATCCTCTATAATATCAATAATATTCTCCATAACATCCTCCATAATATCAATAATATCCTCCATAATATCATTAATATCCTCCATAATATCAATAATACACTCCATAATATCAATAATACACTCCATATCAATAATATTCTTCATAACATCAATATCCTCCATAATATCAATAATGTACTGCACAATATCAGTAATATACTCCATAATAATGTACTGCACTATATCAGTAATATAGTTCATAATGTCAGTAATATACTCCATATTGAAACCCATGAAAACTGTTTAGTTTTTTCCTTATTTACAGTTAAATCATACAATTTAAGTTCAAATGCTTTCATTCTAAACTCAACACGAGGTCTGACGGCTCACTGCCCTCCAACGGAGCAAATTAATCCCACAGTTCTGCCTCAGGTGGGACCTTAAGGATGTCAGATAATGGTTTTGTGTTTGTGCATGAAAATAAAATTCAGTTTGTTGTTAATCAGCTACATATTTCAGACTTGTTCCATTTTTGCCCACAGTAGCATTGAGAATATAGAAAATGGCCATTTTTGAGTTTCTTTACTAACAAGTGCTTTGTACACTTGTTTGTAGGATTTAAAAAAGGAAGGAATAAATAATTGATACTTATGACAAGAACTTTATGAAGTAAAAATAGCAAAACAGTACATAATATATAAAATGATATCTAAAGATATGACATTATATTTAAAATATATAAATTTGCTCGCTTGGCCAAAAATGGGTAAATGACGATCTGGAAGAAAACACTAAAAACGACATTTCTCAAGTTTAAAATGAAAACATTTGAACCTAAATTGTATGATTTAAGTGTCAATAACAAGGAATTCAAATGGTATTTTTCATGGGTTATAACTGACTGAAAGCGGCCCAGAAGCTGCTGAATGAAGAGTAAAAACGAGTGCCTGAGGGATAAAGAATAAAATTGACCTTAGACCTGCTTGGGGTCTGAAATCCACTTCCTAACCCTGGAGCTACCCTGAAGTTTTAGTATTTTATTAGTATTCAAATGTGGCAGATCTACATGAAGTATCAGGTCTTCGACATGCAGTGCTCTACGATCTTTTCCTCATTTTTGTGTTCGTTTTTTCCATTGTACTTTTACAAAAACAGACATTTCACCTTTTAACATTTTATAATAAATGTAATATATCTAGTGAATCACTGTGTGACCAAACTGAAATGCATACAATAAACCCCATAAAAACCTTCTCCCGACTGACCAAACCAATAAAACCTGTGGCCTCATATTCGTGGTGCATTTGGGACTAAATTGATTTCATGCAAAAGACCAAAACTGACTGGCAGTTGGTGCTTCGTGAAAGAGTCAATCAAAATAATGCATGAAAACGCATCTGACCATCAAAAACCAGTTCGTCTCAACAAGGATAAACACACCTGGAGAAAGACTGGGTTCTTGTTGAACAGCAAAATAAAGACAACGACACAGGGGTACAAAATGCAAGCTGTAATAAATTGGTCTCAGTTGTTTTAGGTACAGACTGCTGGTGGCAGTAATTATCCAGAGAACCGTTATGTGCACACAGACACAACATTATAGACAAATTTACAATGCAAGATAAACGAGACCAATACAGTAATCTACACACCGCACTACAGAGCTCCCAATCCAACTGGAGGAGGGGCTGTTTTACTCCGAAAGTAAATAATGTCCTGCGGAATATGCAAAAGGTAAAATCTCCCATTAATCCTATAAAGGTACATTTCCAAAGGCAACAAAATGTGTCGAATAGCTTTATATGGGCATGCTTTAGAGGTATATAATTATCTGCTTTTAGTTTTCAACTAAAAAAATGTTTTAATACACAATCCTGTCGAGAGATTAGCAGGCGTCTATTAACGTCAAGGGCATTTTTCACATACAAAAACATTCCAACAGTTCATGGAACAAACACCACTTAATCAGCAAGGTTACCGTCCGAACAGGGGCCACTGCAATTGAAATCCATTAGAAGCGCTAGGCCCGAAGTTCTGCCCTTTGAACACTAGAGGCTGTCGGACACGCCCTCCTTTTGGATCACGACGGCCGGGCGCATTTCATGTAGCTGTTTGAGAAGGAGTTCGAACACATTGGAAAACCCTCTGTGCACCTCAAACGTTACATTACCGAGAGAGGTTAGCTTCTGGGGGTTTTTAAACTCAACGAGTTTCAGCACGTCTGACCTACTGCACACGACCGAGGCGGTCTTCAGTTGAACGGTAGTGGTTTTCTTGCGTGGAAGAGTCTCTAACATCACCGACGCTTTCCTCTTTCCTGCGGACTGCCTGGTCTGCTCCAGGAACTGAAGGAAGGACACCTCAAAGCCCATTGGCTTGAAAGAGCTCAACGTCGATCTCTGCTCAGGGACTTCCTCTTGTGTCAGTGTAGTGCTGGACGAGGTGGAGTCCGAGTTGATATCAGCGTAGTTGACGGTGTAGCTGTGAGCTGTTCTTAACCTCGTCACTCTTTTGTGAGTAAAAGGTTTATTCCTATTACAGGTCACCTTGCGTGGACGCCCTCTCCTCCGCTTGACCACCACAGAGACGTCAGAATTCGTGTCCGTGGATGGTTTGGCGTCCTCTGTGCTCTCCTTTTCAGACGCCGGCTTTGAAAACTCAGACTCGCTCGGCACAGCGCCTGCAGCCTCTTCGTTCTCAGACATCTCGACAGAGCTTTCGCCGGACTTTTCCGTATCATCGCTCCTGGACATGATACGCTTGTACCTTGAGCGGGGCAATTTCTTGCAGTGTATGTAGTTGCTCCTCTGCTCCTCCAAGTACTGTTTCGGTAGGCCGTGCTGAACGTAATGTTTTATTATATGCCGTTCAGAGCTGGCCACGGTCTCGCAGCCTTTGATCATGCAAGGGTACTGCAACGGCAACCTCTTGGTGCACATAGCAGAGGCCTCCTCCTTGGTTTTCAAAATGGGCTTCCCATATTTCGTCCAGTGATTGTTCCTTTCCTCCCTTCGCTTCTTTTCACCCATCTTCTTTTCAGGTTTTTTGTTAACTTCCCTATTTTCCTTCTCTAAGCAGACAAAGGGGTTCTTCCGAGGACGACCTAGCTTGACACCTTTAGACCTCATGAGTTGGAGTTTGTACAAATCCTGATGTTTCTTCATGGTGTGCCGCAGCAGATTCGATCGTGTCGAGTAAGTGCAGTCACACCCTTCGACTTCGCACCGATACAGTCCCTCCACTGGCTCACCTTTGGAGATCACTGCATCCTTATGTTCTTTTTCAATGTGGCTAACATACTTCCAGAATGCTGTAAAGTTGACAACACAATTTGGCTGGTCACACTGAAACCTGCCCAACTTCATGCCAGACATCATGGCACCTGCTTTGTTAAGGCTTAGCCTGTGGAGCTGAAGGTAATGCTGCAGCAGGTCTGTAACCACCTGGAATATCCGAGAGCAGTCTTTAATTTGACACCGAAACTCTTTTACCTCCATAACTTCACTATCTGGTATATCATCCTGCTCATCATCATCATCATCATCATCATCATCATCATCATCATCATCATCATCATGATGTTCTTCTTCCTTTTCCTGTTCCTCTTCTGGATCATTATTAACTTCAAATTTGGGGAGTTCAGACTGATGTACGGCTCTGTAATGGAGAATCAAATTTTGCTGGATTGTGAACGCAGCCACACAGCCTTGATGGACACAACGATAAGGCCTGTAGGGGCTGAAAACATCATCCATGTCCACTTTCTTCTCTTTAGGCTTTTTGGGTACTTCTCTTGGTTTCGGCAATTTGGGTCTTCCCAGTTTAGGCTTCTTGTCTAAAGATGGATTCCCAGTTGGTGCACTGACTGGGACAAGAGATGGCCCTGCAGGCAACAATCCTCCAGGTGGCATAGCATGGATGTGCTCATTGGTTGCAAAGGAACTTGAGGCAACCTGTCCATTTAACTGTCGCTCCACGTTTGAGGGTGCTACCAACGAAGGACCAGACCTAATCACTGATGAATGAATGACTGCTCGACTTTGATGACTCTGAAAGGGAGTTTTTTGCATAGTCCCTGGAAGACTCGTGGCCAAAGGGCTGACACGGGGTTGCTGTACAAAAGGCTGAACACTGCATTCTGATTTAGCTCTTCCGTCAGAAGTCAAAATACATTTCATGCCAGTGCCATGAATACTTTGCTGTTGCCCACCATCACAGATCGTCTTTTGTACTGACCCATCATTCGAATTACGTACATCAGAGACGTTTGGAGTGGGACAAGGACTTCCATTACCTTCCACAGATTTTCGCCTGTAGGTTTGCTTCCTGAGGACTGCTATCTGCTCTTGTGAATAATTGTGAACACTTTGATAATGGACTTTGAGGTTTGAGTTCCGTGTGAAATTTTTGGAACATACTTGACAGGTGAAAGGGGCCAGTTTAATCTGGTCTTTCCTGTACTGAATGAGCATATTGTCCGTGTAGTTGTGCAGTTTGATTAGATGTTTGAAAAGGGCATCCTTAGTCATGGCTCTGTAACCACAACCACTGCTGTCACATGAATATCCAGGGATCTCGACAGTAGCGGTCACAACGTCTGAAGTTTTAGCTGAACTCTCACCATCTGGAAGTTCTGAGGTGGCCTGGTTGTGTTCACTCAGTTCTCTATCCAAATCCAGTCTTTCCAGTGCTTTCAAAATTTCTAGTATTTCACTGTCTTGGTGTACAGGTGAATTAGCGCACACCTCGTTTACGTCACTATCCGTAGAAACAGATACCACTGAAATCTGAGAAGAGACATCATAAGGTGCAACACCTGCAGTCTGGATAGGATTCTCAGAGGAGAATGTAACTTCATTCGTAAAACGATGAAGATCGCTTTGAGGAACCTTCTGAATGACATGGGAAACTTGTTGAGGAACAGCCACGGAAGGACCTGACGGAACAGAGTTCTGTAAATTTGCATTGTCAAAACCTTGACCTTGACATGAACTACTTTTTTTGTGGAAGTCTCCAGCTAATATTTGCTCGCGAAGTTTTTCTTTGACACTCTTTTCCGAGACCAGATTCTGAGCAAGAGTGGCCATAGCAGCCAGAAGGCCATCATTGGATATACCGCTTGGGTTTACACTGGCAGATTTTTCTTTGATCTCCTTTATTTTATTTAGTGTTTCAGTTTGAAGAATTTTATCAACATTATCAGTGGGAACCCTGGGGAAGGACACAGAAGAGTTATCTTCAAGCAAACGAGACAGAAGAGGATCGGAAAGACCGCTGTCCGTGTACACTGGATTGCAGGACTGTGTGTAATTCATTTGACGCTGACTGCTGTTTTCTTTGATCTTCCCAGTGTGCTGAATCACACTGCTTTGGCCATCTTGAGGATAATATGCTGATGTACTGGTAAATGTCTGCTGTCCTATGGCAACAGACTCGCATAGATTTGCCGTAGTTTGTTTGATGACCTCAGTGGCCTGCTTACTATTGCTAGAATAGTGGGAATCTTTACCATGTAGAAACGTGACATTGGGGAACAATTTGGGGTCAAGGGGACCTTTATTCACTATATGAAATGGCAGGGTGGAGTTCATATATACAGAGGACGAGGGCTGGGGAGTGTTCACGGGGGAGTTTAGAAGCTCAAGAAAGGAGGCGGGCAGGTCTGCAGTTAGGTCTGCTTCGTCAAAGGCTTTGCAGTGAGCACGCTTAGACAAATGACCCCCAAGAGACTTGGGACTCTGGAACTCTCTAAAGCACCTACAGCAAATGAATTTCCCATCTCTGATGATCGCAGGCCACTTTGTTCTTCTGCTTCTTTTTGCTTTTTTCATGTCACCATTTGCTGAAATGCCATCATCTATAGAGCATTGTGAGATCTCCACAGCCGGAGTAGTGTTTTGTTGGGAACTGTCCGGGGGTGGTAAACCCAAATTTGGGTTTCGCTCTAATTTTACCACACACTCAGTTTGTTTTGAGAAAGATACATCACTGCTCTTGGGTTGCTGGGCATAGGAAGATGTGGGCTGAATAATCCTTGGGGTACCGCCTGTTTGGGAAGGTATGAAATTACATGTGGGATTACTTTGAGGCTGCAAAGAAGGGTAGACAATTCCTTGACGCTGTGCATCTCTTCCATGGCTCTGTGATACGGTTCCCATATGAGAAGAGAAGTGGCTGCTCGAAAGGACATCGACATCCGAAGTCACTGCTTGCGTATGGCAGGTCTGTTGTTGAAGCAGACTGTTCGCTGGGACAGAGTTCCATGAAGGTTCGTGTGCTACATGAGACTGATTTGTAGTGTTTCCCAACTGCGAGAGCACAATGGGGTCTAAAATACTCTCCATTTGATTAGGGAAAGGTTGGCCAGTGGGAGCCGGTATATGGGAAGAGACAGAGGGATAACTGGAGCTTGGGCAGCTTGCTGGGTAGGTCGGGCGACTTACAGGGTTTGGAATTTGTGCTGTTGCAGCAGGAATCCTTTGACCCAGCTGGTTTTGTACAGGTACAAGTGAATTTGTGTTCCTATTCATGGATATAGATGTACTTGAGGTTTGATTTATTCTATTGTTCTTTCTTGCTAGTTTCCACTGAGTATAAAACTCAGGATGAGTAGCTTTCATATGCTTCGTTAGACTTCTATAGGACAAATATTCCCGAGAACAATTTTCATACGCACATTTGTATTTTTCTTTCTCCTCTGCTGCTGGGCCAAGGCTGTTATTGGGCAGTGGCAGAGGTGGTCTGCACTCTGAAACCTGCATGTTTGTGGGAAATGGGGTCACTTGAGGAGGAAGCCTCTGAGACACTGGCATTACTGTAACATTATTACTATTACTACTACTACAACTGCTATTATTATTAGTCTGTGTTAAAGATCTCATGTTATTCCCATATGGGACTTGATACTGTGCTTGAATCTGAGTAATGGCATTAGGACTATATTGTCCGTACTCAGAATTGCCATTGTTGTATAGAGGCAGGCTGTGAGTTTGTGAAACGGTATTCTCCATTTGTCCCTGCAACACACCTCTTGAAGGGGCTTGCTGAAAGTCCTCTAGAAGGTTATCGTAAGATGCTTGGGGTATTGGGCATGACTGAGCAAGCATTGGGTCATTCATCAGCTCATCTAGCAAGGAATCCTCCAGTCTGGGCTCATTCGAGGGAGGTAAAGGAGGGTTGGCAGGAGGTTGGATAAGTAGGTTGTCCATGTGTGGGATCTGTGGCTGAATAGGCTCCGGATCAGGTGGTTCAGCTTTATGCGTTCCAGGGTCAAATGCCTGTGTGGGACCTGGTCCGGCAGAATTAAGCATGCTTTCGATGGAGTGTTTCACTTTAACTGAACTTGTTTGATTTGATGGACTCCATGCACAACTAGAGTTTAATGATGCTTCTTCAGGGATGTCCTGCTGAACATCCTCCTTGAGAGAATGACTAGGCTGATCTGGTAAATCTACAGGATGTGTACTTTGTGGCTCTTCTTTCTTAGCGTTATGGCTCTCCTCATGCAAATCTAACTGAGACTGAGTATGAAATACTTTACCACAGCCAGGCACCTTACATGTGAACATTTTGTAATGTTGTGCCTCGTGGTCATAGAGTTTATAAGCCTCATTGAAAATCTTTCCACAGCCAGGAAACATGCACCTTGCCTTGAAGACCGGATGCTCTTTCCTGTGTATGAGAAGCTCTGCGTTGGAGTCAAAACTAGCTTTGCAATTTAAATGAATGCAAATATAAGGCTTGGTGCCACAATGGACCTGTAGATGGTCATTGAGGTGACTGACATTAACAAATTGACGCCGGCAATACTGACAAACTATCTTGGTGCTCTGCATTTCGAGGAAGCGTTTTGCTTCTTCAACTTCCCCATGATCCTTCACGTGGGCAAGAAGATTCCGGAAGTACTTAAAACCCTTTCTGCAGTTTGGAACAGGGCAAATGTTACCCTCGCTTCCATCTGCATTGACCCCAGAAACTTTAGCCTTAGGGCCCACCGCATCTCCATTGTACAAACTGCCAAAGTCTCTATTGCAGTTGTTTTTCATTTTGGTCTTCACCATTGAAATTGTGGCGGCAGGAGCTTTCTCAGTTGCTAGTTTCTTAGTGGTTTTCATTGCAGCCAAGCGCTCTTTGCAGGATGACTTCACATGTGAGGCCACATGTGGGTCCAAGGTCTCTCTAGTTTCAAATGTCTCTGTACATATCGGACAGCTGTAATATCCGTCTTTGAAGTGAGTCTGAGCATGACGGACTATTCTGTGGCCAAGAAACTCCTTATCGCACAAAACACAATACTGCATGTAAGCTTGCCAATTCCTAAAGCGAGCCGATACAAACCCTTTCTCCCTCAACTTTTTAATTTCTCTGTTTTTCTGTTTCTGGTCTGCTATTTCGTTAAGTTCATTAGTAGCATCTAAAAAGCATTCAGAAACGTCCTTGAACTCCAGAGGCAAGCCAGACTCATCGCGTTCCTCGGGATGATCGTCATTTAGCTCATCAATGGAGGACACTATAGATGCCTCCTCGCCCATTAGACCTAAGCAGTGGCGTTTTAGTGCTTTCCAATCCCAGAATTCGGGGTCAAAACGCCACTGAGTTTTAAAAACCAAGAGGAGTTCGCAACGTAGAGAATTGGGTACTGGAAGGTTCTCCTCCTCAACCTTTTGATCCGGCTCGTTGTAAAGCGTTTCCACGGCGTAGTACGAGTCCACTGTTGGTTCAAGAAGAAACTCAGTCAACTGGCAAGCCCGTTTCACCTCCAGATCAGACGGCAGCAGGCAGGAGATGGTTTTACAGATGTTGGCCTTGCTAGCTGCATCGCAGGACTCCATTCGGAGAGCACGTATACACATCTCAATGCAGGCTGGCAATCCAGTCTTGTCCATCTGCAGAGAAACGAAAAACATTTTTTTTAATGACTTAATAATTTTTCCATTCAAACACAGGCAAAAAGGTGAGGCCGAAAGTAGTTGCTCACCTCTGACTGAATCACTTTTATGAAAAACAGAAGATGGAACACAGTTTTTGCCAGACGAGACATCTGCCGGCACCTCTCCAGAAACCCTTGGTCTGAAGTCTCTAATCGCTTCAGAAGTTTGCTCCAGAAAAGTGTTAGTTCCCTGAGACACACAGAGCGAGAGAGAGAGAGAGGGGGAGAGTGCGAGTAAATCATCACCACCCATCACCTTGCAGAGTCTACATTTCAGTCTGTAGGAGTTCGTTTAACACCGATGATTTTGCATTTCTCCTCCATAATACATTTTCTTTTAAAAATAAGACAAAGCCCTTCATCCATCCATGCATGACTCACCAAGCACAGTAGGTGTCCTCCTGGAGGAGCTGCCGGCTCAGGAAGCCAGAGCACAGCGTGAACGCTCCTTTCTCATCTCCATCCGCCTCCAGGTTACAAATCATCTCCAGAGCATCTCGACAGTCCACCTTTGACAGCTAGAGTGAAGGAGGATTAAACAGTTACTACTGTCTTTGACATTTTGATTTGTATGGATATAACACGCCTTGAGTCTAACATTTACTGCCGTGGATCACCCTCTCCAACGCCACCCTCACAGACAGTACGACCACTTCTTAGTGATATTAATGACAAGCTTAGTCACGATCTGATGATCATAAACTTTTAAATAATCATTATTTTCCATGGAAATAACTGCAATTACTGATGTTCTTAGTTTAAGGCCACTATACTAGCTGATGGCAATCTTACATGATCACTATCTAAACCGCTCTTCACATTACAGTGAATACTCTTCTGTTTCACATTCCTCTTGTATTTGCTTATTTGTGTCTTCAGAATTTATGCGTTAATTTCAAACAATCACAGAAAAAAGAATGCGTAATCGCATGGTGTCAACAGGGTTCGGTACTGGCCAAGTTCTTCATAAAACTTCTTAGGGAGTTTTTCCTTGCCACTGTCGCAGTCACCCTTGGCTGCTCACACACACACACACACACAAACGCACACACGCACACACACAC
>JBBJLR010000160.1:17785707-17802782 GCA_037577145.1 Brachypetersius gabonensis | reverse complement strand
ACACACACACACACACACACACACACACACACACACACACACACACACACACACACACACACACACACACGCACACGAAAAGTGGAGCAGCTGGATAAGAGAGCAGTCAGCCTTTCTGCTTCACCACGGACACTAATGGATCTCTTTCTGAGCAGAGAAACATTCGAACCACAGCTTTATGGTCTTAAGTGTTTCCACTCTCACTTCAACAGCATGTGTGTGTACAAACACTCGTACACCACACACACACACACACACACACAAACACACACACACACACACACTGGGTATGCGCATGACATGTACGACAACCTTTGCTGCCATGCAATTAAAGTGAAAACACAATCTGTCCCCAAACCCCAAAAGCAGCAAAGAGATCCATATGAGGCTAATGTCACTAACAAGCCATGGGAACATATAGTCCACCAATTAGCTTTGGGCTAACTGTGTGGTTACACATATAAAATTAAATATGCAGATTGCAGATATTGCAAATTCAACATATTGAAAATTTCCATCCATCCCTCCATCCATCCCTCCATCCATTCTACAAAAATGCTTATCCTTATCCAGGCTGGGGGTGGGGTGGGGTGGGGTGTGCGCTGGAATCTATCCCTGCACTCATCGGATGGAAGGTGAAGAAACAGTCCAGACAGTCCATTACAGACACACACACACACACACACACACACACACACACACCTAGAGGTTTTAGCATCTCCAGTCCACTTGAAATGCAGGTCTGTGGGAGGAACCCAGTGTTCCCAGCGCAGACCCTGACTGCCTGCCGGGAGGTGACAGTAGTAACAAATCCAATATTCATTCTTTTACTTATTATTTCTGGAAAATGAAGCAGTTAAAGTTGTGTAGATTATTAAAATAATACTTTCCAAAATACTGATGAGATTTGGGAGAGTCAGAAGTTGTTAGATATAACTTATAGACAACTTCAGGGATTGCAGTACGTGAGCCTCCAAGCAGTCGTCTTTCCACATATTTAGGTTTTGGTGATTTAGTCGTGGGGCCCAGTGGTGGCACAGTGGGTAGTACTGTCTCCAGTGTTGGGGGTTTGAATCTGGGTCCTGCTGTTGTGTGTGTGGAGTGTGTGGAGTTCTCCTCGTGGTGGTCGGGGTTTCTAAATTGACTGTGTGTGCCCTGGTGCCCCACCCAGGGTGAGTCCCTGCCTCGCGCCTGTAGACCCCGGGATAGGCTCCATGTACCTACGACCCTAGAAAGGAGTTAACGCTTACAGAAAATGAACGAACGATTCAGACATTTGAAAAGTGGAATGTTTGCAGACATCAACCACACAAACACCTCCTGCCTCCTGAGGGGGTAGATGCATTATATTGGTTGGATTAATGTGCAAACTTTTCATAATTCTTCCATCCCCAAAAGGTCTGAAGCTGTGGACCCACCATGCTGCATCTGAACCAACAATTTCCTGAGAAAATAAAGGGCATCTGATGCAATGGGTGGTGACGCAATTTTAGAGACGCAATATATGAGACAAATCTGTCATTATTTCTGAATTTCCTAAACTCCTTATGCCTTGAGACACAGAGACGAGAACAAAATACAATATAAAGTCAAAATAAAACTCTCCAGAAAAGGACTGTATGGTATACGTTACAAATACTGTAGATAAATAAATAAATTACTACTGCACAGAATAATAAAGATATTGCATGTGGTGACAATGGTTTTGCACACAATAAGTAATTGCACACCTGCATTTAGCGCTATGCTAATTGGTTGGGTATAAGCTTCCATTACTTGTTAGCTACATTAGCCTGGTAGCTCCAGCACTAAAACTAAAGAAGCAAAACCTGTCTTGGCTATTCAACTAAGTTTCATTAAGGAAATGCTTTCACTAAACTTGTGGAAGGTCTGAGAAAGAGCTGAGGAACATATCAGGGTCCTTATTTAGACATGAAGACATCTCCCACCTTTGGAATGTATGACATCATACATCTGTGCTCATGTTGGGGGCTTGCAGGAGCAGGTGGGTGGAGATGCGTTTGCAGGGTCTTGAGCACACACACACACACACACACACACACACACACACACACACACACTCCGGTGTCAGAGCAGGTGGCTCAGGGTGGGTTCCCATGGGGACCCTCTTGGATGCCACAGTGATGACATCACCTCTACTGAATGCCACTGTGGTGGCACTGGGTACCGAAGCGGGAAGCGTTTCCTTTGATCTGCACACACTTAAACGCCCGCCCTTGGGTTTTCCACATTCCTGATACCCCAGTGGAACCAGTCTTTTGGGGAGGGGTGTGTGGGGAGGTGTTTTTGCTGCTATTTTTGAGCTTCCTTCCCACATAACTCAAACTAAACGTCCACCCACACCCCTTAAAGCATCGTCACACCTCACCAGACAAGAATCATGCTCCCCGAAAAAACATTTCTAACTCTCCACATCAGCAGATCGACAGCCAGGGGCCTGATTGAGGTGGTTGTCTTCTGTACATTACTGTACATTACATTGCTGTTGTGAGGATTTTGATTGCACAAAACCAGCTAGGTAGGTCTGGTACTGATATTGGATGATCAGTTCTTAGTCAAAAATTTCATCCCACAGGAGCTCCCCTGTGGGGCCTAGACCAGAGATGGGGACTCGAGTCTGAGGTGCAGTGTGTGGAGTGATACCTTGCTCAAGAGTACCTCCGTGATGATGGTAGCAGTGCTGGGATTTGAACCCACAACCTTCTGATTGTAGGGGCAACTCCCTAACCACTAGGCCACTAGAGACGTGGACCTATACTATGACACAAAAGACACAAGATACATTTTAAAGTTTATACTAGCTGGGCCGAAATATACAAAGTCTACTGTCTGCGAAGTTGCATGATCTGTGCTCATGTTCACTGGTGTGGAATCATGGTTTGCTTGGTAAAGTAGGCCCTTGAGTTTGGGGTGGTAGTACCCTCATGAGTAAAACTTGCCTGTGAACCTGCTGATCACAAAGTTGCAGGTTCAAACCCTCACCATTGTGTCTTTGAGCGAGACACCATACCCTCAGTTTCCTCAGTAGGACTGTCCCTGAAACTAATGATTGGAAGTCACTCTGGATAAGGCCCTTGACGGTGAGAGGAAACTGCTTTGTAATGGATTTTAGGGGCTTTCGAAATGCGTAACTGTTGTAAATGTTTTCCTCACAGCAAAGAGAAATGACGCCAGACAACGAGGACAGTGGGAATAAAGCTAATGTCAGCAAGACACCTACATCTGGATCCCTTATGTCAATTTTGCCCTTTTTATCTGTTTGAATGGGTAAATCTGGCATCTGAATAAAGATAGAATCATTGTTTCCAATGATTTGTTTTGAAGTATGAGCAAGCCTGGCTGCATTTGTTGGTCTGTAGCTAAATGGTTAGGCTAATGTTTCATTTTTACATGATCAGTTTCCAACCTTTCTATAGCCATTAGATTTAAACCATGCAACCAACGCCCCCACCCCCTACAATAGGGATACAAACAACAACTGGGAAGTCAACAAAGAACAAGCCCTAAAGGCTATTTGTTTCAGTGGGACACGGACCAATTTGTCTTCATACTGCGTGCATTAACGCCTCCAGAACCACGGCGAGACAAAACTCCGGCACGGACACCCTGCACCCCCTGGCATACACAGCCCCTCCACTACCCCTGGAGCTCGAGAAACTCTGTTACTGAACTGGGATACACTGGAACATCAAAATGTGCTACAACTTCAGTACCATCACAGTACAGTTTAGGTTCAGTATGATTCCTGTAGACCTGGGAACAGCGGCTGCTCATGGCCTGGACCATTTCTAAAGCCCAGGTCAAGCGTGACCTTTCCTTCATGACTTCCAAAATGTGCAGGTACATCCAGAGCTCCAGGGCATGAACACAATGTACCTGAGATGCTCCGCTGCAAGTACATCTGAGATACATTTTGGCTGTTCGGTAAACAGTGCCGGCATCAAGGGGGACCCTTCTTAGCGAGTTGCCACGCTTCCCTACACCCTCTAGTGAATATACAGAGTTTTGAATCTGTTTTGAATCTTTAATCTGGGGTGCTGGTGCCGTTGTGGGTAGGATACTTGACCATTAGACCAAGAGGTCATGCGTTCGAATCCTACCCTCAGCACACCACCACTGGGTTCCAGAGCAAGACCCTTAACCCCCTTAACCCTAAGTTGTTCCAGGGAGAGACTGCCCCCAGTAGTTAGGGAATGGAAGTGGATAAAAACACTGATAAATGCCGTGAATGTAAAATGTAATCTCATCACTGTCAGAACATCATTGCATTTCTTGTTTCTTTTTTAGGTTCTTTGAAAGTGCCTTTAACATTGTGTCAGTGTTTGATTGTAGATGGATCTATAGATGTGGCCCCTAATTCCGAGTACCTCAAAATGTTGTTCTGAAGGTTGGAGGACTTGGTCCAACCCAAGCGATATGGGAAGCTACTCAAGATGAACCTGAAAGTGAACCGTTATTTTTAAACTCGTCAGCACTAATGTCATGGTGAATGTTGGTTTTTTTGGGTTTGTTTTTTTGAGGAAGTACAAAAGCAGCCCACGCTCTGTTATTGTGAGTAACGCTAATTCTCAGACACACACAATGGGCTTCGTTCTGTTCTGGGAAGGGTGTGTGTTGGTGCACAGGTCTGGCGGTTTGAACTTATCAAGAACACACTGTGAGATGATGCAGAGGAGGGTAGCATGTCTGTAACTGTATCATTATGATGCGTGAGACCTTCGGCTTCGACTCTCTCTCTCTTTCCGAAGAGGAAATGAGCTCATCGTTCTCGTGACAGATTCAAAAAACCACCACACACACAAACACACTCACAATATACTGTGGTTCCTCTTTTCTCTCGCCGTCTGCACTCAGATATGAGCGCAGTGTTTACACCTAGAAGGAAGCCAGCTAATGTGAGACATCAGCCTCGGCATCTGAGTGACACAGTAAATAACACACTCAAATCCGGCACAAGCGCTGAATCAAACTATTCAGTATCCATTATGAATTATTTTATACATACGATTCATTTTTCAGTGTCTGCTATAAATGATTCAATATCTAATATTATCAGTCGTTCAGTATGCACTATGTATTATTCAGCTTCTACTATAAATCATTTCATTTCCACAATTAATTATTCAATATTTGCAATTCAGTATCCATCATAAATGATAGAGTTTGTACTATGAAGTATTCCGAATCCACTATTAAGTATTCAGTAATATAAATTATTCAATGTTTTCTATGAATTATTCAGTATCTGCTATTAATTATTCAGTATTTACAATGAATTATGAATTATGAAAATAATGTCCAAGCCATTTAATGTTTAGCTCGATCGACTTTAGAAACCATTTTCCTCTTTCTTTTTCATCCACCCGTCTCCCGCCGTGTGTGAAAGACAGGTCCGTCTGAGGGACGACTTGTTGACTTGGCGGGAGATTTTCTAGGTTGAGATCTAAATATGGATTATTTACTCAGGCTCCCACCCTGCTCTGCGATCCCCAGCCACACCTGGGCCAGGTGATTTGTGGTTACCATGACGACTGCCCATAGGAATGCTGGGGTTTTGGGTGAGGCAGGTGTGCCCTTTGGACCCACAGCGCCAGATTTAGGCCCCTGACTGGTTGGGTTTCATGTGATGCACTTTCGGTCCCCAAAGACGTTTGAGGCCTGAGATTTGGACAAAAATGGACAGACAGACTTAAGGCTTTAAGATGACTGCGATGTTTAGCTGTCTCACACAATTGCCGATTACTTCAAGTGGATCTCTAGAGTGAGATTGTCTGGTTTTAAGATCCTTTTATGACTTTTTGGGATGGATGCTTGAGCTGCGTATTTATTTGTTTGTTTGTAGTGACTGATTTAAGCAGAAGGAAGCCAGATAGTTCAGGCTGAATGCCATATCTGCATACACAGAGGCTTTGCTAGCAGGGGTGGATGCTCTGAGGTTAAAAATTATGTTTTTGTAATAGTTGCTGGGTATTGTAGTGGATTTTTAAAAAAAAATCTAATTCTTATCAAATTAAATCACAGCCTTTTCTTGACAAAGTTCAAATAAATGTTGACCTGAAACTCAGGCCTCAATTATACCACCAATGTAAATTTTCAATATTAGCTTTTGACATTTTTTGGCCAGGACCAACAACACTTTGGATATAAAAACAATCTTGAACACGGGATGTGTAGCCGAGACTGGTTGCTGTGACGATCCTCAGGGATGCAAAACCACATGCAAATTCACTGAGAGATGATGTCATGCACTCTTAGGTCATGATGTAACCTCAGTCTCTCGAGATCTGGGGGGTTACTGTGTACGAGTGCTTGTGTGTGTGTATGTGTGAGTGTGTGTGTGTGTGTGTATGTGTGAGTGTGTGTGTGTGTGTGTGTGCATTGACATGTCATTCATCCGGGGGAGTCATTCTGAAACCGAATGACTCACCTCTACATGTGTGTATATGTGTAAGAGTGTGTGTGAATACTGTTATGTGTGCGGTTGGGGGATTTTTCTTTGCAGGTCAGAATTCACCTCGCCTTCAGTGTCAGGAAGAATAGAAGAATGCCTGCATTTGTGTTTGAGATCATTGAACCATCAGGTCAAAACCATCAGGTGACTGAAGGGACGTTCCAGAGCTAAAGCAATAAATGTGCGGCGGTTTAGCAGATACCGACCTTATAGTTTGCATTTCAGCTGGTGCGCAACATGAGTAGCACCACTGTTGAGAACGCTGCCCTGCTTGTGACCACACTGTCGATGGCCAGCACAGTTTAAAATGATTTACAGTGGAGACGTGGCTTAGATGTTTGGATGGTTTGAATCCACTTGTGTTCAGGCAAGTGGCCAAAATCTGTTTTCCAGCGAATTTCTACAGTCTGGACATCAAAAAGCCACATCAAACCTGACATTTTCCAATCGGAGTCAAACCAGATTTCTGTAGATCACACGTCATGTGTTTTCTTTGGCGGTTCTTTGTGTAAAAGTGTCAAATGTTCATTTGTCATACGTGAACAGACCACCGCACACAGTGTGAACAGTGTGAAATTCTTTCTCTGTATTTAACCCATTTAACCCATTCACCAAGTGAAGCCACAGATCTTCTGATCGCAGAGGCAGCTCCCTAACCCTTAGACCAAAGGCTGATGTCATGATGTGAGTTGAGAAAGTGCTACACCACATTACAGCTCAAACACGGGGACTTTTAACAGACATTTAGGAAACACATTCTTCAGCTGAAATGTAATATAATCATCAGCAGCCTAGTCATCCTTCCTGGGAACCCATGCCTCATCCAATCAAAGGACTTCCCCTCAAATGTGGAGGTCTTGACTACTATTCCAGTCCAGCCTGTTTCAGTTTTGCAGATTTTTGTAAAAGGTTAACAAAGATTGGTCTGTTTCTGTTGAGTGGTGATTAAAGTTGGTTCTCTGCTCTTGCGATGCTCATTCCAGTTAAACACAGCAAGTGATCTGCAAGATATGATCAATTCTGGCTCTGTAATTTAAGATCCTTGATGATCAGCCGTGGCACAGTGTAATCGAAAGCAAGGAAGGCATCATGTGACTTTTCATGTCAATTCATTTAAATTAAACATGAACATACTGTTTCTCTTTCAATTTCATGAATTCTTGCCTAATTTAATGATCTGAAAATACACATAATGTGAGTACAAACACCCCCCCCCCATGTTTCACATTTCCATATATAATTTTAGTACAATAATGTCCATTACAAGGGACCAATGGTTTTTTCCTCTCCTGTAAAGTTACCATTTCTGAGATATGAGGTTTTTTTCTGACAGAGACAAAATAGGAACCTTACATTTCAACAGTGCCTTAAAAAAACACAATAGAAACATCATCAAGTCAAGTGAAGTCGGTTTTATTGTCATTTCTACCATATACACACAGTACATAGTGAAACTAAACAATGTGCCTCCAGGACCATGGTCCAACACGAGAGTAGAACACAACACAACACCACAAGAGCAGACAGGACAGTATCATCATGAACATCCATACTTTATATTTCTAGATTCTATCGTGTACATTTTATACTGTACTGTTGTATTGTATTTGTTCCTGCTCTTTTCTTTGTTCTGTCCACTTTCAGCCATGACAATGAAATTTTCCCACTTTTGGGACTAATAAAAGTTTATCTCATCTCCTATTAAATTATTTGACTAGAAAAGGATGAGTTCTGAGTCTTGGTTCCTGAGGGACGTTTTCTAAGACCCACTCTCATTCTCAGACCCACATTCTGTAATCAATGACAATATAAGCTGTGGAAAAGTGGAATAAATGTACATGTATTGAATTGTATTTACAGTGGAAAAGAAGAGAAGCATTAGCCATTGTTGCTCCTCTCTTCTACTGAATGCTTGCCATACTGAAGGCTGATCTAACAGCTTAATGCAGCGCACCTTCTGTTATAAAGTTCTGAAAATACCTCCCTATTGAAATGAATAGGAAAACCACGCTTTCTGAAATCCTCTCCTATCATGTATCCTAACATCATATAGAAGCAAATTACCACATGAGAAGTGTATTCTTCTTTTGTTTTTATTCATGTTGTTTACATTGCATGAACATTTGATGAAGAAAGGACCTGTAGAAATTATCCAAAACAAAGAAAAGTCAATGAACGTTTAATTTAAGACCATTTTAGAGTCTTTATTCCATCAGTGACAAAATTCTTCCCAGTCTGAGGCCAAACACGGTCTGTAAGTTCAGCCTTGCATATGTGCTATTCTCACATAGACAGTAATGGATTTGAACTGGGAGGGTATGAGAATGTCTTTGATTATACAGTGTGACGGAGTCAATATCTCTCTAACATGGTAACGAAAGACTCTGTGGAGTGAAGAATTGGTCACGGAGCGTGGCGACTGTAAGAGCCTGCGGTCTTTACTCTCTAGAATGTAATGACACTGAGAAGCTCCAGGTCAAACAGTCTTGTGAGGGAATTCAATTACTCTGACCATGACTGGGATTATTGAGAGTACAAGAGGATGGAACTCCTCCTAAGGAAAGAGTTTTGTCATAACTCTCAAAAATGCACGCAAATAAGACAATACAGACCTTGTAGCATACAAACAGTGTAAAACATGCCAAGTCTAGTCAAATTTATTTATAACGCACTTTACACCCAACACAGTTGACCAAAGTGCTACAAGTGCAACAAAATAAAACAAAACAGTAAAAATCACATAAAAATTTGAATGAAATAAAATGAACGTAACAGATTTCAAACAATGTCAACAAGTCATACTGTGCCAAAGGCCAAAGTGAACAAGTGGGTTTTGAGAAGTGATTTAAAAGCCGATAAAGCCAGTAAAGGCAGCTCATTCCACAATTTAGGTGGAACCACAGCAAAGGCCCGGTCCCCTCTGAGCTTCCGTCTAGTCCTGGGTACGCTCAGAAGAAGCTGATCAGCTGATCTGAGAGACCGAGGTGGTGTATATGAGTGAAGGAGCTCAGAGAGTTACAATGGGGCAGCACCAGTCAAACAATTAAAAACAAATAAAAGCAATTTAAAATGGATTCTGAAATTCACAGGCAGCCAGTGAAGAGAACTTAAGACCGGGGTGATGTGCTCGTACTGCCAGCCAGTATAACTGGGTCCAGGGTATTCCAGTCATGTTTTACACTGAAATGATCAAACAACTGACAATATCAACAGAATTTGGGAAACAACGTCAGAGAATGTGAAGAAAAACAACTGTGTGTTGGGAATAGCTTTTACTCTAGATTTTAGTCTACAGGGGTGTGAAATATTACTGTTCATTGGGGAAACGGGGGCTATAAAATTAAAAACATCAGAGCAATTCAGTAAAAAAACCCCAAAAGCAGTTAGTACTCCATTTCCAAATTAGTATGAGGAGACGAAACAATATGATCTAAAATTAAATAGGTACAACTTATAAGATAAAATGTGTTTTTTTACACATTCCTTTACCACTTAAAGTGCAGTGGTATTGACTTAACAGTTTATGGCACTTTGACACCAGTTTTTTATACTGTAGATCATTTGAGACAAAATGCCAGAACAAATTATTTTGCAGAATAATGCTATTTTACATGTATTGTTAAATGTAGGACTTATTAAAGTCACTTCTGCATAATGAGCCAACTGCAAAAACAGTCTTGCTTAAGTATCTAAAATGTTTTCACTGAATTCGTCAAAGCCACTCCACATCTCATCTATCTCTGTGGTCATCATACTCTAGACAAAGGTCTTAAAATGAATGAATGGATTGTATTTGGGTAGGATTGGTTAAGAAAGAATGAAGAAGAGCAGAACAGAAAGATTTGGATCGATTTGTTCTTAGACATTATGAGCACTGTGGTGGTCCATATGTGCACCAGGGGACCCCAACCTGCCGGAGCGAAAGCCCCTGAGAGACGGCACGAGCCCCAGTTTGCATGTTAATTTAATAAACGCACAGCACTTTTTCCCTCAGCTTTCTAATCTTCCTTCTCTTCCTCGGGCTTCTGTGTGGTTTCTTCTGCCTTCTCCACCACAAATTCTCTGCAGGTTCAACACTCAAGTGCTACTGAAAGACTTCTTCACGGTTCTTATGACCGTTCTATTCTAAGATTGTTAATAACCCAGTTTTGCAGCACCTGCTGTAATCAAACATTAAAGGGGATTTTTCCAGATTTCGTAATCCATTATGTGTTCATTCAGAGCGGGTTAACGGTTCATTGTAGAGACTCTGATTTCTTTCCAGTGGAGGCGAATGGAAGCAGACGTCTCCAACACAAATTTGATTGACTTTCACCCACAGTGTCTCTGAGTGTTAATATGAATGTTGATGATAGTGAAATTTAAATTTAAATTTAAATTTAAAATAGTGAATTTGAACTAAATCTCTTTTCTTTGGGGTGTATTTTACCTCACGACGCCCTGCGAAGGGGTAAAATTTCAGGACCAAAATGTTCTAAAACTGTGGTAGAACGTCTCAGATGTCAGGTGGTGCAACCAGAACATCTGATGGAATAACTTTCTGTGAGGAGCTTTTAGAGGCAGACATCCGGTTAACAGTTCCAACTCTGAATGGAGTGTTTCACACCAAAACCACCCTGAACCATGTTGTTTACACCTTAAAAACTGAATTTTGGGTGGTTTTGAAAATGTGTGGAAGTCCCCTGTATTTACAGATGTATTGCTGTGGTTCAGAAGAGTAGTTTGAGTGTGTGCCATGCCATGGAAAAGCTTCCTCTGTCTTGTCTTTCATGCTTTTTCTTTAAAAAAGCTCACTGTCAGAATTGTATGACTTTATATCTGAGAGTGCAGGAGCAGCAACAGCTCCACGTTTGGCCGGCCTCAGGATGATTGACAGGAGCTGGCCTCGCCCAGACGCAGCAGCTTGGGTTTGTTACTAGGAGTGCGCCACACACCTCAGCCAATCAGAACGCGGCCTCATGTGGTGGGAGTGTCTCAGAGTGGAGCAGAAAAAAATATATGAATGAGCGGAAGATTAGAATGAGTAGCCAATCAGGGGATGAGCTTGAGTCTTCCGGTCAATCAGAGAGCGCACTGCCGATCTGCCGGGCAGTTACCAGGTTACTGCGGCTGCCCCGCTCCGTGATTGGCTAAAAGTGACGCGTACCCCGCGCTTAGTTGGCTGAGCAGGCAGAAGCCGTTGCCAAGGGGCTGGACCAATCACAGCGAGGCGGGAGACGGCTCGCGCGGTTGCTAGGCAGGATTCACGTGCTGAGATGTTTTGGCGGGAGAGAGCTGGCGGGAAAAGGCGAGGGGGTGGGGGCTGTGGAAGTGAAGTGGAGCGTGTGATGAGTGTGTATCCCGGTGTGTATTTGGGTTTTTATGGGGACCTGATGTCCCCAGTTTTCTAGAAAAACAATTTCAGACCAATTTACTCATTTTGTTTAATGTTTAATAAGAACTGCATTTTTGATTAAAACCAAAAAATTCCAAAGCCACCTGCAGAAGCAAATGGGAGGACCCCACAAAGACAGGAATACGAATATGTGTGTGTGAGACCATGCTTGTTTGTGTACTTAGTTCTTCCTCTTGTTCGATCTTTCTGATGCAACATGCAGTGTTGTGGGCTGGTGGTGTGGCAGTGTGTGTGTGTGTGTGTGGGGGGGGGCGTCTCCTGGGTTGCTTGTTTTGGTTTTCTTTCTTTTTTTTTCAAGTCCTTGCAGGATGCAAGAGCCAATGATGGGGCTGTTGCCACGGAAGCTGTGCCAGGGCTTGTTTTGCCTCCACTTTCATCCCGTGTTCCTACCCATCCACAGTTACCGTAGAAACAGAGTAACTCTGAGTCTATTTCAATCTGTCCTCCTGCTTTGGTCTGTCTGCCTGCCTGTCTGTCTGCCTCACTCGAATCATCACAACACTACACTTTCCTCCAAAGTGACAGTTCCGCCAGCCCTGGATCCTCACGCGTCTTGTTCTCTTACCACGGCTTTGAGGGAATCGGACAGACTTACACAGCCTTCGCTGTGTTATTCAAATCTGAACTCAACCAGGCCAAGACCCAGTTGTTTATGCTAATGTCTCTAATAATCAATGAACGCATGTGGCCACGCATGTTAGCGTTATCCAAACGGCAGCAGCATTAGGACATATCCTTGAGCTACTAACTAACACTAAACAACCCAAAGTACCCTGGAAATCTCCTTTATGCCACTATAATCCTGTCTGGCCAATGAAATGTGGTCTCGATTGTGCCAATGATGGGAGGAAGAAGGAGAGAGAGAGAGTGTATTGCAATTCTGGCCTTCAGAAAGGATGATGTCATCACAGAAGTGCTGGAAAGAGGAACACGGTGTGCCCACCACTCAGGCAAGGTGTGTGAGCGAGTCCTCCAGGTTGGGAGAGATTAAGAAATCCTGAAGAATATGGGGGGTGAGGGGGTGGGGATATCTGACAAGCATGAAATGAGGCACAGCCAATTCCACTTTCCACATCTCCACTTTCTGGAAGCACTGCCACACATCCTGATCAAAACAAATGAGCCGTCTTTTAGCCTCCAAGTGCTTCTGGCGCGTTTTAAGCCAAAAAGAACAAAGTGTTTCGGGGGAGGATGTAATGTTTCAGAGTCTTCATGCTCAATGGATTAGAGTGCTAGTTTTGTTTTCTTCAAGAAATCGCATGTTCATTTGCATATCGTTTTGAAACGCATCGCATTTACAATTAAACACTTTCAGAATGTGATTTATCGAGCTCCCTCTGAGAGATCTCAATCGTGGAGGCTTCACCTTTAGATGAACCCATCCAGGCTCTGTGGAGAGTTCCTCTGAGCTCTTAAGTGCGCACCAGGGCTGCTTAGCTATTTGTTAGGCTGATTTCAAACAGAACTTTCTTGTTTATTGTTCAGACTTCATTTGTTGAATTCCATCACCAGCAAGGTCAGGACCAAGCCACAGGTCCCATCTTGTGTCTGACACAAGGGCGTAGGTAAGATTTTGACACTGGTGGGGACACAAAAGCGGTAACTTCACACCAGCAATAGTAGAATCACTAACATCTTTCATACGTTAACATCAGAGTAAACTTGTACTGTTGTCTACGTTACCAGTAAAAAAGAACCATAATCACAGAACATTACATTTAAAGCGTTTAGCTAATTCTCTTATCCAGAGCAACGGACATCAGTGCTCAAGTCCACATGCAATGTCAAAGAAAACACCTGACAAAGAAAAGTCAGAAGTTAAGGCAAAAATAAGGAAGGCATGGAGATACATTTTTTATATAGTGATTATGGGGAATAGGAAATATATAATCAGAAACGAGAGGCTAGTTAGTCACCAAGGTGCTCCTTAAAGACATGGGTCTCCAAACGATGCTTGAAGACACCTGACCGGAACCGTGAACGCAGGTAACATTACCTTTTCAAAACAGTGATCTAGAGATTTGTATCTACGTTAAACACAAAAAAACAGTTAAATATCTCCACATTATAAATACAAGGACAGGGTATTGCGGTACATTTAAAGTTTCGGTTTACTGTGCAATTCTAGTCTCTTACTGAGTCAACAACAATAAACGTGATGTGCTTCAAATTTTCAATACAGAATTGTTAGTATGAACTCTTTCTCTCCTACATCTACACAAACGACTGCACTGAACTTTAGCGCTTCTTAAAGTCAGACAGAGCTTCAGCCAATCACACATTAACAGACAGTCTGATAACGATACTGGTTTAGGAAGGCAGGACTCTCAGTAGAGAAACGATTGTGTTCCAAACACCATAAAACAGTGACTTTATTTGAATTTTTTGTTTGAATTGATTAGTGTAGTGATTGGGGTAAACTCATTAGTCGCTGGATATTTATAGGGATGTCATTACCATCCCTACCCAATTCTTCACCCTTGTTCTGATGCACCTGATTTTTCGCTAGTTCAGCACTAATAGAGGCTGCTGGGAGTCATTTTAGGTCGAAAAGAGGAGTCAAACGCAAAAATGCTGCAATAAAAAGAGCAAGAAGAGTCTGTGCTGTGAAACAATCACAAATAAACAGGCCTTCACATGCCTGCTATCATGACTACGATCCCTCAATGAGGGAGATAAGCACTGAGCCTGAAACCCAAACCTGGTCCTGTATCATTACTGAACCGTCTGGCCGTGAGAGGACAGTGGGAGGTGTGGTCCACTTTGACTTTCCAACAATCACAAAACCACAAAACCCTCACTCCAGTTTAATAGAATACATAATTCATAGCAGGCACTGAATAATTCACATTAGGTACTGAATACTTAATAAATTATTCAAAGTGGATACTGAACCATTTGTAGTGAATACTGAATGTCATAGTAGTTACTGAATAGTGGGAACTGAATAATTCATAGTGGACACTGAATAACTCAGCAATTACTGAATAATTAAAAGTAGATATTGAATTCATACAGGATCTGGATACTGAATAATTTATCACAGATACTGAATTATTCATGGTGGATACCAAATAATTCACAATATACACTAATTCACAGTAGATACTAAATAATTCTTAGTGAATGCTGAATAATTCATTATTCATTGTGGAATGATTCATGGTAGAAACGTAATGATTTATAGTGGATACTGTAAAATTAGAGCTGTATTGTAGTAATGTATTTATAGTAGATGGATTGTTTCATTGATAGTAATTACCAGTGTGATTAGTGAACGATTCCCAGACTGTCTGGTAGAAGAAGGCCTGAGTCACAGCAGAGGTTTGTCACATTTCAATGATTAGTAGGTCCAGCCAGGAGGACGTACTCTCTCATTCTTTTCTATCATATGGCTGGCAACACGTATGTCTCTGTGCCTTTGCCAGCATACAGCTTACTCACACACTGTTACAGTATCATACAGAAGATGCTAATAACTGCACAGTATCATACAGAGGATGCTAATAACTGCAACCAACCAGTTTTGGTCACCTTCTAATCTGGTCGTGATTATCTTTCCACTAATGTAACACTACTGATTCACCAGATGAGCTAATTATCAAGTACTTCATTCAGTTCCATCGCTAATTATCAAGCCCGTCAGGTGTTAAAAATAAGCGAAATAGAGACAAATGGCAAGAAAAAAGAAAACAATTTCCATTATATGAACCTAAAATCTGTTACCCACAGATATCTTTGTTTTCTGGGATCCAGGCTCCTTAACTAGAAAGTACAGACTGGGTTTTATTTTAATGTTTTAATTCATGCAGATGTGTAACAGCAGTTGCTCACTGAGGACAAGTGACCTCAGCTGAACCATCTGGAATTATTCCCACATTAATGACTTGATACAATGATAAAATAACAAATGAAACAACCTGTATTTTGTAATTAAAGACTGATAAATTTAATATTAATGCAAATTAGTGGGGCACTGGGGGTAAAGGGGTCCCCTGCTGTGGGTTGACTGAATGAATGAGGACTTGAACGAATGTGGGGTAGTGTGTAGGGTGAAGTGTTTGAATATGTGTTGAGTAGGGAATGTCTCAACCTGTGTTGGGTAGTGTGTTGGGTAGGGAATGCTTTTTTGTTTTGTGTGGCGCACTAGGTGGAGGTTTGAGCCTGTGTTGACTAGTTTGTGTTGGGTGGAGAATTTGAAGCTGTGTTGGTTAGAGAGTTTAAACCTATGTTGGGCAGTGTATTGCAGTGACAGGTATGAAGTTGTGTTGGGTAGTGTGTTAGGGTGAAGGGTAGCGAATGCTTGAACCTTTGGGGAATGGAGGGTTTGAACCTCCTGTGTTTGGAATGGAATGCTTGAACCAATGTTGGGCAGTGTATTGCAGTGACAGGTATGAAGTTGTGTAGGATAGTGGGTTCAGTGGAAAATTTGAACTTGTGTTAGGTGGAGAGTTTGAACCTGTGTTGGAGAGTTTGAATCTATGTTTGGTAGAGGGTGTGAACCTTTGTTGGGCAGTGTATTGCAGAGACAGTTCTGAAGCTGTGTTGTGTAGCGTGTACTATGGAGAATTTGAACCTGTGTTGGGTGAGAGGTCTTTGTTGGGTAGTGTGTTGAGTGCATAGTTTGACCCTGTGTTGGGTGGAGTGTTTGAAACTATTTTGGGTAGTGTGTTGGGTGGAGAGTTTGAGGCTGTGTTGAGGAGTTTGTTGGGTGTAGTGTTTGAAACTGTGTTGGGTGAGAGGTCTTTTTTGGGTAGTGTGTTGAGTGCAGAGTTTGACCCTGTGTTGGGTGGAGTGTTTGAAGCTATTTTGGGTAGTGTGTTTGGTGGAGAGTTTGAGGCTGTGTTAGGGAGTTTATTGGGTGCAGTGTTGGAACCTGTGTTGGGTGAGAGGTCTTTGTTGGGTCGTGTGTTGAGTGCAGAGTTTGACCCTGTGTTGGGTGGAGTGTTTGAAGCTATTTTTGGTAATGTGTTGGGTGGAGAGTTTGAGGCTGTGTTGGGGAGTTTGTTGGGTGCAGTGTTTGAAGCTGTGTTGGGTGAGATGTCTTTGTTGGGTCTGTGTGGAGTACAGAGTTTGACCCTGTGTTGGGTGCAGTGTTGGAACCTGTGTTGGGTGAGAGGTCTTTGTTGGATAGTGTGTTGAGTGAAGAGTTTGACCCTGTGTTGGGTGGAGTGTTTGAAGCTATTTTGGGTAGTGTGTTGGGTGGAG
>JBBJLR010000160.1:17754024-17766054 GCA_037577145.1 Brachypetersius gabonensis | reverse complement strand
CACAGATCGGATCATGCTGAAGGGCATAACGACCACACCCAGCAGCAGGTCTGCCAGGGCTAGAGACATCACCAACACATTTGTTGGTGTGTGCAGCTGTTTAAAATGCGCTATGGAGACGATGACCACTGAGTTCCCCAGAATGGTCACTGCCATTGACAACACCAGCAGTGAATAAAACACAGATTTAGATGCTACATTGTAAGGCCCTTTCACACAAGAAGCATTAGACTCAGGATAACAGAACGCCTTCAATTCTTCTCCCTCCAGCAAAGAGGAATTTGTAGTGTGAAGCATCCTAAAAATTCCCAGCTGGAGAAATGCAAGAACTTATATTTGCTTTCAGTGCTAGGAAGAAGACCACCTGAGAGACTGTCGTCCAATAGGAACACTGAGCAGCCGCTTTGAAAAAAATGGCAAAGCTTCTGTCTGAGGTTTAAAATTAACATTAAGAAGAGTTTGCACAAAACCACCATGACATTAAAACCACCTGGCTCATAGAGACAGGAGCAATATAATGTGAAGTTTAAATAATACTAAATAAAAAAAGACCCGTAGAAAAGAAAAAAGCTCAAAATGAATACCCTATGCCCTATGATCATATTTTCCTGCTATGGTTGGTAAACAAGCTGTTTTAAGCTGCTTACACAGTGCATCCTGGTGCCATATCTTCCACTAACACAGGCACCCAGCCACCCACTCATCATTTAGCTTGGGCACTGTTCTCTCTATCAGCCTCAGCCTGTTCTCTCTATTTAACCCACATTCTCTTAAAATCGTATGCCTTTTTATTACCCTGACAGTATATCTGTTAACAATTAAAGCGTGTTTTCAGACGTTCTCTCTACACTGTCATTGCAACGCAGCTTTAAGGCACTTTATTACCACTGCCCTTAACTCAACAAAATCAGTCACATGTTGTGTTTCATCGGTTTCCCACACAACACATTCTGAGATCCACGCAATCCAAAGAGCAGAGGAGCCTAATTTGGAAGCCCTTTGTGCTTTTCATGTGTGCAGCTGTCAGGATCTAACTCTGTCCCAGAACAGAACTGCTCCGGTCCAATCCATTCCTTGAAATAACCGTGTAGGATGGAATATTTACATTTCTGAGACACTTCTTATATTATAATAGAATTCTAATATTACTTGTAATATTCCATTTGACCTAACACTTCGTCATCCTGCAGGGTTGAACCACTCTGAGGGAAGCGACAAAAGGCCTTAATGGATATGTGGCCTTCGTGGCCTTGTTTCGGATAAAATGGATAAACTGCATTGGATTTGATCATATTTTCCTGCTATGGTTGGTAAACAAGCTGTTTTAACCTGCTTACACAGTGCATCCTGGTGCCATATCTTCCACTAACACAGGCACCCAGCCACCCACTCATCATTTAGCTTGGGCACTGTTCTCTCTATCAGCCTCCCCAGCATCCTCTCTTTTCGTTTTCAGTCTCCTTGAGTTCACTCTTTGTTTACCTGTGCATTTTTTCATCCCTCTACCTCTAGTTTTATCTCCCATTGCTCCTTGTGTCAGTCTCCTATCCTGCCTTCAACAGTCTACGGCCTGCCTGGGTCTCTGTGGTGGGTTAGCTTAAGTTAACTCACTTGTAAAGACAATGGCAAAACTTACCACCTGGCAGGCAACCCTGTGGTCTCAAGGCCTGTGTGCCTAACCCTGCCTTAATTTACCCCTGAAAACACACCAACCCCCTTAATGTGAATTAAGTGTCCTTTATTTTGTGAACCGGATCCCTTCACTTTACCTTCAAATCAGGTTTATGCCATTAGGGGCAAAATTAAGGCTTTTGGAAAGAGATTATTTATGTAGGCGCAACTATTTCATTCTTCCTCCTAAAACAATAGCCTGCACTGAGTGCACTGAGAAATGTATAAAATGCCCATAAAAAGATCACCGTTAAATATCACCAGTTAAATATAAACCTTGCCCTGGTTCAGAGACATTAATGCAGCTCAGCTGTTTTAATATTTAAATAATGGAGAACTGTAATATAAAAATGAAGTGAGTGCAGAGGTACAGTGCACTTAATTAAAATAATAATTTAATAATTTAATAATTTTGCAAATTAAGAAGAAACAAACACATCTCAAATTAAGATGCTTTAAAAAGACTAGGTTCTCTCTTTTCCAACGTAGCACAACAGGATATACAGGGGGCAGATTTGCTGAATAAAAAATCGTGCATAGAAGACAATAAGGAGCCCATCATACAATGGACATCGCAACTGTTAGCTTTAGTTTGAGCTCATCTGAACACAGCATTCCTTTCTCGGCTCATCACAAAGGAACACCTGCAGATTTAACCCACATAAGGACAAAAGGCCTTAATGGATAAGTGGCCTTTGTGGCCTTGTTTCGGATAAAATGGATAAACTGCATTGGATTTGATCATATTTTCCTGCTATGGTTGGTAAACAAGCTGTTTTAACCTAAAATAGGCTCAACTTAAAATTTTGGGGCACTTTTAAATAATAAACAAAATGTAAAACACAGATTTTTGTGTTCAGTCAGCCCACTTATACTCAGATTATTAAAAATTCATATACAAAGCTGAACACTAACTTTTTTGGGCAGTTTTATCTCCCATTGCTCCTTGTGTCTGACTCCTATCCTGCCTTCAACAGTCGACGGCCCGCCTGGGTCTCTGTGGTGTGTTAGCTTAAGTTCAACTTCACTTGTAAAGACAATGGCAAAACTTACCAATGGCCTTTATATAAAACTTGGCCTTTATATACTCAGATTATTCACACACAAAGGTGAACAGTAACTTTTTAAAAAATCAGTTAAAACATTTTTTGCACAGCTTGGAAATCCGTAAATGAAAGGTGAGAAATAAAATGAGAGGTGACTTTGCCAAGCCGTCTAATAATTTCTAAACAATGTTTTCTAACTGTGTTAATTTATGGTGTCTCTTTTCAGTGCATCTACAGTGTGTGGATGCAGCTGTTTCCAAAAAAGTTCTCTGTTTGTATTAGATATGCTTTGTAACACCTCACTGACATCAAATTCACAGAATTTTTGAATACAGACGTTTGAATGCAGGAATGATATGGCACTAATGGGACCACTGACATTCCTACAACTGCCTTTAAACATATAATAAGAATGTTTGCTTTGCAGGATTAATGAATTACCAAGCTGCCGGTGTTGGTGAAGCGGCAAATATATCTGAATATGATAATCTTAAAGGCTTTCTGAAAGCGTGGATAGAAAAAGCCGTAGATCAAAGGGTTAAACATGGAATTGAAATAACCGAACCACACTAAGGCGTCAAAAACATCAAGTGGGGTTGAGAAGTTGAGGAAGGGATCGATTACAGTGGTGAGGAAAAACGGCAGCCAGCACAACAAGAAGACCCCCATGACAATTCCCAGGGTTTTAGCTGCCTTCCTCTCCCTCTGCTCGGATGCTTGGTTCTTCTCACCAGACATCACTGCTGCACTTCGGTCAGATATGACCCTTGCTTGTTTTCTAGCGACGTGGAAGATTTTGAGGTAGAGGCAGCTCATTATAGTTCCTGGAATATAAAAGTTTAGGAGCGGAGCAATTATGCCCCATTCCCTATTAAAGATCAAAGCACAGTTCCCAACACATGAATTGAGCATGTTTTCATCCAGACCCTGTATGTTCACCTTGGAAAACACAATCCCGAAGCTAAACATACATGAACTCAGCCAAGTGATTGCAATGCACACAGCTACACTGCCATTTGTCACCTTCATTCTGTAACTCATGGGCTCACAGATGGCCAAGTACCTGTCGACAGACACCAGGCACAGGTGGAGGATGGACGCGACACTCAGTGTCATGTCCACACTAGAATGAATTTGACAAAAAAAGTCCCCCAAGAACCAGCAGCCCTCCACCCATCGCACCATGCTGAAGGGCATGACCAGGCAGCCCAGCAGACAGTCCACCAAGGCCAGGGAGAGGATGATGAAGTTAGTTGGAGAGTGCAGCTGTTTAAAGTGGGAAATGGTGATGATGACCAGCAGGTTCCCAAAGACGGTCATGAGGATGGCCGTTAGCATCAAGATGTACATGGCCACCTTGAGCACAGACAAGCGATGCTCTCTTGAGCAGGAGTCTGGCATGTGTGGGAAGCAGAGAAGTGAATTGTCCACGTCAGTTTCATTCATGAAAGGGGTGTCCATCCAAGCCATTAAAAATGTCTCTTCTCATAAAGAAGTGTCACCAGAAAATTTAATTATGTTAAATACATTCTCAGCAAGTAACTTTGGCAGCTAGCAGTTCATCCATGCATGTCCACAGCTGAAATGTATGGACACTGTCCCCTGCTACACCGTGGCTTATACATGTTCAGCTCTTTAAAAACAACAACAACTCTGCACCAATAGAAGTGGTTCAGTTTGACACTACCTCAGTACCATGGATCCATGAGGTAATTGGGGTCACTGGGGAATACTTCAGCCAAACAATAACAAAAACAAACCACATTGTTATTCATACGAAATAACAATAGGGACTACCAGGCCTGGACGAGTGGCGATGGAATGGCCCTAATGATGTCACATAAGGCAGAAATGGTAAAGGGGACATTTGGCTGAGACTCTTGTCCAGAGCAACTTGCAGTCATGAATTACAGGGACAGTCCCCTTGGGGACACTAAGTGTCTTGCTCAAGGACACAGTGGTAGAAAGTGGAGAGTTTGAACCTGCGACTCTGTGGTCATCGGGTTCACAGGCAAGTGTTTTACCCACTAGACCACCACCATCCCCAACTTGACCCCAAGGCATGACTTAAAAAAAACAGATAATACCTTCACAGAACATGGCCCTGAAACAAAAGGCATGTATTTTTCTCTGATCTGTAAATCAACTGCACATCACATTTTCAGTGCCAAATCTCCAATTGGTGCCTCTTAGCAATTAAGAATGATGTTACTTTGACATACAAGAAATACAAGGAGTCCATTGTCCTATTATACTATAATCACAAAGTATTGGTACCTTATATTATGTCCATTTTCTGAATGCAGGAGGAGGAGAGGAAGACCAAAGAGGAGATTTATTGATGCGGTGAAAGAGGATGAAGTTAGTTGGTGTGAGGGTAGAGGATGCAGGAGAATGTGGCGACCCCTGAAGGAAAAGCCAAAAGAGAAAGAAGAAGAAGATAGATAGATATTAGATCAAGCTTATGTTACTTTGACATTAAAGTTAACAAAAGCACAATTTATGTTGTTTGACACCAGGCTTAATTGGTATCAGTGACATTTTTTTGAGGTCTGTTCGATTGTTACTTGTGACACATTTAATGGAGCAGCGTATTGTGCAAGTAAAGTCCCACCTCAATATTTGTATAAGCTTTTATAATTTATCACTGAAGCCTTATGTAGTTGTTATGTATCTTTAAGAGCTGGTTAGCCTCCATTTTCACATGCCAAATGTATGAAATGCTTCCATACCCAAAATATGAAATGCTTCCAAAGACAGACATGAGAGGCCAACATTAAATAAAATATGAATTAGTGCATATAAAATAATATAATTAGCCTAATGATATATTAAATAATTCAGGGTTTAGGGGCACACTGTGGTACAGAGACCTCAGTAGGTGTAACCAGCTGAAAATTGTAAACCAGCTGTTATTGTACTCCAACTAAGAAGGTTATATTTGACACCATGGACCAGGCCCGAGATTACAGGGAACTCTGAGAAGACATCCTCGCACGGTGTGAGCTTTCACCAGGAGTTCACAGCCCCAGCTGGTGGGCACACAGCGCTCTGGCACGCCGACCCGGGCCCACGCGCCTCAAATTGGAGGGGAGGTCCACCGAGGCACTCCTGGACATGGGAAGCACCATAACCCTGGTACAACCCTCAACGCTCCCCAAAGCCACCCAGCCCTATGGCTGAGTACTGGTCGCATGCATGTCGATGTCCGGGAAGTTCCAGTCACCAGGGTCACTCTCGGAGGATGGAGAGGGGAGTGGTCACTAGTTGTAGGTTTAGTTCCAGAACTAATCTTTCCTCTGCTCTTTTTTAAACAGGTCGCCGAGGACAGGCTGTGAAGAAAAGCAGGAGGACAGGTCGCAGTACTGCTGGGAAAATGTGCGCTTCCTAGAGGGGATGGACCAGAACCCTATGGCCAGGCTCCCCATGGAGCTGTTCATTATAAAGAATGGGCTGCCTTATTATCACTGCCCCAGAAGCAGGGAGATGGTCAGTCTCCTGGACCTGCCCAGCTAGAAGGTCAACAGAGTACTGCACCTGGCCCACAGTCACCCCATCGGGGGCCACCTTGGAGTGTGTAACATGCTGGAGAAGCTGAGGGACTCATTTCTCAGGCCAAGAATAAACGTCAGTGCTGCCCTGAATGCCAATGCTCCTAGGGCTGGCTCTCACTCCTCTGGTACAACCCCCAATTATAGAGGTGCCCTTCGAAAAGGTAGGAATGGATCTTGTGGAGACGCTGCCAAAATCAGCCCGGGGTCATGAATATATCCTCATGATTGTTGATTAACGCAATTCTGAAGCCGTCCCACTGTGGAAAGCTATGACGAAAAATATAGACAGGGAGCTATTACTGCTGTTTAGTCGGGTAGAAATACCCAAAGATGTACTTTCCAATCAGGGGCTCCAAGTAAAACATCTACGCACGTCGGTATATCACCCCCAAACAGACGGGCAAGTAGAACGCTAAACCCTAGAATGCATGCTAAAGAAAGTATTAGATGGGATCTCCTTCTCTGTAGTGTATTGTTTTGCAGTACGGGAAGCGCCTCAGGCTTCAGCTAGATTCACCCCCTTTGAGCTTCTCTTCGGCCAAAGACTGCCTTGAAAGTGGTGAAACTTTCTCCTGTGTGCTGTGTTCCAATCTTGCAGGCTTGACTTCACAGGTGTGTACGTGGGTGTCTTTTGCTGTGATTTGAAAGTGAAAGTGACCGCACACAGTGTGAACAGCACAAAATAATTCCTCTGCATTTAACCAAGTGAAGCAGGGGGCAGCCATGAACACGGCGCCCGGGGGGCAGTGTGTGGGGACGGTACCTTGCTCAGGGTACCTCAGTGGTGCCTAGCAGTCTCAGGAATCGAACCTGGACTTTCTGATCGCAGGGCGAATGCCTTAACCACTAGGCCACCAGCTGCCCAGGAGTGGTCTTTATGGGCCCACCCCACCGACAGTAGGTCCCAGCTCCAAGGCTTTTTCCCCCCTGCCATTTCTGATAGTTTATAATGATCCTTTTTAATGATGTGTATAAATGAATAAAAGCACTTTTAAAATTATTTATATGTATTATTTTTACATTTTCTCCACACAGTTATTGTTTGGATTTTTGAATCAAGTGTTGGTCATTAGTGTCTAAAATAATAGTGACCTGCACATTTTACACAGACACACTCCCACAAACAACAAAAGCAATAACCAGAAACATATGATGATATATGATAAACATATATGATATCATATATATATATTATATCAGTGTAGTGTAGCGCAGTGATAGGGATCATGTAGTTTAGTGATAGTAGTCACAATCTGCTTGTACATTATAAATATAGGCAGAATTAAAAGTGTTGATTTTATGGGATAGCATCATGAAGTATCCCATAATCATAAATATTTAAGTAAGTAAGCTGTCTCTGTAGTAAAGCACAGTAAAGTATGGGGCCTTTTGTTCTTGCTAGTCTCATGATGACAGCCTTTACTTTAGGCCTATTGGTCTAATAGACCTCATTCAACTCTATTGAATTTTTCTGTCAACTGTACAAGAGCCATGCTGCTTCATCAGTGTTTTATAAATGTTTGAGCTTGTATGTGCTTATGCCATCACATTTTTGCCCTCAGAGTCCAGAGTCCAACATATTTTTCATTCCTGTCCAAAACAGATTTTCAACTAGACCCTAAACTGAGGTATAATTTCTACATGACATAAAAAAGGAACATTTAAATAATAATTGTGGACCCCAAGTGTTTATGCAGAAGTTAATCAAAGATTTATGTATCTTTATTTTGATAACAACATACGCAAGTGATTATACGGCAACACTAACTCAACACTATCGGTGACAGCTTATAAGACCCCTATAGAATTAAAGTAGTAAGTTGTTGGAGTTAGTTTGGTGGAAAATGTGTCTAGATACGATGATCTTGAATGCTCTCTGGAAGCGTGGATAAAAGAAGCCATAGATCAGAGGGTTGCACATAGAATTAAAATAGGCCAACCATATCAGAGTGTCAAAAACGTCAAGGGGGGTCGAGAAGTTGAGGAAGGGGTCGATCAGATTGGCCATGAAAAACGGCAGCCAGCACAGAAGGAAGACTCCCATGACAATTCCCAGAGTCTTGGCAGCCTTTCTCTCCCTCTGCTCTGGGGAGGGGCCCACCTCGCCGGACTTTACCCCTGCTGACGTTTCGGATATCACTTTAATCTGTTTTCTAGCAACGTAAAAGATTTTCAGGTAGAGGCAGCTCATGACAGTGCCTGGAATGAAAAAGTTTAACAGCGAACCAACAACGCTCCACTGCTTGTTAAAGGTCAAAGAGCAGTATCCGACACAGGAGTCGACTGTGGTGTCCAGACCCAGAGTGTTGGCTTTGGAGAACACGATCCCAAAGCTGAAGCTCAATGAGAAGACCCATATGGTGGTGAGACACACTGCTGTATTGTTGTTATTCACTTTCGTCCGATACTGCAGAGGCTCACAGATGGCCAAGTACCGGTCGACAGACACCAGGCACAGGTGCAGGATGGACGCGATACCCAGTGTCATGTCTAAGCTGGAATGGATTTGACAAAAAAAGTCCCCCAAGAACCAGCAGCCCTCCACCCATCGCACCATGCTGAAGGGCATGACCAGGCAGCCCAGCAGACAGTCCACCAAGGCCAGGGAGAGGATGATGAAGTTAGTTGGAGAGTGCAGCTGTTTAAAGTGGGAAATGGTGATGATGACCAGCAGGTTCCCAAAAACAGTCATGAGAACTGTGACCAGCATCATGGTGTACATGACCACCTTGAGCATAGAAAACCGATGCATTCTGGGGCAGGAGCCAGGCTGCTGTGGGAAGCAGAGGAGCAGGCTCTCCACATCTGCTTCGCTCATGTTTGTGATGAAGGTGCCCATCCGAGGCAGCCAGGCGCTCTTTCTTGAAACGTATCACATAAAAGAATGTTTGCAGATAAAAGAAACAGTGCAGATGAAGACCAACGTGTCCATACGGTTTTCCACACACGCTACACAACACTAGACAAAACTTAAATACATTCTAATTTCAAAAGGGCAACGCCCATCCACCAATAGGATCGTCCGATTCATCACCCCATTAATCCATGGAGGAAGGGGGATGGAAAGGGAGGGGATACTCAGCTAGGCGAATACGTCGAGGCACGTTTTCAATGGTTTCTATTTAATATATATATATATATTACATTATATAAGATGTTATCAACTTAAACATGCGCTATTTTCTCATTGCCACTTCAGAAGAAGACATTATTATTAAAATGTCTTTATTTTAGTATTCCATCAAAACACATACTGGAATGTCAAAGCAAAAGGAGCCTCTGACAATAATGTGGTCAGGAATGAAATAAGGTGAATTCTAGGAGCTGATATGCTGAGAAAAGCTGATCTATGATGTACTCGCAAAACGAACCGGAGTGTGATTGCTCCATTCTGTCCAGCGTCTGCTGGAGAGAATACAGGAACAACTGGACACATCACAAAACACAGGAAAATATTTGGTAAAATCAGTGATATTTGGTAAAATCGGTGATTATCTTCATGCTTGTGGACCAAACCTCCAATGCACTTTGTGGTGAGGAGCTGAAATCACTGCAGGCTCAGTATCTGAAGGTATAGGAAGCACTACTTAAATCTGGCAGCTCGCTAGATCTGAGACATTATGTACAGTGTAAGTGCAGCTGGACTCGGCCAAGACCATTAGGTGTATTTGATGAGACTGTTGGTAAAGAGCGAGTCAAGTCAGACTCCAAATACCAGCGTGTCCAAAACTAGTCCGAGACCATAACACAAAGCCACCTTTGCGTTCTACAGTCCTCAGCTACAGACTGCAAAAATATGTCAAGTCAGTCACCCATCAAATTAGAGGACAACATGAAAATACAATGATGTCAACACAATGTAAGGGTTATTGTGAATCCCTCTTAGCTGACAATTATGCTTCATTAAAGGAGTGAATTAAGAATGTTCCATTTTATTGGTGCATTATATTATAGGGATTTTTTATTATGCATACAAAAAAACCATATCAGGATAATTCACTGGCTGTTCCTATTGACTTTATTAAAGCGAGGCACTCTAGGCCTATCTGCCCCAGTGAGATCTGTGTGAATGTGCTCATCAGTACAAAGGAGATGGACAGATGTGGATGTTCTACAAACAAGCTTTTCACTGAAATATGACACCATGCATCTCTGGCAAGTGTGGCTAAGCCTTAATTAAAGCTGGTCAGTTTTGGAGACACACAGTCAAACACAGAGAAGATGTGAACTGACCCAATAAATGAACATAGGCGAGGAACCAGGGACTGCTCAATGATGAAAAAAGGAGGATGAGTGCAAATGCATTGGTCTCTGTGGGAAGCCTTGCCTTCGGAGGGCCTAGTAGTGCGTGGTATGATACTTGCATCAAATTTGGGCCAGATAGGCCGAGTGTCATAAAGGGCAGACAGGGAATTTGCTTGTTAGGGCTTAACAAGGGTATAATTAAAATTTTGCTCAGGACTGAATGTTTTTTTTTCTCTGACTTGTCTTGGACTCGCTGGTATTTGGACTCAGATTTGTCTCACTCTCTTGTACTAGTCACATTTCTCCATGGTAGCCAACCACACCTAAGTTTTTGCTGCAACAGTGAATAAAAAAAACAAAAACCATCAATGGTCAACAAAATAACTGATAAAGTGAGCTTGTTCAGAAAATGGGCCCTAGTTTAATTATTTCAAGTCTATCTAGAATGGGCACGGCCACTGGCATTATTAACAGGTCAGTGAGTTTCAAAGAGGATTTTCAAGGAGGTATTAACTCATTTGGACTTGGTCCTGGCTTGGACTCTTCGGACTCAACTTAGATTTGACTAGTCCTGGTCTTGAACTTGCCTTGGATTAAATAGAGGTGGTCTTTACTACAGTTGGCATTTACCTTTCTCTCCTCTACCCCAATAGTACTCCCCCCAAATACCCCACAATGTGATCTGCGCTGATCTGATCTAGTTAGAAAACACAGTAAAATGACTCAAAAAGCCTTTGGCCTAGAACTACCTTCAGCTGTGAGAGACACGGCAATAGCAATATTTTTATTAGAAATATTTCTAATAAGTTCTTCCCTCAATTGAACCTGAAAGTCATAACAAAAATTAACATTTTAATACATTGATTATGCATGATGCAATTTTATCATGAATAAACACATGCTTCCCCTCAAAACCCTCTCTCTCTCTCTCTCTCTCTCTCACACACACACACACACACACACACACACACACACTCATTATGCTTGTAAGCATGTATAGTCAACCCAAGAGACCTGTTATCATCTCTCACTTTAAATGGCAAAGCACCTCTCAGTGGTATCAGACTAATCAGAGGTGTGAAAGACAACAACTCATTGCTTCACACTTTCATCTAAATCTGTCCATTTGAAACAACAGGCTCAACATTACATCAGCTTGTTTGGCGTCTCTCTTTCCAAAAGCATTGCTAATGCAATGATTTACGTCAGAGACCAGACAGGATGTACTGGACAAATATTTGGCCTCTATGCATCAAACTGTGCACATTAAAATAACATGTTAATAGTATTAAACTAATTTCATCAATGAAGTGAAACGTTCAAGGATGTACTGTATTACTGTCTCCTGGCCTGCTCCATACTGGTAGCCTAGACCAGTGGTTCCCAACCTGGGGTCCGGGCCCTCCTGAGGGGGGTGCAAGAGATCACTGGGGGGGCGCACAATTTTGTCTGCACTGATGTTACTGAAATTATATTCATAAAAACATTAAATTCATACAATCCCAATGTCTGAG
>JBBJLR010000160.1:17736717-17753924 GCA_037577145.1 Brachypetersius gabonensis | reverse complement strand
TTCACACACATTCATACACACAATTTATTTCATTTTGTGAAGCTGCTTTGTGACAATGACCATTGTTAAAAGCGCTACATAGATAAAATTGAATTGAATTGATTTGAATTTAATTGAATTGAGCCTCAGTTTTAGAGGGTGACAAGGAATCTGATCGCCTTGAAAACTGGAATACTGAGGAGCTCCTAGGACTGACATGGCCAACACAGAGGGTCATCACTCACCTCCCTGGCAGAAGTCATTGAGAGGGTCGGGAAACTTAGTGGCAAGCCGCCAAGAGCAGATGGGATCCAATCATTGGAGTATCACACTGCTTAGCCTCCCGGCTAAAAGCTTTTTCCACAGAGCAGGAAAGAAGACTATAGCTGAGTTTCGAACCTTGGCTGCAGAAGGAACATTTCTGTCCGGTCCAGGAAACAGAGTACTAGCTCATTACCCTTGTATAGATACTGCAAGGATCATGGGATCATGCAATGCAAGTGTCCTGGAGGTTCTGGAGAATTACATTTACAATTTGGTTCCCTAGGGACTCTGCTGGGAGACACCCTAAGGAACACAATTGGAAGAAATTTGGCAACTTTGGCCCATTTAACACCGTTATCCCATCCAAATTGATCCAAAAGCTACTAGGTCTGGGACTAACCATCATAAAATTTTCCTGAGGACACCACCAAAATCTCTTAATATCAGCGATTTTAGGAAACAGGATGCAATTCATGCCTCTATCTACATAAGATGAGATGCTATAGAGAGCATCTGCAGCTTCAAATTCCTTAGGGTCTCTTTCATTTTTAACCTCAACTGGATAGAACACATGGCAGCTTCCATTAAAAATGCTTCCTTGAGCATTTGAGGAAAGCGCACAATCCTCAGTTTCTACAAGGGTGCTGTGACATCCATTCTCAAATGATGTGTTACTATCCAATATTGCAGTTGCTCTGCCCTGGAAAAGCTCTTCAAAAGCTAGTAAAAACTGCTCAGAGGTTCATCAGCACTCTGCTGTCAGCTATCCTGACAAAGCAAATCATGAAAGACTCTTTGCATCCTTTACTGACACTATTTCCTTTCTGTTCTCTGGCAAGAGGCTCAGGAATCTCTACACTATCACTGCATAAAGTCTCATTTGGGTGCATGTTGCATCAAGTATATTGGTGTACATGACTGAGGGAAACATAGTTGCGATGACGGCAGTCGTGATGAAGAAGGAGTTGAGCCAGAAATTAAAGCTAAATTTTACTAGGCAATCTTTGTTTCTGCCCTCAACTATGGTCACAAACACCTGAAAGTGGCTGAACGAATGAGATTGTTGGTGAAAATGAATATCCTGTGGATGGTGGCTGAACACACCCTTAGGGATAGAGTTAGAATCAGTGAGGAGCTTGAAGTGGAGCCCGTGCTCCTGAGCACTGAAAGGAATCTGTCGTGGTGGTTCTGGTATCACAAAGTGCCTCTTTGTGGAAGGGGTCCAGTTGTAAGTGGCTCTGAGGAGATCTCATTGGACACCTATGCCAAGCTAGCGAGACAGTTTGTACCAATAAATGCCTCACTTCCTTTTTCAGTGGGGAATCTCTAACTATCATGACATCATGCATGATGACCTATGAAAGCCTTGTTAAGGACCATGTGAAGAAGGTCTTTAGCTCACAGCTACAGAGTTTCACCCTGGTCTTGATGAAGGTTGGGAACATGGACTTTGTATGGCCAGATGGCTGCTGATGCCTGTCACATTGGCAACCCATGAACCCAGTGGTAGATATCATTGGTGGAGGAGGCCATCAAGTTAAAAAAAGATGACGTCTAGGCTTGGCTAACTAGAGGTAGTCTGGAATTGGCTGAGAGGCACCTGAAGGCCAGAAAAGGCTTTAGTGGTGATTGTCATGGAGGCAAAAACTATGATATGGAGAAGTTCAGGAATTGTTGGAGTGGAGGTAGCTCAGTGGGTAGGATACTTGCCTCTGGACCATTAGGTTATGGGTTCGAATCCTACCTTCGGCACCACCACAGGGTCCCTGAGCAAGACCCTTAACCCCAAGTTGCTCCAGGGAGAGACTGCCCCCTGTAGTTCGGGAATGGAAGTCGCTTTGGATAAAAGCGTCTGATAAATGCCGTAAATGAAATGGTGGAGAAGGAATTTAAGTGAGCCTTAAAGAGGTTCGGGGCAAACTATCAGGTGACAAGGGAGGCAGTTGGTGCCTAACCTCTGCTTTCCATAGTAAGAATATTGAGGTTCTAACCTTGCCTGAGGAACAGAAGGTATGATCCTGTTATCACACTGATCAGTTTCCCAGGTGAACACTTGCTCCAGGTTCCTGGAAGGGAAACTCTGTTGAACCTTGGACCCTGCTGAATCCTTGCATGGATACTGGAAGGAATTTTGCCATGTCAGGGGATTTAGAGAAGACTTGCACTACTTTCCCTGGGTTGTCCAGTTGAGCTGCTGAGCTGCTGTGGGGTGGCAGGTTTGCAGGTCCCTGTATGACTGGGATCTGAACAGTGTTTGCATTATTGGCACTAATTCAAGCTCATTTCCCATGGAATATGAACTACCAGGGCTGTACCTTCTGATGTCTTTAGTTCTCTTAATGAATTTCTAGTAGAAAATCTGAAGATGCTGTTGGTAGGTGAAGGTTGCCCTGGATAACATCAGGATTGCATCTTTGCTTTTAGCAGATGTTGTGGTTCTCTTTGCATCATCAAACTGTGACCTGCAGCATTCATCTGTATGGTTTACAGCTCAGTGTGAAGAGACTGGGATGAAGCCATGGTTGAGTGCAGGGAAAAAAGGTGAACTTGTTAAGAGTGAGTTATTTTGTCATTTAGAGAAATGTATGTTTCTCTAAGTCTTGTTTATGAGTGAGCATAAAATGAAGTGAGAAATTGGGGTGGGTGTAATTTGTAATGCAACTGACTTGAAAGTTGAGAGAAGGGATTTTAGAAAGCCTACATAATTAGATTTTTATTATTTGTATGTTTCTCACTTACATTTACTAAATATTTATTAAAAATACTCTTTGCTTACAAATACATTTACAGTATTTCCACCATTTAGACATTTTTTTATTAATCACTATTAATCAATAAAAAGCCACCTAATATAATGAGATGTATAATGTGAATCAGCATATAACTGCTATAAGTGAACGCCAGTGGGATGAAAGAGTTAACTAGTTAATTTAAAATTAAAGGAGAGTCCAGAATTTGACTCTGCATCACCACACAACCAGTTAATAGGTTGCCAGACATGAACTGTTGCATAGTCTTTCCACTATATAAACAGAACTTTTATTATCTGAGATTTTTTATTATTGTTGCTTATTCTACAACTTTTCAATGCTTAACAAGAATGCAAATCTGCAGTTTATGACATAAATAGATAAGTGGTAAAACCTGTGGGGTGCAAAAACCTTTGATAGGTGGTGTGTATTTACGTATATATTCAAAATACTTAACAAATGCGGTCAAAAATGTTATCATAATCTTAGTATATGGCTTTTAACTTTGTTATTTCTTATTTGTAATGCCTCTTTTTAACATGTTATATTGTGGAGTTCAATGAAATTCAATAAAATATCATTTTATTTTATTCCGAAACCAACAAAAGAACTCAAAACTACACATTAAAACTCTTGCCAAAGTAAAAAGTTGAGTTAATGAACCACCTCTTTAAAAAGCAGATAGGTTCTCAATACTCTAAATAAATGACAACATGTTTCAATTATTGGTCTCAAAATTAAACAACCATTATTTAGTGATTTTTTAATTGTTAAAACAGATTAATCCTTGAAGAGCCTGGCTGAAAGATTTGACCTGATATCACCATCCTGAAGGCCTTTCTGAACCACTTGTAGAAGAAAGCATAGACCATCGGGTTACAGGTTGAATTCAAATAGCCAATCCAAGCGAAGGTGTCAAACAATATTGGTGGGACCAAGTACCCGATGAAAGGATCGATGACATTGCAGATAAAAAACGGGGTCCAAAGTGTCAGGAACACTCCCAAAATCACAGCCAGGGTTATGGTGGCTTTTCTCTCCTCTTTGCTTAACACTGAGTTACTTTTACACTTTGCATCCTGAATAGATCTTGCTTGCTTTTGTGCAACACGGAATATTTTCATGTATATGAAGATCATCATGAGGCCTGGAAGATAGAAAGAAAGGAAAGAGGAAGCTGTGCTGGAGGCTGCACTCTGAAACAACACACAGCCTCCTTCACACACAATGTGCTCATAGTAAAAATCTTCAATGCCCCTAATATTGAGCTCCAGAAATATTATTCCAAATCCGGTCGCTATAGAAACGCTCCAGCAGACAGAAATCATGATCATTGTGACAGAGTTGGTGATTTTACTGTGATACAGCAGGGGGTGACACACAGCAAAGTATCTGTCAATGGATATGAAACACAGATTTATAATGGATGCAGTGCACAATGTGATAACAATGCTGTTGTGTATTTTACAGTATGAAGCGCCCAAATACCAGCAGGTCTCCACTTAGTGTATCACAATAGGAGGCATCATAATGCCCCCCAGCAGAAGATCAGTCACAGCCAGAGAGAGAGTGAGGTAGTTAGTCGGTGTGTGCAGCTGTTTAAAGTGAACTATAGTCATAAGAACAAAGAGGTTGCCAAATACTGTTAAAATCACCACTGAACTGAAGATCATGTAAAGTGACCCCTTCAGGTACAGTGGATACACAAACTTCGGACAAGATCCATTTACAAATTCATAGCAGAGAGGGGTCATGTCCATGGGCAGAACTTGGCTGGAGTTAATTTTGATGTCCAGTCTCCTCCTGCAAACATATTAGAAGTAGTTATTTATTACAGTGCATCAAACACTAAGTCAGAACAACATTCTGAAAATATTTTGTATATAATCTTTATTTTAAGATTTTCTGAGGGTATTTATGAGTTTCTGGGACTTATTTACTTGTCGCTGCATCAGACATAATATCAATCTACATAAACTGCACACTGATTTATTATACAGATGGTACACAATGTGACATCAACGCTGCTGTGGATTTTACAGGATAAAGTCCCCAAATACCAGGAAGACTCCAAAGAGCGCATCTTGCTGGGAGGCATCACAAAAAGAGAGAACGAGGTGATTTGTCGGTGTGTGCAGCTGATTTGATAACAAATAAAGAAAAATTATATTTATATTTATATGTAAGTATATTTTGCCTTTCCCTTGGAAAAACAAAGTTCATGTAAAAACCACTGAGGGATTAATGGCAGAAAAGAGAAGATTCTGGCACAACAATTTGACATAGAACTTTTAACAAAGAATGTCTAATCATGAAGAAACTGAATCAGTTTCATTTACATTTACATTTACGGCATTTAGCTGACGCTCTTATCCAGAGCGACGAACATCAGCTGTTTCTTACCTGAAAAACAGCTTAAATCCAAGTAAACTATTTAACCAAGATACTGCAGTCAGAGCATCTATACGACAACTGTCAAATAATAATTAGCCAACACCCAACCCAGCAATACATAAGCCATAGAGAAAAATATTTTAAATATATTATACATTACAATCATAAGAACCTTCCTTATAATCAACTGCATAACTTTTTGAAGTTTATGTGTGCTGATATAGTGTTAAAATCACACACAGGACAGCTGTATATAATGTGTGCATCTGTCAGATCTTACCTCTGTTTGCACAGTGAACGAAGGCACACAGATTTATAAAACACTGTCCTTTTTAATCACATGGTCGTAGTTATCCCATGACAACCCTCTTACTGGTAAACATGAAGTCACCTTCAGAAAAAAATACTAACAACTAAACTGTTGCTGTGGTGCTACTCTCAATTCACTGAAACTCTTCAGTGTCGTTAATTAGTGAGCAAAATTTAACCACTTTCTACTGGAACTATTAGAACTTTTAGAACTTTTTTTTGACACATCCTGTATTGACTCCACAATTTTTATTTTAGTTTTACAATAACAAAAAATATTCAATGAAATAGATAAAAAAAATATGCATTGATAGAATCCTGCTGTTATAGGTGTTTCGCTACTTTGTACCAGGCCTCATGAATAATTAAATCAAACAGAAATTAGTAGTGATTTTAAAGGTCACTTGAGTTTAATTTCGTTAAACAAATCTTAAATGAAAAAACACCTATACTTAATAGTTGAACATTTATGGAAATTGCATTCTTGAGATAAGCTAAGAGTTATAAAAATGTAGAGATGTAATGATGATAGATATATGTAATAACTATTTTAACAAATGTCTAAAGTCTGTCTTACTTGTAATGTTTCTGCATGGATGTTTGGAGGTGAAATTCTCAGTCTCTGGATTACTGAGCCGAGGTTTCCTGCCACAGCCTCCTCTCCATGTGCACTTGTCAGGATTTCCCTTGTTTGTCCAGGTGTTTCTCGTCGTGTTTTAACTCTGTTTGATTGCCATACATTCCCTATTGGTTGCTGGGGTTCTCCCCCTTTGTGTTCATGTGTTTTTTAAGCCCAACTGATCCAGCTGTTGGGGTTGCGATCTCCCTCTCTCTCCTCTGTCTCTGCTTGTGACTACGTACCTGCGGACTGGCGTTCACGGCTTCCGGTTCACCCAAGGAAGGTTCTCAATCCATAGGGTTTAATATGATGTCAACTCTTCTGGGCAAGCTCTTCAAAAGGTTTAGGAGTGTGTTTATGGGAATTTTGAGCTTGGCATTGCACTTGGTGATGAATGGCTTGAATGCAGCTGCTTGGCCATGAAAACCCATTCCATGAAGCTCTCTACGCACTATTCTTTAGGTACTCTTTTATGGACTCCAGCAACAGCTACTGTTAGGTGTATACCAGGTGCCAGAGCAATGGACATTGCAGGGAACCCTAAGCTGTTAGCTAGCCATAAGTATGAGAGGATAGTGTGTCATGTAGGGGTTAATAATATTCATCTGCAGCAGTCAGAGGTCACTAAGGCTAGTGTTAAAGAGGGGTGCAAATTAGCCGGGACTATGTCCGACACAGTAGTATGCTCTGGCCCCATCCCAATACGGCGTGGCCCATAAACTTGCAGCAGGCTTTGGGCGCTGGATGTCCAAGTGGTGCTCAGAAAACAATGTTGAATTTATTGAGAATTGGTCCACATTCGAGGGCAAGCCTGGGACGGTACCCACCCCTTGCAGGAGTGTGCTCCTGTCATCTCCTGCAGCATAGCCCATAGTCTGTAAGCTAGCCGGCAGCACGGTTCAGGTAGTCACTGCGGACAGACCAGTGCTGGGGCAAGGAGGCAGACAAACTGGCTTAACCCACCGTCTGCTAGCTGCCTTGAGTCGTCATCTAGGTTTCACCCTAAGTTTTATAATATCAAGACTGCGTCTGTCCCCCGAAATAAACAGAAAACAAGGAAATACCAAAAAGCGTGCTTAAATAATTTAATTAACGTCTCTCATTCTTTCAGTAAACTCAGCACCTCAGATCAAAAGCTAATGTTGGGACTGTTAAACAGAGATCACGCCCCCCTAAAACTGCTTTTGTCAACGAATTAATAACTGATCAGAATCTCCATACCTTATGTCTTAGTGAGACCGGGATTAGACCAAATGAGTTTGTTGCTCTAAATGAGGCCACACCTCCAAGCTATATCTATGCACACAGTCCTCGACTAAACAATAGAGTGGGAGGCACAGGAACCATATATAAAAGTTCCTTAAGTATGAAACAGATATCTGAGTCTAAGTTCTCATCCTTTGAAACTTTGTTCCTTAATATAACTAGTTTAGATACAAATAAAACCTGTCTTCCTAATTACTGTCTACAGGCCACCAGGGCCATACACAGAATTCTTACAAGATTTTAGCTGCTTTATAGCAAATTTAGCTGTTCACTGTGACATGATAATAATAATTGGAGATTTTAATATTCACTTTGAAAGAGAACAGGATCCTCTAAAATCTGCGTTTACTTCAATCCTAGATACAGTTGGCTTCACCCAGCATGTAACAGGGCCGACTCACTGCTGTGGCCATACACTTGATCTCTTGGCGTTAATGTGGATAACATAGTTATTCTTCCTATATCTACAGTAATCTCAGATCACTACCTTATTACATATGATTTTCATCTTAATCATAATGTAAAAACGTCCCCTTGCCTTCGTATAAGTTGTGCAATTACGTCCACTACAGCTCGTAGTTTTATTGAGAATCTTCCAGAAATATCAACCCCATCCGGCACTCCATCTTGTCTAGCAGACCTAGATAACCTGACTGAATGCCTCGAGAACTCTCTCCGATCCACACTAGACTTCATTGCACCTCTAAGCTGTAAAAAGGTCAGACAGAAAAAGCTGGCTCCTTGGTTTAATGATCAAACATGTGCTTTGAAGCAAAATGTGCGTAGACTAGAATGCAAATGGCGATTGACAGCTCTATTCCTACAAGCCTGTTTAAAGAAGTCCTACCAGTAATCGCCGGGTCTTTCCTATCAGTGTTAAGCACTTCCCTTAGTATTGGTTATCTACCGAAATCCTTCAAATTAGCAGTTATTAAACCCCAGTTGAAAAAAACGCACCTTGATCCATGTGAGCTAACCTTCTATTTCTATCTAAGATTTTAGAAAAAGTCGTGGCCCACCAGTTATGTTCATTACAGCACAAAAACCATTTATATGAAAAATTTCAATCCGGGTTTTGGCCTCATCATACTACAGAAACAGCCTTAATAAAGATAGTAAAATATCTTTTACTGTCTGCTGACAAAGGATTTGTCCCCCTTCTGGATCTGCTCGACCTTAGTCAGGCATTTGATATGATTGACCATGCTATTTTACTGGACAGACTAGAAAACCTTGTCAGAATCACTGGAACCGCTTTATCTTGGTTTAGATCATGCCTGACCGACTGCTATCAGTTTGTAAGTGTTAATAGGGAATCCTCAGCACACAACAAAGTAAAATATGGTGTCCCACAAGGTTCTGTTTTAGGACCCTTGCCCTGTTATTCACTGTATATGCTGCCACTAGGAATGATTATTCAGCTTTATATCTCTGCAAATCCCGGTGATGAATCTAGATTAAATAAGATTGGGGACTGCATCAAAGATATAAAAGACTGGATGTCACATAACTTCCTCTTACTCAATGCAGATAAAACTGAGGTCCTTCTTCTAGGTCCGAAAGCTGCTAGAAACAACTGTCAGGTCTATTGCTTGATTTTACTGGTTCCCCAGCCTCTCCAGCTTTAACTGTAAAGAATCTTGGTGTAACTTTTGATCCCAATCTTTTATTCGACACCTATATAAGTACCGTTACAAAACTAGCATTGTTTCATCTACAAAACATTGCTAAGTTGCAATACTATCTAGACTTCATTGGCTTCCGATTACATTTCGTATTCACGACAAAATTCTACTTATCACGTATAAAGCCTTAACTGATCTCGCACCTGATTATCTCTATGAACCTCCGCGATCACTCAGATCTCAAGGTGCTGTCTACTTACTTGTACCCAGAATTCTGAAAGCTTCTTCATGGGGAAGAGCGTTCTCATACCTAGCCCCCCAAGCTCTGGAATGCTATATCAAACAACATTCGGGACTCAGGCTGAAAACATACTTGTTTAGCCAGGATTTTGTATTTAATTTCTCCTGTTATATTAGCTCCCTGGAGCTCAGTCTCTGAGAGCTCCTACTGAGACTGCCTCAGCGAATACTCTCCCTGCGGACAAGAAAGGCTTTGTTTGAGTGAAGAATATTCATGTTTTGCTGATTTTCCACTACAGTGGCCTACCAATTCGTGGCTGAGTTGCTGTTGTTCCCAATCACTTCCACTTTGTTATAATACCACTTTTGACTGTGGAATATTTAGTATCAAGGAAATTTCACAACTGGACTTGTTGCACAGATGGCATCCTGTCACCGTCCCATGCTGGAATTCACTGAGCTGCTAAGAGCAACCTATACTTTCACAAACGTTTGTAGAAGCGTCTGCATGCCAAGGTTCTTAAAGTTATACACCTGTGGCCATGGAAGTGATTGGAATACCTGAATTTAATTATTTTAATGTGTGAGGAAATACTTTTAGCAATATAGTGTATATTAAAAAAACCTTCCCAAACGTTCCAAAACAAAGTGTTCTCAAAAATGCTTTCATTCTTACAGGCTTAGTATATGACATTTAACCTCTTTGTAATTCCTTATTTTTGAATCCCTCTTTTAAACATTTTTTATATTGTGGAGTTATCTCATTTTATATTGTGGAGTTATCTCAACAGAACTCTATAGAAGAACTCTACAGAATAACTCTACAGAAGAAATCTACAGAAGAACTCTTACCATCTCTTTAAAACCACTTCTTTAAAAACCCAATGGGATCTCCTTCATAAAACAAAAGATTAAAAAAATAAGGTAAAGAATCCCTATAATGCTTTCAAAATACTTGAAATAAGTTATTGTTTATTTACTTTAAGTTTACTTACATTTATACTTAGGTCTACTTTACTTGTACTTATATCTTTGTTTTTATTGGTGTTTCAGAAAATTCCAAATTTTTTATTTTACAGTTTACTTATTGGTTATAATGTTTGCACAGTCAAAAGGACCAGTTCAGGATACATTTCACTGCATGTTGTACTTGTATAACTATGCATGTGACAAATAAATAATCTTGAATCTTGAACCTTGAAGAAATAAACAGCCTCAACAGCACACAACCATTACTGTGATTGTTTTTACTGTTAAAACAGATTAATCCTTGAAGAGCCTGGCTGAAAGATTTGACCCGATAACACCATCCTGAAGGCCTTTCTGAACCACTTGTAGAAGAAAGCATAGACCATCGGGTTACAGGTTGAATTCAGATAGCCAATCCAAGCAAAGGTTTCAAGAAAAATTGGTGGGATCAAGTACCCGATGAAAGGATCGATGACATTGCAGATAAAAAATGGGGTCCAAAGTGTCAGGAACACTCCCAAAATCACAGCCAGGGTTATGGTGGCTTTTCTCTCCTCTTTGCTCAACACTGACTGTGTGTTACTTTTACATTTAGAGTCCTGAATAGATTTTGCTTGCTTTTGAGCAACACGGAATATTTTCATGTATATGAAGATCATCATGATGCCTGGAACATAGAAGGAAAGCAAAGAGGAAGATGTGCTACAGGCTGCACTCTGAACTAATGCACAGCCTCCTTCACACACAATGTGCTCATAGTAAAAATCTTCAATTCCAAGAATGTTGAGTTCTAAAAATATAATTCCAAATCCGGCCGCTATAGAAACGTTCCAGCAAAAAGAAATCATGATCATTGTGACAGAGTTGGTGGTTTTACTGTGATACAGCAGGGGGTGACACACAGCAAAATATCTTTCTATGGATATTAAACACAGATTTATAATGGATGCAGTGCACAATGTGATAACAATGCTGTTGTGTATTTTACAGTATGAAGCGCCCAAATACCAGCAGGTCTCCACTTAGTGTATCACAATAGGAGGCATCATAATGCCCCCCAGCAGAAGATCAGTCACAGCCAGAGAGAGAGTGAGGTAGTTAGTCGGTGTGTGCAGCTGTTTAAAGTGAACAATAGTCATAAGAACAAAGAGGTTGCCAAATACTGTTAAAATCACCACTGAACTGAAGATCATGTAAAGTGACACCTTCAGGTACAGTGGATACACAAACTTCGGACAAGATCCATTTACAAATTCATAGCAAAGAGGGGTCATGTCTGCTGGCAGAACTTGGCTTGAGTTCATTTTGATGTCCAGTCTCCTCCTGCAAACATATTAAAAGACGTTAGTTATTACAGTGCATCAAACACTGTAAAGTCAGAACAAAATTCAAAAAATAAAATATACATTTTTATTTTTTTTTCAGAGACTTATTTGTGTGCTACTGCATCAGACATAATATCAATCTACATAAATTGCACACAGATTGTACACAATGTGACATCAAGGCTGCTGTGGATTTTAAAGAATAAAGTCCCCAAATACCAGGAATTCTCCACAGAGCGCATCTTGCTGGGAGGCATCACAAACCCTCCTACAAACAGGTCGGCTACAGTTAGAGAGAGAACGAGGTGATTGGTCAGTGTGTGCAGCTTGTTAAAATAACCTGTAGGCTCCCCAAAAACATGACAAAAGTGATTTGATAAAAATAAAACATATATTTTGTATACACTTATATGTAAGTATAAGTGTTTTTTCCCCTTGAACAAAAGAAAGTTCACGTATGAGCCACTGAGTGATACAACAGTGGCACAACAGTTTAACATATAACTTCTAACCAAGAATGCCTAATTATGAAGAAGCTGAATCTTACCTCTGTTTGCGCAGTGAATGAAGGCACACAGATTTATAAAACACCGCCCTTTCAATCACATGATCATAGTTATCCCATGATAACCCACTGACTGGTAAACATGATGTCACTTTCTGAAAATAAAATTAACCAATTGCTGTGGTGCAATTCACCGAAACTCCTCAATATCAGAATTGAAATGTTTTCTAGTGGAAGTACTTGCATACTTAAAAGAAGCAAACAGTTATAAAAATGTGGAGATGGAATGATGTTAGATAGATGTGATAAATATTTTAACAAATGTCTAAAGTCTGTCTTGCTTGTAATGTTTGGAGGTGAAATCCAGTGCTGCTGTTTTTTTTCCAGATGTTGCTGAGAATCGTCCGACTGGTTTATGGAAATCCAGGAATAAGTTTGTCTGTAGTTTCAAGTAAAAAAGACAATCACTCCACTTTCACAAAGGCTGCAGCTTGCTTGATTTGGCATTTGATCAGATGTTTATTCCTAAACTTTGCCTAAATATGTCATATCCGTGCTCCCTTCATCACGCCCCCTGGTGGTCTCAGTCTCCGGACTACTGGGCCAAGGTTTCCTACCACAGCCCCCTCTCCACGTACATGCTTGGTTTGGTTTGGTGCGATGGCTAGCAAAGCAACCGTTTCATTTTCAGTCCTCATGTTTCCTGTGTATTCGGCTTGTCAGGATTTCTCTTGTGTGTCTAGATGTTTCTCCTCATGTTTTAACTGTGTTTGGTGGCCATATATTCCCAATTGGTAGATTTAAACCCAACTAATCTAGCAGTCGGGATTGCCATCTCCCTCATATCTCTCTTCTCTGTCTCTGCTCCGGACTACATGCCTGCAGACAGGGGTTCAAATGCCAGGTATGCCCGATGGACTGTCCAGCCCTACATTCCACTCTATGTCAACGTAAACATGGTGCTTTCTCTCCTGCTGACACCATTAACAAACAGCTGTGGACTCACCAAAACAGTGTTCACATTGTGGCAGAAGACTTTAATAAGGCCAACTTGAAGACTGTATTTTTTATTAACTCCTGAATTTTTATTAACATGCTAAGTGTAGAGGGGAGAACCCTCTTGACCATGTTTACTCCAACATTAAGCATGTGAGCAGAGTCATAACCGCCCCCCCACCATTAGCCAGTCAGACCCAGCCTACATCCCCCTCAGATGCAGTGCCAGGCCCAACACAAAGACTGTTCCAACCTGGCCGGAAAATGCTCTCTCCAAACTACAGGAATGTTTTGAACAGACAGACTGGGACATATTTGAACACCAGGAGCTGGAAACATTCCCAGCAACGGTACTGGCCTAAATTAAGTTCTGCATCGGAAATATGACTGTGGACAAACAAGAAACCCTGGATGACCAGCCAGATCCGTACACTCCTCAGAGCCCAAGACGCTTCCTTCAGGTCAGGCGCTAGAGCTCTGTACAGGGCTGCTTGAGCTGCTCTGAAATGTGGAATTTAAAAAAGCCAAGACGGACTAGAGGAGAGGAGTATAAAGTCCAGGGAATACAAGACATCACAAACTACAGAGGATGTGATGCAACTACAGGAGATCCAAGTGCACCGCTAGCAGAGGTACTAAATTGCTTCTTTGCTTGCTTTGAATCATTGCAAGAGCAGCACTCACCTGCTCCAGCCCTGCTCCCACCAAAGCCAGGTTACTGTACCACTCCACTCACTGTAAGGAAGCACGATGTCAGATGGGTACTCCTGGAAGTGAACCCCAAAGAAAGGTAGAGTGCTCAAAGCATGTGCCCACAAGCTAACCCTCATCTTCACCAAAATCTTCAACCTCTCCCCAGCCCCGGCATGTTTTCTTAATCTGTTGTGATATGTTTTCTTTAATGACAAAACACAAGTTCAAAACAAGTTTCAGAGGACCTACACTTTGATCAAACCAAAGCAAAACCATAGAAGAGGGATCCTGCCACCGAACCCTCTTTTCATATTCCCCATCACACCAGGGTTGACACTTCATGCTTCATGCTCCGTCGAGTCTTTGCCTGCAAACATAGACAGGAAAAGAGTCACAGGCACAGTTCCTTTCAAACCAGGGTCCAGACTCAGACCTTTTTCTGAGTCTCAATCCGTCTCCACAAACCCACAAGCTGGACCTTCAGTGACAAACTGGGTGACCATACAATGATTCTGAGGCAGGGCTGGCATATAATCCCCCACTCAACACACACACAGGCACTCACACAGCATGTTTAATCAACTAACAGTACAAGCACTTGCAACATATATACAACACAGGTGGACTTGTCGATGGGTACCTAACAGCCCAGCTAATGAAGCCCTGCCTAGGTGCCCAAACACACATCAGCCATCACGTCATCCTTTCATGCTAAGAGCCGTATACCACCTAGTATTCAGGCAACAGGCTTCATTCAGTGCATGACCAAGCAGGCACAGTACACTCCCCAGAACCAGCTGCTAGAGAGGAGCAAGGGGCAACCCTGACCACCGTTGAAGCCATACGAGGATGACCACGGTGACCGGGTAGTCTCACTAACCCTGGTTCCCACCCTACTTCCAGGGTGGTGGGTAGGGAATCAAAAGGAAGGAACCTAAGCATGACCGTGTACCCTTTTGACACCGGGATGTTATAAAGTCCACCGCTATCTGTGACCACTGCCTCAGTGGCACCGGCAGGGGCATTCATTTCCCAGCAGGTAATAGACGGGTGGTCTTGGACACGGTGCAGATGGATCAAGATCATACAGCCTTCTCCACATCCGCTGCACGTAGTGTTTCAGGTACATATGTTTTTCCTTATGCCCTCAGCTTAAAAACTTAAGACTAATCCCTGAGAACTTAATCGCTCTACTTCTGTATTCATATCCCAACTGATGGGAGCCAGAATGAAGGCTGAGGGAAAAATTGGTTCCTGTGATTTTGGCACCTCTGGTGCTGGGAAGCAATGTAACAATGCATCTGCTTTCCCATTTTTAGAGCCAGGGTAGTACGTGATAACATAATTAAACCTAGTAAAGAACAAGGCTCATCAAACTTGCCTAGGGCATAAGCGTTTTGCCTGCTGGATATACTCAAGGTTCCGGTGGTCGGTTAACACAGTAAAAGGGTGTCTAACTCCTTCCAACCAGTGATGCCACTTTGCTAATGCTGCTTTGATTGGCAGCAGTTCACGGTTGGCAAAATCATAATTTCTCTCTGTGTTGGTTAGTGTCCTTGAGAAAAATGCGCATGGCTATAATTTGCGAGGAGTGTCAGAATACTGAGACAGCATCATGCCCAATCCTATCTCAGAGGCATCCACCTCCACTACAAACGGTTCCATGGGGTCCAGGAGTTTCAATACCAAAGCTGTGGTGAATCACTCCTTAAGTTCTTTAAATGTCACAGTACTAAAATCTCTAACAAACCTCCTGTAGAAATATGTAAAGTCCAAGAATCTCTGCAGCTCTTTTACTGTTTTGGGCTCCGGCCACAGTCACTGTTTGCACCTATTTGAGCAGGCGATGAAGGACAGTGCGTGTGTGCAGTCCTTTGTCGCCTGCTCAAACACGAATTGTATGTGAAGGCAGAGAAATTCCATGTCACAGAACTGTCATTTCAGAGCTGTTCAATGGTTGGGGGGATGAGAGGAAGGGAATGCTAATATTTTTCTGTGACTGCGTTAAGCCCTTTATAATCTATACAGGGTCTAAGGCCCCTGTCTTTCTTCTCCATAAAAAAGAAGCTGCCCAACAGAGGAGAAGGGATCGACGTAGATACCCCCGCCGGGGTATCGTCTTTTTTCCGAAAGTGGATCCACTCTTGAACGTGGCAGTTCTTTCACCAGTCGGAGGTCTATAACACAGTCCCAGGGTTGATGTGGGGGAGGCCAGCGGCCCTTGATGCACTGAACACCTCTGCAAGACTGAGATACTGCAAGGGAATCTGGGCTGGGGCTTTCATAGACTTTCAATGGATGTGGTGCCCAAAATGGCAGCGTCTCTATGTGTGCCACAGCGGGAATCTTATTTCAGAACCCTTGCAGCATTCCAGTCCAGTGTGGGGCATTAACTCTAGCTTCAGGAGAGGCACAGGGTGTTCTAACACATAAAACGTAATGGTTTCTATATGCCCCAGTTCAATTTTGAGCCTTACAGGTCTTGTCTCATAAATAATTGACCTCCCTGATACTAGGTGCCCATCTATGGCACACACAGGTATAGAATCTGGAAACGTCTCCACTGGGAGCCCAAATAATGCAACCATGGTTCTGGACATAAAGTTGCCAGCCGACGCAGAATCTATAAGAGACAGATTGGCGTAGCACAGATTCCCCTTTAGATTATACTGTACATTATGAGTCATATTAAGTGTCAAAGAAGGTTCGACCTTGGGCTGTAGGAGAGGGCAGGAAGTCAGATAATGTCCAGCACCCCCAGAGTACATGTACAGGCCCTCTAATCTTCTCTTTCTCTGCTCCTGGGGAGTCAGGGCATGCTTGCCCAGATCCCGGCGCTCCCGGAGCTGGTAGAGGGACCCGTTTGTTTTGGTCATGCCCTCATCTACATACTATTTCTGTTTGCATTTCGGGGTTCAAAATGCTACTGACCAATAAAAAGCCACCTAATATAATGAGAAGTATAATGTGAATCATCATACAACTGATATCAAGTGAAAGCCAGTGGGATGAAAGAGTTAAGAAGTGAATTTAAAGTTAAAGGACAGTCTAGAATTTGACGCTGCATCACCACACAACCAGTTATTTGGATGCCAGACATACTCTGTTACATAATCTTTCCATCTATAAAAGACACTTGTATTAGATGAGATTTTCATTTATTGTTGTTCACTCAACAACTTTGCGGTGCTTAACAAGAATAAAATCTGCAGTTCATGACATACATGTATAAGTGGTAAACCTGTGGGGTGCAAAAACATTTGATCCGCAGAG
>JBBJLR010000160.1:17696906-17720776 GCA_037577145.1 Brachypetersius gabonensis | reverse complement strand
AGAAATAAACATTTGAAATACATCAGTCTGTGTGTAATGAATGAATCTAATATACAAGTTTCACCTTTTGAATGGAACTACTGAAATAAATCAACTTTGTCATGATATTCTAATTTTATGACCAGCACCTGTATTGTATTGTAGAGAACCATTGGTTAAAGCAGACATTGGACAGCGACTGAGCTCAACATCCTTTTTTAATTTAATTTACAGTGAGAAGAACAAAACGAAAAACAAAAGAAACACTCAAGGTGAGTCAAGGTGAATCTGTGTGTTCTGGAAAAGAACGGCGGTCCAGTGCATGCCGGTAGTCGGCCTGTCTTTCTCGGCTGCAAACCTCTGTGCAGCCGGTGAAGAAAGTCCAGGCTGTTTTTTAGTCCCAGTCCGCTCCTGCTCTGAGTAACCATGCCAAAAGCGTTTTCTTTATGTTCTTACAACAGTACAAAAACATTCATACAGTTATATTTTACATGGAAATATACCTTAATTTATGTTCATATTCGTTACAAAATTAGTAAATATTTCTTAATAATTTATAAGTAAAGTGCGTAAAGAAACCTATTGCCACGAAATAAGCAAAAAAAAAAGTGCTGAGAATATTTGCAGGTTCTGCGTTATTGTGGAGATTTCTGAGTAAAACTGTCATTCGAGTGTGATCCGCAACTTCTGATCCACATAAAACCGGGGGGTTACTGTAATCCTATAGTTAATACCACAATAAACATCTCTTTTAATTTGGTATTAAAGAAATATCTAAGAAATATCTGATAAGTTAATTGGGTCTGACATGGATTGGTCCATATTAAACTTGCCAAAGTAGAATTGCTCCCCAGGAGCCTCCACAAAAAATAACCTTAGAAATGTATTATTTCATTTATGGCATTTAGCAGAGGCTTTGCGAAATGCCAAATTCTCTAACTACAGGGGACAGTCTCCCTGGAGCAACTTAAGGGTTAAGGGTCTTGCACAGGGACCCAGTGGTGGTGCTGAAGGTAGGATTCGAACCCATGACCTCTTGGTCCGGAGGCAAGTATCCTACCCACTGAGCTACCTCCACCCACCTTTTTTGGATCATTTTTGTCAGTTCTAAGCTATCAACTTATTGGACAATGACTTTAAAGTGGAATAAAAATCTGATAAAAAAATAAATAAATAAATAAATAATAATAAAAATAAATACATTTAAAAAAAAGAAAAAAATTAATTTTATTTTGTGGTTTAATTTAAATCATATTTGTACTTTGTACTGTAATGCTAATCTAAAGAGATATTAGGTTAAAAGCAAATTTGACAACAACTGGTTTATTACCCTCCTAAAAAGCTCAAACATCTGAAAGGTCACCAGCAGTTAAAATTTATTTCATTCAATATGAATAAGGCATCATTTTGACTGTAAACTGAGATTTATGAAATTTAAAAAAAATTATTTTACAATACACTAAATAAGTTTCATTTAAAACATTCTAGTGTGAAAACAAATTTACTCTTGAAGAGCCAGGCTGAAAGATTTGACCTGACAGCATCATCCTGAAGGCCTTTCTGAACCACTTGTAGAATAAAGCATACACCACAGGGTTACAGGTTGAATTTAAAAAGCCAATCCAAACAAACCTATCAAACAGTACAAGTGGAATTGAGTACCCGATGAAAGGATTAATGACATTGCAGATAAAAAACGGGGTCCAAAGTGACAGGAACACTCCCAAAATCACAGCCAGGGTTATGGTGGCTTTTCTCTCCTCTTTGCTTAACACTGAGTTACTTTTACACTTCGAGTCCTGAATAGATTTTGCTTGCTTTTGTGCAACACGGAATATTTTCATGTATATGAAGATCATCATGAGGCCTGGAAGATAGAAAGAAAGTATAGAGGAAGCTGTGCTGGAGGCTGCACTCTGAAACACCACACAGCTTCCTTCACACACAATGTGCTCATAGTAAAAATCTTCAATTCCAAGAATGTTGAGCTCCAGAAATATTATTGCAAACCCAGTCACAGCCGAGACGCTCCAACAGAAAGAAATCATGATCATTGTGACAGAGTTTGTTATTTTACTGTGATACAGCAGGGGGTGACACACAGCATAGTATCTGTCTATGGATATGAAACACAGATTTATAATGGATGCAGTGCACAATGTGATTGCAATGCTGTTGTGTATTTTACAGAATAAAGTGCCCAAATACCAGCAGGTCTCCACAGAGCGTATCATGTTAGGCGGCATCACAAAGCCCCCCAGCAGAAGATCAGTCACAGCCAGAGAGAGAGTGAGGTAGTTAGTCGGTGTGTGGAGCTGCTTGAAGTGGGCAACAGTCAGGATAACAAAGAGGTTGCCAAATACTGTTAAAATCACCACGAAACATAATAGCATGTAGAGTGACACCCTCAAGTGCTGTGGATAGACAAACTTTGGACACGATCTAATTACAAATTCATAGCAAAGTGGAGTGATGTCTGCTGTCTGAGCTTGGCTCAAGTTCATTCTGAACTCCAGAATTTGAAGAATTGTGGTCTTTCTGAAATACAGCCATTTTAAACATCAGTGCAACACATATTGTTCACCATCATCTAGTTGTTACAGAATTAACACACATATTTAAAACAGCAATGGTATATAATGTGTATCAAGCTACTGTGGATTTTATGGAAATGTTTAGAAAGTACAACAGAGCAGAAATAATAACAAGTCCTCTGTCAGATCTTACCTCTGTTTAAAAAGTGAACAAAGACACAAAGTGGTCCAGATTAATAAAGTATTTTCCTTTCAGTCACATGACCATGATAACCCTCTTGACTCCCATGATAACACTTTTGACTGGTAAACATTACATCATTTTCATTTTAGCTTAATTGACTCCATACATGCTTTTCTGACTTTGGTTAGTTTAAGAGTTACAAAGTCAACAAAACTGCAAGCAGCCTTTATTACACAACAGGATCTGTTTTCATAAACAGCCAAAGGAGCTGGAGTACTAATCTACATTCAGTTTTTATAATAACAATTATAATTAGTACAATGAATTTGATTCAAAATCAGTAGCTGCCCACAGTGTTCAGTGATGTGGATTTAGCTGATTTAAAAATATTAAAAAATAATAATTCAGAAATGTAAACATGCAATGTCCTAGTTCACATGTCATGGAAGGGTAGTCCCCAAGATGACTAAATGATTTCTGAAAACTAAATAAATACATGGCTCTAAGAATTGCAGTACTAGTTGTATTTATATTAAAATATTGTTTACAGTCTGTCTGTCATTAATGGAACTGGCACGCCATTACAGACCTGCTTGCCTCTAAGAGCATCTCTGAGATCAGCTTCCCAGCCACTGAAGTTCCAGCTCACCGGTCTTCTACAGACGTAGATTGCAGAGCCACCTTCCCAGTGGCCTGTTCAGCCCATCTCAGCAACTGATCCATCACTTTTCTGCTCTCCCTCCCCATCTCTCATCTTAAATTGATCAGTATTTGGATAGTTTTTTTTTAAATACCACTGCAATCTAAAAAGAGAAATCACTCAAGTTCCAGGAAGAATGTATTAGAAATGTAGAAATGTATTTATATAACATACTCCTCCTTAACCAGGCAGTGGGTCCAAAATGCTGAGTAAAAAGTCTATAATCCATAGGCTTAGTCAAAACTAAGGACTTGGAGGCACAGGTCCTAAGCCAGACTGTGACAGTACTCAGACTCCCTTATGGACAGCCCAGGCATCCAAGTCAGAGCTCCTGGATGCCACTAATGACATTCATTAATATGAGTAGGATGGTCCAGGGTGAATATGACAGAATAGAAAATGGTGAAAATGGAGCCTGGACAGATGCAAAGGGATTGATAGCCTTAGAGATAGGAACCAGTCACACTGTGTGATGTGCTGGGCTGTGTTCATGCATGCCAAATGGTCACTTTAAACTTTAATGGCACGGAATCTGTGCTCTTCCAAAGAAAGGGGGTGGGTTGTGATCAAGCTAAACATACGATCTCTCAGGACATAACAAATAATCTCATTGACCACAGCTAGAAACACTACTGGGGCATTAGTCATGTCGAACAGCACCACAAGAAACTCATAGTGTCCAAGAAATTTCCCTAATCCTCACTATCCCCAAAAATCCTAAAGTTGTTGATATGAATGGAATGGGATAGTGGTTAGAAAGGAATTTTAAGTCCACAACAAACAAAGGCAGGGAAACAAAGACTTGTCCTTGTTGTCAACAAAAAAGAAGCCAGTACCTTAAAGAGTTGAGAAGGTATGGATGATACAAGCACGTGGGCATTGATTAAATGGGACATTTTGCAAAGAGAGAGGGTAAAGTTGACCCTTAGGAAAGTGGGGCCAGGAAGGAGATAAAACACCAAGAAACCTGCTGTTTTGAAGAGGCTTTCACACCATCATAATCTGACACTTGTCAAAGTCACTTACAGCTTTACAATTAACTTGTGGCCTAAGATCAGAGAACTTAAGTCGCACAACAAAAGACTTGAGACTTGACTTTAGACTTCCCCTCAACAACTCAAGAACTCAAGGTGATGTGACTCGTGAGTCAAAACTCATAATGTTAATTTCATGGAATTATTTATTTATATCTCGCACTCTTTCCAACAACCCAAAAGCCCAGGTGTCCCATTACTTTTGGCCAAGGTGAATGGTTTTCAGCTAATAACGGTTTTCGAGGGGTCATTGGAAAGGGATCACCGAGCCCCATCTAACTGTGGAGTTTCATATTTAGAGTGGATATATATTTTTCATATTTAATATTTAGATTTAAGATCATTTAAGGCAAATCCTCCATGTTGGTGAGGGCAGATCATAGCATGCAGTCCCGCCACCTGCTAAGTAACAGTCAATTGTAGTCATGGGGTGTGGACAATTAGCATATCTTCTAAATGTTCAGAGCTCAACATTTACAGCTCAAAATTTTGAGTCGCCGTTTGGAAAACTTACCACTCAAAGACTTGAGACTTGACTTGGACTGCAGCACAAAGACTTGAGGCTTGACTTGGTAAAAAATTACTTGTGAACATCTTTGCCTAAGATAACATTATACAGAGAAAGTTATTTTGTTTGTCTGCCTGTTTACAAGTGGTTTTAATTTTGTGATTTTGATTCATATTATATTATCATATGTTGGAAGCTCAGAAATGGAATGAAAATGTACTATAACCCAAAATAAATGTTCTCTTTGAAAATGTATTTGATAATCAACACAGTTTATTCCATATTAAAATTGCCAGAGCAGAATTTCTCCCTAGGGACCAAGAGCCACCAACACGTTGACAAATGTCTTTCTTTTAACCAATGTAATTATTTTGTCCAATTACTAATTTTAACATTTCTTCTTGGGGAGTTTTCAGTCTGAAAACAGATTCATTCTTGAAGAACCTGACTGAAAAATGTGACCTGATAACACCACCCTGAATGCCTTTCTAAACCACCTGTAGAATAAGGCATACACTATAGGGTTACAGGTTGAATTCAAATAGCCAATCCAAGAAAGCATGTCAAACAATATTGGAGGAATTGAGTAATCAATGAGAGGATCGATGACATTGCAGATAAAAAACGGAGTCCAAAGTGACAGGAACACTCCCAAAATTACAGCCAGGGTTATGGTGGCTTTTCTCTCCTCTTTGCTTAACACTGAGTTACTTTTACACTTGGAGTCCTGAATAGATTTTGCTTGCTTTTGTGCAACACGGAATATTTTCATGTATATAAAGAGCATCATGAGTCCTGGAAGATAGAAAGAAAGTATAGAGGAAGCTGTGCTGGAGGCTGCACTCTGAAACAACACACAGCCTCCGACACACGCAATGTGCTCATAGTAAAAATCTTCAATTCCAAGAATGTTGAGCTCCAGAAATATAATTCCAAATCCGGTCGCAATAGAAACGCTCCAGCAGATGGAAATCATGATCATTGTGACAGAGTTGGTGATTTTACTGTGATACAGCAGGGGGTGACACACAGCATAGTATCTGTCTATAGATATGAAACACAGATTTATAATGGATGCAGTGCTTAACATAATGGCAATGCTGCTGTGTATTTTACAAAACAAATTGCCCAAATACCAGCAGTTGTCCACAGAACGCAGCATGTTAGGAGGCATCAGAACGCCCCCCAACAGAAGATCAGTCACAGCCAGGGAGAGAACAAGGTAGTTAGTCGGTGTGTGGAGCTGCTTGAAATGAACAATGGTTAAGATGACAAAGAGGTTGCCAAATACTGTCAAAATAACCACAGAACACAATAGCAAGTAAAGAGACACTCTCAAGTGCTGTGGATGGACAAACTTTGGACACGATCTGTTTACAGATTCATAGCAAAGAAGAACAATGTCCACTGTCTGAGCTTGGCTTGAGTTCATTTTAATGTCCAGCCACTGAGGAGATGTCTTCTTCCTGAAATACAGCCAAATTAAATAGAAGTGAATACAGGTGTACTTCATTTGCTATATATACATACTCTGAAATATCACAAAGAAATAAAGCATATCTAGAACAGAAACCATACGAATTTGAAAGATTAAAGTCTTTAGATAATGAAAATACAGCCTGAAATACAACTATTTTAAACAGGAGTGAATAGAGATTGTTCATCAAACAACTGAGTGCATCTAACCTTTGAAACATAAATTACACATAACTAGAACAGAGACAGTACATATTATGTATCAAGGCTGTTGTGGATTTTATGGAGAAAACAACAAGATCATAACAAGCCCTTTGTCAGATATTACGTCTGTTTGCAAAGGGAACAAACACACAGATTTATAAATCACTGCCTTTTCAGTCACATGGCCAGAGTTATCCCATGATAGCACTCTTGACTGATAAACATTACATCACTGTCTTAGTCACTGTAAGTTTTATGGATTTTGTTTTGGTTGATTTAACTCCATACTCCCTGTCCTGACATTAGATTTTAGTCAAAATTAGTAAATTTGGATAAGAGCATCAGCCAAATGCCGTAAATTTAAATGTAATATAAATGCAGGAGATGAGAAGGGAGGGGTGATATCAGCAGTCAGTGCTTCCAAAATGTAGTTGTACATGACTTTTTTTTCATGGCACCTCACAATTCAAGGTCTGAATGCTCTAAGGGCACATTTAAAAAATTCTGGGAATTTCTCTATGACTTTAAGAAAACAATGGGGTAATCTGAGAAATCGAGAGCCCAAATAAACCTCAAAATGTATTTTATAGAATTGGAAAAGACTAGAAAATGCTACACAAGGTGAAGGGAGGTGTCACGGTGTGGTTCTGGGAAGGGAATTGGGCGGACGCCACAGTACGGTTATGATAAGATTTAATAAGGAAAACACACAAAAACACAACTATCCCCGACTCAGGGTCAATATAGGAAACACATAACACAAACAACAGAAACCAGTAAACAGGAAATAATACCCAATCACAACAAGGAAACACAAAACACAGTAGAAAACAAGACCCTCAGTTCGTGCTCCTCAAACAAACAAACAAAACAAAATCAGAAATCTGAGGGCTCGACCCTCCTTTGCAGCTCAGCGAGCTGGACACGGCGATCAGGTAACCAGCATTGACAAACGCAGAACAGAAAGTCAAAATGGAGGAACGCAGACCTGCAGACAGAGAACAAAGGACAAGGTTAAACATACAAAGGACCAGGAAGATACTATAGGATTCTTGAAAACGCAACCAAACACCATTGGGGAAAGACAAATACAGACACGCTGGACGAAGGATCGGCTGGGGTTTACGTAGGGGAACAAAGGAGGGAGAGGTGGAACTGATAGGAACCGGGACGCGATACAAATCATAACAGTAGACTACGTAGGGACCAAGGGGGAAGGGAGTACGGAGGAAACGGAAACCGGAAACAACACTGGGAAAACACGGATGTAAACAAAGGGAGCACATGGGGTGTAACACGAGGGGAAACGAGAAATGGAAAACGTAAAAAAACACACGGACATCAAAACTCAGGGGAAAACGAGCAAATTCCACAGGGGGAGAGCGAGGTAACCGTTACAGGAGGTGAGGTACTGCTAGTGTAACACTGTCGTTACCTTGAAGTAGTACATGCTCAACTGGCCCTTGATTAAAACCTTCCATACCCCAAAAAAGGCATGGATGTTTTACAAATAGGTAGAAAACCCTCTGGATGTGTGTGATGTTTGTCTATTGTCTATTGACATTGCTCATTTTCACTAACTAGTTAGCATCAATCCATGCAAAACCTTGGACCAGACAAAGTACCTGGACTTGTGCTTAGAGCCTACGCTGACCAGCTGACTGACATCCTAGCAGACATTTTCAACACCTCTCTCAAACAAGCTATTGTCCCTCAGTGCTTCAAGGACACCACCATCAGACCAAGAAGACAAAAATGCCACAGTCTCACTGTGACGTCGCCAACTCTCTCCCAAGTAAAAGCCGGCACGCAGGGTGGTTTTCATGTTGCAGAGTAAACTTTATTTACGGACATTAACATAAACCAATAACCCGAGCTTGTGTCTTGGCCGACTGACAACCCAGGTCAACCCAAACTGAACTTAATGTCACGATCCAGTCCTGTTAGTAGTGTGTTGGAAGGAGAGCACCAGAGCAGACTTCGATACAAACACAGATAATGTATTATTTACAAAAGAGAGCACTTACAGAACAGGGTTTAGGAAACATAATGTGAGGATATGCTGTCATGGGGAACAAAGGGAGAAGGCAACTATAAATACAGGGGAAGACAAGACTAAGGACCAATGGGGAGGCAGAGAGTGATTATAGAATAGAAACAAGTGAGAGAAGCGATCAACAGGGAATTATAAACAGGTGGTAGAGAAGCCAGCACAAGAAAGTAAGTCGATGGGATCAATGCGACCCCAAGTGGTCGTAGGCGGGAACTGTCCCAGAGTTCACAGGCATGACTGTGACACTTAAATACCTTAACCCCAGAGTCGTCCCACCAATCACCAAACACATGTGCTCAAACATAGATTACACACAGGTGATTCACATCAAACATAAACCCGCCACCAATAACCCATACGGGACGACCTCTATCGGCCATCCCCCTACATTACCCCCTAAACCATTACAGTACCCAACCCACCAAAACGCACCTCCGGGGCGTAAAACACCCCAAAAAATGCCCAAAAACACGTTGAGGAAGGGAGGGAGGGAGGGAGGGTGGGGGATGGCAGCGGCCATGGTCCATGTCCCGTGGCCCTCACCCTGTTACCTTCACCAGGCTTACTATCCGACTGGCCCCTTGCCAGCCCTTGCAACCTGGGCGAGTGCCACTGTCTACTCCACCAACTACAGTCCTGTAGTCCGTGGCCCCCTCTCGGGAGCCCTTCAACGTCCACAGAGGCTGAGCCTCCTCCAGGGAGTCCCTCTGCAGGGAGCTTGTCCTTTGTCCCTGCTACCGGGCTCTTCCGATAGCGCCCCCTGAGCCCCCTGGTGTGAGGCACCCTCCATGGGCCTCTTCCTGGCTCTCCTCGAGCCCTGTGGTGCACCCGAATATGTAGGCCCCTTTGCTGGCCTCCTCTTGGGTCTCCTCGAGCCCTGCGGTGCACACGGGTGTATAGGCCCCTTTACGGGCCTCCTGCTGGCTCTCTTTGAGCCCTCTGGTGCACATAGATGTGTAGGCCTCTTCACGGGCCTCCCTGCAGCCGCTAGTGGGCCTCTCTACCCCTGAAGCCCCACTATCACCCTTGCAAGCCCACTTACCCCCCCACAAAAAAAGCTTGGGAAGCGAGGAACCCCGATAGACCCCGTCCCATGGCCTCTCTATGGGCCCTTCTGATGCCTCAAACCCCCCATTAATGGGGCTCTCTATGACCATGGGCCCTACTATAGCACTTATATGGGACAGGATACAGATGTCTTGGAGCAGGCACGGGACACAGACGCCTCGGTTGCTCCATGTCGGCTGCTCTTTCCTCGCTCCGTGCCGGCTGTGCTGTCGTCGCTCGTGAGCGGCGCTCTTTCACAGGGGTTCACAACCTCCCCACAACACACAGGTGATTCACATCAAACATAAACCAACAACCAATAACAATACGGGAAAACCTCTATCGGCCATCCCCCCACATTACCCCATAAACCGTCACACTCACAGCTCAGTGACTACTGCCCAGTAGCACTTATTCTGATTGTTATGTATTAAACTCCTCACTTAACATTGGTTATCTACTAACACCTTTAAATGAGCAATTATTAAACCTGTTTAAAAAATGAAGCTTGATCCATGCAAGCACTCAAATTATCTAACCGTGCATTTCTATGTAAGATTTTAGAGAAAACTCATTGTAATCACTGGAACTGCCTTATCCTGGTTTAGATCATACCTGACCGACTGCTATTAGTTTGTAAAAGTTAATGGGCAATCCTCAGTACCCACCAAAGTAAAATATGGTGTCCCACATGGTTCTGTTTTAGGCCCTCCTTTATTTACTTTGTACATGCTGCCATTAGGGATGATTATCTGGAAACATGGGATTAGCTTCCACTGCTACACAGACAATACACAGCTTTATATCTCTGCCAATCCCCATGATAAATTAAATTAACGAAGATTGGGGGCTGCATTATACATGTGAAAGACTGGATGACACATAATATGCTCTTACTCAAGGCAGATAAAACTGGGGTCTTTTGTCCATGTCTGAAAGCTGCTAGAAACTGTCAGGTCTAATGCATGATCTTCCTGGTCCTTCAGCCTCTCCAACGTAGCAAGTCTGCCAAAACTTGAAAAACAACTGAGAGTCTGTGTTTTGGTGTGCAACATATTATATGTTATATTGGGACATATATCTGTGCCTCCTGCTGTTTGAAATGGGTATAGTGGCCAATCCTAGGCTGCCTCTTACAGATTCCCTGATAAATCTTAACAAATCCCAGCAGGTAACATTTTACATTTTGCTTATTTGTTTTGGAAGCTTATTGATGGAACAAACTATTCTGGACTATACACCTCAATAAAAATGATTTTTCACTTTTAAATTTTTATTAGGTTGTTTAAAACTATTGCAAAATTTAAATAGTGTAAAACATCAAGAAGCTAATATTTAACATCTGTTCAGTGGTTGTGACATGGATCAGTTGTAAGGTCACTAAGCGATTTAAATGAACTAGACGTGAATTGCTACTTGTTATGACGTCCACAGAGCGGCCACTAGAGGCTGCTATTGGGGTTTAAGTTCTGGGACTCTTATTTTAAAGTATGTGTATAGTTGTGTCTAGAGTCTCAGTGTCAGGTGTCTTGTGTGTTCATTAAGTGATTGTGTTTTATGATTGGTTCATGTTTGAGTGGGGTTTTGTATTTAAGTTCTATGTGTTTGTATTTGAGTGGCTGGTCAACCCTCACCCTGATCCTCACCTTCCCTGATCCTCCTGTTTCCTGTATGTAGTTTGCTTTTGTGTTCTAAGGTCCTCGTACCTGTTTTAGTTATGTATGTAGAGTCTGTGTCTTTTGTAATAAACATCCAGCAAATGGAATCTGCCTGCTCGCGCCTCACCTCACTTCCCAGAGCACCCGACAAGACGCATTTTTGATTGCATAACCATCAATTTTATGAAAAATATTTAAAAAATGTAGACACATGAGCATCCATTCTTGCCCAACAAATAAAAATAAATTAATCAACCACAATTTGAATCATTTGCAGTGTTATGAAATACAGTTGATGCCACTACCCTATAACTGTTAAATTTCAAAATTTTGTTTCAGTGGGTAAACAAGTTTATTTTTGAAGATCCTGGCTGAAAGATTTGACATGACAACACCATCCTGAAGGCCTTTCTAAACCACTTGTAGAAGAAAGCATACACCACAGGGTTACAGGTTGAATTCAGATAACCAGTCCAAATAAACCTATCAAAAAACACAGGAGGAATTGAGTATCCGATAAAAGGATTGATGACATTGCAGATAAAAAACGGGGTCCAAAGTGACAGGAACACTCCCAAAATCACAGCCAGGGTTATGGTGGCTTTTCTCTCCTCTTTGCTTAACACTGACTGTGTGTTGCGTTTACACTTTGAGTCCTGAATAGATTTTGCCTGCTTTTGAGCAACATGGAATATTTTCCTGTATATGAAGAGCATCATGAGGCCTGGAAGATAGAAGGAGAGAAAACAGGAAGCTGTGCTGGAGGCTGCACTCTGAAACAACACACAGCCTCCTTCACACACAATGTTTTCATAGTAAAAAGCTTCAATACCCCGAATGTTGAGCTCCAGAAATATTACTCCGAACCCAATCATGCCTGAGATGCTCCAGCAGACAATAATCATGATCATTGTGACAGACTTGGTTATTTTATAATGGATGCAGATTTATAATGGATGCAGTGCACAACATGATGGCAACACTGTTGTGTATTTTACAAAATAAAATGCCCAAATACCAGCAGGTCTCCACAGACCGTATCATAGCAGGAGGCATCAGAAAGCCCCCCAGCAGAAAATCAGTCACAGCCAGAGAGAGAATGAGGTAGTTAGTTGGTGTGTGGAGCTGCTTGAAATGAACAATTGTTATCATAACAAAGAGGTTGCCAGATACTGTTAAAACGACCACAAATGATAACAGGAAGTAAAGTGGTACTCTCATGTGCAAGGGATAGACAAACTTCGGACAAGATCTGTTTACAAATTCATAGCAAAGAGGAGAGATACCCACTGCCTGAGCTTGGCTTGAGTTCATTCTGAAGTCCAGATTTTTATGTTTTTTCCTGAAATACAGCGATGTTCAAGATGAGTAAAAACAATATGTGTATTAAACATCTAATTGCATCTCAACAGCAGGACAGAAATTACACATTTACACATTTAGAACAGAGGTGGTGCACGATGCGTAATGGAATAAATTCCCAATACAAGTCTTTAGAGAGTGCAGCAGTACAGAAATGCTAACAGTTTAATGAGTTCTCTGTCAGATCTTACCTGTGTTACCAAAGTGAACACAGCCACAATCCACACCATGGTCTGGATTTATAAGCCGCTGCCATTTCAGTCACGTGACCACTTTCCAATGACATTACATCATGTCCTAGCTCTGTATACTCAGTTGTATGTTTATGTGTTATTTTTTACTTTAATTGACTGCATGGCTGGAATGTAAATGTGTACATTTGCACAGTTTGTGAACAAAACGTAAGTTTAATGCTTAATCTTTTTAATGGGTCAATTTACTGATTACTGTCAGTGTGTTCTGTTAGCTCTGCTAGGTGTTCCTTTAAGCTGGGATTAAGGTCAGCATTGTGCTTCCTGCACCTTTTGAGAAGTATGATGTTTGGGTCAGCACTGAGGAGTTGAGGACACAAAAGCAGACAAAGTAGACAAAAAAGAGCAACTTTGGACATGTTTAATGCTATAAAGTTATTACAGTTATGTCACTAAACATTCAAAATATAAAGGCAAAATATAGTCCAGATTAACATTTCCAATAAACATGGGATCCCGCTTGCAGGAGATTTGAGACGCAGATCTCAGGTAGAATGTATCACACTCGGACTATTCTAGTACAGTCATGCTTCTTAACAGTGTCAGCCTCTCTGAGCATAACTAAGCCTTTGCCCAAGATCAGATCATCCAACATCAGTAGTTGACAAATGTCTTGGTTGGTAATGCAGACAACACCGAACATGAGAGAGATCTGTGGAAGAGGTGGGGATGAATGTCCAAATGTGGTCCCTCAGCTCAGGTCATAATTGTTAAATACAAGACAGGCATTTGTTAGGTGGTTCATTACCTGATCATGAGCCTTCTGAACATGGGTTTCCATCACTGCTGCTCCTAAAAGCACCCAGGAAGGCAAGATTGTTGACTGGAGAAAACTATGCATCTTGCCATTCCATAACTCATGAGCTGTAAAAGAGAATGGAATCAAAATAAACGTAAACTAAAAGCTGCTTGGCTCTTCATGAATTTAGGCACCAGCCAAATCTGAGGTATTCTGGTGTTTAGTCTACGATATGAGCTCCCTGCCACCAACAAGGGGTACCTTGTGGGGAGGGGGTTGTAACAGGATTCCAGGCCAGCCCACTACCAGCCAATCATGATCTAAAAACCATTTTATTATATTACACGAATCACGCACTGAATAAATAAAATGAATAAATCAATAATATACAGGAGCCACAGTGGCAGGGATAGGAACTGGAGCCTCAGGGCTGGCGTGGGCGGCTGGAGCTTCAGGGCCAGCATGGGCTGTAGCATCTGTCCTTGGCCCCACTGCTGTGGCTCCTGTCCCTGTGTGCTGTGGTATGTACTCTTGAAGAACCTAGTGCCGTGTTCCTGGCTGCCTGCTGCTTCATTTGGTGAATGTGTTCCGCACTAACAGAATGGTAGAGTCAAACAAAATCTAAGGTGATGTGCATTTCAAATCAAAGATCCAGGAACAGTCCTCATTCAAGCAGGAGAAGGTTAGCCATGTGGCTAGCACTAACTATAGCCTGAAGATGGAGACAACTGAGGACGGAGATGTCATCAGCAAGTAATCAGTGATCAGTATCACAGAGCAAAATTACCGGATGGCCCTGAGAAGAGTGAGCACCAGGAAAGCAGCGGGTCCAGATAGTATCACTGGTCATTTGCTGCACTGCTGTGCTGACCAAGCTGGCAAAGTCCATGGTCTCCACGTGCTTCAAAGGGTCCGCTATTGTTTCCTTGCCCAAGAACATCAACCCTCATGTCTGACTGACTACTGGTTGTTCGAGAGGCTGCCAAAGGTGTTCGAGAGGCTGCATCTCCTTCCATCCTTAGCACCACAGGTCTGCTCCAGTCCACCTACCCACTCAACAGATCCACAGAGGATGCCATCTCAAACATCCTGCACACCTCTCTTAGCCATGTGGACAAGAAACAGAGTAACTATGTGAGATTGCTGTTTGTAGACTATTCACAAAGCTGAGGGATCTAGGATGCAACAGCCATCTGGATGACCTTCCGTGCAGGCTGGAGCTTACAGAGCTGTGTTTAATGTTAACTTTTGTATGTCTTTGTCTGCTAAAATAAGCACAGAAGAAAGGTTAAGTGATAGGAGAACACAGACGAACCTTGCTCAGTTTTCAGAAAAACTGCGCAGAACTCTCCAGTGGGCTGACTGAGACAAACACCTTTGTTTACTTTGGCAGACGGAGAAGCGGACCCCAAGCTGGCTCACATCAAGCTGCAGTGAGAGAACCAGTAGAAAATGAGAGACTGTTGTGGTTTTATTTTCACTGAGACATGGCTGCAAGACAACATCGCTGACTCAGCTATCCAGCTCAACGGACTGACCAGCTTCCAAGCGGACAGAGACATCTCTTTGCCAGTAAGACTCGTGGTAGGGGACTGTGTGTGTATGTAAACAGAGAATGGTGTGCAAATGCTGCTGTTGCCATGCGACACTGTTCTCCACTGCTCGAAGTTTTGTCTGTGAAATGTCGACCTTTCTACAGCTGCGTAATGGTGATCGATGTGTACCTCCCACCTAGCACTAATGCAAACCAGGCACTAGCCGAGCTGTATGGGACCGTCAGCAGGCTAGAAACTACGAATCCCGAGGCATTCTTCATAATTGCTGGGGACTTCAACCAAGCCAACATGAAGTCAGTTCTCACAAAGTTCTTCCAGCATGTGAATTTTGCTACCAGAGGGGGAAACTGCTTGGACATTGTCTATACTCATTCTGTCATACTTTCTTAAACTGTGGAACATTCTGCTACTCAAATATGTTCTGTCAAACTCAGATCCAAATGAAGATCTCCGTCTTTCCATATATGTATAGTATATTAATATAGCTTACCTATTGGCACATATCATAGATTCATAGCTTCGTATATTACTATATATAGTCTGATTGTACTGTTTTTGTCTTGCACAATGTTTTTGTCTTTTCTGTCTATTTTATTCTACATTTTTAGTTCTTCTATTAAAGCACTAAGTATTTGTATGTACACTGCAGGTCCAGAGCTCTCGCCATTTTCTTTCCCTGCATACTTAAATACGGTGAAATGACAATTAAGTTAACTTTGACTTTTACTTTGACTTGGGTGTTGGACTTTCCCACTGGCAGATCTCAGGTGATGAGGGTGGATAGATGTGTCTCTGAAAGCATCACCATTAACACTGGAGCTCCACAGAGGTGCGTACTCTCGCCACTGCTGTACTTCTGACTGTGAGGCCACTCATCGTTCCAACACCATTATGAAGTTTGCTGATGGTGTTGGGCCTCATCTCCAACAATGATGAGATGGCTTACATGGATGAGGTGAAGAATCTGTCATTGTGGTGTCAGGACATCCGCCTCCAGCTGTACATCTGCAAGCCCAAAGAGCTGGTGGTGGACATCAGAAGGAGACAGCAGACTATAAGCCCCTCGTAATCAACGGAGCTCCAGTGGAGAGGGTGCAGTCCTTCAAGTATCTCAGTGTCCACATCTCCTCAGACCTGACATGGACTTCTCACATTCAAGTCTAGTCCAAAAGGGCTAGGCAGCGCCTGTACCATCAACGAAAATTGAGGTGATGTGAAGAGCATCCTGTGAAGAACATTCTTACACAGAACATCATATCCTGGTATGGGAATAGGTGTGTTGAGGCCCGAAAAGCTCTTCAGAGCTGATGCTGCTGCAAGCCTCTTCAGCGGAATGCTGCTGCAAGTCTGCTATCTTTTTCCTGGAGGACATTTAGGCCCAGAGCTCAGATCTTCAAGGACTTGTCTAGGGCTGCAACTATCGAATATTTTTGGAATCGAGTATTCTGTCGATTTTTTCATTGATTAATCAAGAAATTCTGCAGGAGCGGGAGAAAAAAAAATAGTCCCGCGCAGGGTTTTACTTCCTATCTCCTGCTCTGAGCTATGTGCTCTTCTTCGGAGCAAAAACATGCCCCACTCCCCGTACAGCATTACCTTAAGGCTCGGATACAGGACCTCATATCATATTCGCTGGCATATGTCATATTTTTCATTGTCATATTTAGTACCTGTCTTCATGATTTATTATTACATTACATGCTGCTACACTGTATATGCTATAACACTACTCTATTTACATTACTCTGGTCACTCTGTTTACATTACCCTGCTTGCACTGCTCTGTTTTCATCACTGTTTATATTGCTGTGCTAACATGGCACAATGCACTTTAACATCCCACTTGCACAATGTTGCTACACTATGTATATATAACCCTGCAAAGTTCATATTTGTGTATTTAAATTCAATATTGTACTTACTTTCATACTTATTTCTACTTATTGACAGCTATGAGGTCTATTGGGTTCGACAATTTAAGCAGTCAGAAAAGTGAGATGTTGTATTTGGCTCATTTGAGTAAGGAGCTCATAGATGGAAAAAGAAACCACACTCTATATGCCTCAATAAATTCTGTTTACTTTTTCAAAAATATGTATTGAAGAAAAAACCTGAAACATTGCACTATAAAACTGGTTAAAAAATATATAAAGTATCTAATAAGTAGTATCTGTCTGATAAGGTTTTATATTCAACATTCCAAAGCAGAATTACTCCCCAATAGAAAAAAGTCCCTTTTGTGTTAATATTTATATATTTTTTGTACATTTGTCATTTAGTTGTTTAATTAAAATCCAATTTGTTTGCTGAAATTCTACATGAAAAGACTTTCTGTTTACAACCAATTAAACCCATACTATCAAAATCTGAACCAGTTGAAAGCTCACTAAGAGATGGTAAAATCTTTTTTTTTTTTCATATTAACTAGATACATTTTTGATTGCACACACATTATAATCGATTTTCAAAAATAAATAGATTTCAAAAGATTTCAAAAATGAATACACAATTGGAACAACCTATCCATTCATCCATAAACATTTTAATAATGTACTGTTTTGAAATAGAGTCCCTGCCAACAGCAAACCATCAAACATTTTGTTTCAGTGGGAAAACAGATTTACTCTTGAAGAGCCAGGCTGAAAGATTTGACCTGAAAACACCATTCTGAAGGCCTTTCTAAACCACTTGTAGAATAAAGCGTAAACCATAGGGTTGCATGTTGAATTCAGATAGCCAATCCAAATAAACCTATCAAAAAACAGATGAGGAACTGAGTAACCAAGGAAAGGATTGATCACATTACAGATAAAAAATGGCATCCAAAGTGACAAGAAAACACCCAAAATCACAGCCAGAGTTATGGTGGCTTTTCTCTCCTCTTTGCTTAACACTGGCTGTGTGCTGCTTTTACATTTGGAGTCCTGAATAGATTTTGCTTGCTTTTGTGCAACTCGGAATATTTTCATGTATATAAAGATCATCATGAGGCCTGGAAGATAGAAGGAGAGAATAGAGGAAGATGTGCTGGAGGCTACACTCTGAAACAATGCACAGCCTCCTTCACACACAATGTGCTCATAGTAAAAATCTTCAATGCCCCTAATATTGAGCTCCAGAAATATTATTCCAAATCCGGTCGCTATAGAAACGCTCCAGCAGATGGAAATCATGACCATTGTAACAGAGTTGGTGATTTTACTATGATACAGCAGGGGGTGACACACAGCATAGTATCTGTCAATGGATATGAAACACAGATTTATAATGGATGCAGTGCACAATGTGATGTCAGCACTGTTGTGTATTTTACAGTATAAAGTACCAAAATACCAGCAGGACTCCACAGAGCGTATCATGTTAGGAGGCATCACAACACACCCCAGCAGAAGATCAGTCACAGCCAGGGAGAGAGTGAGAAAGTTAGTTGGTGTTTGCAACTGTTTGAAATGAGCAATAGTCAGAATGACAAAGAGGTTGCCAAATACTGTTAAAAGCACCACTGAACCAAAGAAGAAATACAGTGGCACCCTCAAGTGCAGAGGATATACAAATTTTGGACAGGATCCATTTACAAATTCATAGCAAAGAGGAGTGATGTCCCCTGTCTGAGCTTGGCTTGAGTTCATTTTGCAGTCCAGACTTTAAAAAGATATTTTTCCTGAAATACAGCCGTATTAAAAATGAATGAATATAAATTGTTCTTCAAAAAACTAAATACATTTAACCTTTTTCAAAAATAATGCAGATTTAAAACAGTGGCAGTACATACAGTATGTATGAAGACTGGCTTGGATTTTACAGAATAAAACGTCTTTAGAGAGCAGAAATGATAACATTATAACAAATATTACAACAGTCCTCTGTCAGATCTTACCTCTGTTTGCACAGTGAACACAGTCACACAGTGGTCCAGATTTATAAATCAGTGCCCTTTCAGTCACATGACCATAGTTATCCCAGGATGGCACTCTGGTAAACATTACATCACTCATTACATCACTCTCTTAGTTGTTTACTTATTATGCTGTATTTTTTTTTGTTTTCATTAAACTGAGTCCATATACTCTGTTCTAACCTTTAATTTGATGCAATTCATGTAATTTTATACAAATATTGTGTTGTTTTTCAAGTCTCCCTGTTTCCTTTATGACTGGCTTCCCAGTTCCCTTTTAAAATGTTTATGTTTGAGGTCCTCCATTTTGGCTGCACTTTGCACTTAAGAGGGCGCTCTGTTATGGATGTTCTCTAATGTGACTTATTCTCCACTCAGAATGATGATGGACTTAACTGTTGGTTTGTCATAGTTCTTCCCTCTGCAGAGTATCAACATGGACACTTCCGTTTGACCTCATGTTTGTTTACCACACCTGATTTTCTTGACGAATTTTATTTGTTACATACACATTTATACACAGTATGATGTGAAGTGAAATGCTTATACAACTGCCGATAACCTATAAGATAAAAGGAATGTCTTTTACAATTTGAAATATAGAGAAATATGAATTATTATGTACAAATAATAGAAAAAAAATAGAGTGAGATAACAACAACAATTAAATAGTAGAAGAAGTAGCAATAGAATATAATAATATACAGACAGAAATGTGAAGTTATGGGCAAGACAATGTGCAGATAGAGATATGTGCAAGATCACATTCACAGTTGGAGTACACAATTCTGTATGTGCAGAATGTGCTAAGGTGCCAGTTATGTGTGAATGTATGTAGTGTGCAAGTCACCATCAAAGTTCACAGTTCGGCTGTGTGCAAAATGTGCAAGTGTGCATGTTAGCCCATGGTGGGTAGTAAAATAGTTTGTGAGAAGCCAATCAAAGTGTGAAGTCCTGTGTGGTGTTGAGTCCGTATAGACTGCGGGAAGAAGCTTCTCCTCAGTCTCTCTGTGCTGACCTTCAGGGAGCGGAAACACTTTCCTGACCGCAACAGAGAGAACAGTCCATTGTTGGGATTGTTCACGATCTTCCTGGCTTTGGTCCAGCACCGCTTGTTGTAGATCGAGTGTAGGTCAGGGAGCTTGGTGCGGACGATGCGCTCGGCTGATCGCACCACCCTCTGTAGAGCTTGTCTGTCCTGCATGGTGCTGTTTCCAAACCATGTTGTGATGTTTCCCGTCAGGATGCTCACTATGTTGCAGGAGTAGAAGTTCCTAAGCACCTTAGAGGGCAGTCTAAAGTCTCTCAATCGTCTCAGATGGTAGAGGCGCTGCCGGGCCCTTTTCACCACGGTGTTGATGTGGCAGGACCTTGACAGGTCTCGTGTAATGTGAACACAGAGGTATCTGAAGCTGTCCACTCTCTCCACTGGGCTCTCGTTGATGACAGGGGTCTGAAAGTTCCTTTCCTGCTTAGTACTAAAGTCCACTATCAGTTCCTTTTCTTACTGACGTTCAGGAGGAGGTTGTTCCTCTGGCACCAGCTCTCCAGATTCCTAATCTCCTCCATGTAGACCGTCTCTTCGTTGTTAGAGATCAGGCCCACCACAACGGTGTCGTCAGCAAACTTGATGATGGTAGTGGAGCTGGTAGTGGCTACGCAGTCGTAGGTGTACAATGAGTAAAGCAGGGGGCTCAGAACACAGCCCTGGGGGGCTCCAGTGCTGAGGGTGAGGGAGGCTGAGACATGTCTTTGGACACCTCAGCCTTTGGGCTGCCATGAGGAGTACTAGGTTCCACAAACTCTAAGCAGCCAGGGTGCAAAAAGTTCGCACATATCTTCTCCCTTGGCATATGTTTTCAGGACTGTGGTAATGCCCAATGAATAAGCTTTTAATTTGGCTCATTTGAGTAGGGTGCTGTCATGACGCACAAGAGGAAGTTGTGTGCATCACGTGGTATAAAAACCAAGGTCAGGGATGTACCCATTGCTCAGTCATTGAGTCATCACCTGCCATCTTACCCGCCAATTCATCTCTTCAGGACCTTGAGCACTGTGGTTGATTTTGATTTGTGTGTGAATAAGAACTCGGAATCCTGATGGAAATCTCCATTCTCTAAAGAGAGCATTCTCAGAGCAAAGTGCCTGGGCTACCTACTACATTTTGTCATTCCACGATTCGGTTTATTCTGCATGCTAACTGTTGGCCATTATTCATGATAGAATGATTAAGCCCAATGCAGTGAACCCTGTGGAGTTTGTCGCTTTATGCCCAACAGGCAGCAATGATCAATGAGCTGAACCGGAATGTCGCAGGCTTACGTCAAGCCCTGCATGTGCAGATCTTGCTCGGTGGCTAACTCCCTCCTCTTCTTCCCTTCATTGCTTCAAACCTCATCTTTCCATGCCTGAAAAATGGAGTGCATTCAATACATGAGTTGCTATGCTGCAAAGTTCTGGACGCTGGCAGTGCAGACTGCTTCGGGGGACTCCGTGCTCCGGATGGCCTTCTATGAGGGGTTGGCTCCTGATCCAGCTATGCCTCCGGATTGGTCAGTGGATGACTTTCCATCAAAAGCCTCAACCCCGGCCTCCGATAACATTGCAATCCAAGCCATGCATAATGTCAGCCCTGGAATGACCACCCCGACCGTTTCCCACTTAACTGTTCAGGCCCACATTCAGTTGGGACACAAACTGGTTGTGATAGCTGCATTTGTGGATTGGGATGCAACTGGAAACTTCGTCAAACATGCTTTCGCTCCCCGACTGGGTGTGGGGCTGGAGGTGTTATCCCATCATGGATGGCCATGACAGCAGTCCCATCATGCACAAGATACTTTCAATAAAAGTATCTAGCTCTTAGTAATGATCCTCACTTCTCCTCCCATTCTACTTGGATGCCCCTGGCTCCTCCATCATGATCCGTTAATTTTGTGGACTCAAACCTGCATTCTTCAATAAGGCTTGACCTGTCAAAGCTGGGACATGCTCTGGGGAGTCCGGGGCCCCCTGATGTCAATGTAGAGGGCATTATTGTCCCCCCTGATATCGATGTAGAGGCCATTATCATCCCTGTACCTTGACCTAGCAGAGGATTTTTGCAAAAAACGCATCTTCCAATGTGCTATGTGCAATGCACTGTGAAGGAGTATGTCACAGAGGGGTTTTGCCGACGGACCATCAGGCCTTCTTCCTCTCCTGCTGCCACTGGATTCTTTTTTCTAAAGAAAAAAGACAGGAGTCTCTGTCTGTGCATAAATTATTGGTGGTATATATGATGGTGGACAATAGGTACCTGCTTCCACTCACTAATACCACCCTGGACGCCCTCTCTGGTGCTACTATCTTCATGAAGCTGGACCTACAAAGCGCTTTGATTATCCCCGGCCCCTACGAGACACTGGTAATGCCCTTTGGAATTTGCAATGCAGCTAAGCCTTTGGACCCCTCTTTCATACAAGATTACTTGTGGGTACTGTCAAGAACACCAGTTCCATCATGCGCAAGAGGACTCAGAAGTGATGTTCATCACATGGTATTAAAGCCAAGGACAAGGAAGTAGCCATTGCTCAGTCATCACCTGCCATCTTACCAGCCCTCTTCAGGACAATGAGTACTCTGGTTGTCTTTTGACTTCTGTGTGTGGGAGTCTCTACTCTATAAAGAGAGCATTCTCAGAGCAAAGTGCATGGACTACCTACTCTATCGTGTCATTCCATGGTTGGGTTCATCCTCCTTGCTTCACGGGGCTAACTGTTGCCCATTATTTGTATTAGGTGGAAATAGATGGAAAAAGAAACCCTACTACAATAAGAACTTTTGAAGAAAATAGACGTATTACACTAATCAACTGGAAAAAATGTCAAGAAATGTCAAGAAAAAAATGTAATTAACATCTGTCTGATGAGGTCAATGGGTTTTATATTCGACAAGGGTCATATTAAACTTTACGAAGCAGAATTACTCCCCAAGGTCTCTTTTTTATTAATGTATGGTTAACAGTTTCTTTCTAAAATTATTTTGTCTTTAAATTGTCTTGGTTTTTTCACAGTTGCAAAAACCAAGTTATTTTCACAGTTGTTAAATTCAAATCCTATTTATTTCTTAGATGAAATTCTACATGAAAAAGACAGCCTATTAAACCCATCATTGGGGTGCCATTGTCTTTAGACATATTAACCAGTTGAAAGCTCACTAAGAGATGTTAAAACTTTTTTTCATGTGAATCAGTCACATTTGGATTGCATACACATTACAAACAGTTTTATGGCACAAACCATTTAAAAAATGAATACACAGCTCTGACAACCAATCCGTTCTTTCATAAAAATCAATGATTTGATTTACTGTTTTCCAATAGAGTCCGTGTCAACACCAATCCATCAAACATTTTGTTTCAGTGGGAAAACAGATTTACTCTTGAAGAGCCAGGCTGAAAGATTTGACCTGATAACACCATTCTGAAGGCCTTTCTAAACCACTTGTAGAAGAAAGCGTAAACCATAGGGTTGCATGTTGAATTCAGATAGCCAATCCAAATAAACCTATCAAAAAACAGATGAGGAACAGAGAAGCCAATAAAAGGATTGATGACATTGCAGATAAAAAATGGGGTCCAAAGTGACAGGAACACTCCCAAAATCACAGCCAGAGTTATGGTGGCTTTTCTCTCCTCTTTGCTTAACAC
>JBBJLR010000160.1:17606662-17617140 GCA_037577145.1 Brachypetersius gabonensis | reverse complement strand
ACAATCTCCGTTCCAGTTCATCCCAAAGGTGTTGGATGGGGTTGAGGTCAGGACTCTGTGTGGCCAGTCAAGTTCTTACAAACTGAACTCCTCCAGCCATATCTTTATGTCTTGGTCTGCTGAAGCATTAAAATTGTCCTTTACTGGAAGTAAGCCCAAAGCCTGGAAAACAGATCTGTCTCAAAACAGGTCTGCATGTGTTTGTGCAATTTTGTTAAATTAGATACCAAAACAATCAGGCTATTTTACTTGCATCCGTATATGAACTTTGTGGACAATACATTTTGAAACTTTACAAGCTTGGACCCTTTACTTGAATGAGTGGTCAAACTGGATTCCAGATGACATTTGCATAGATTTTTTGCACATCTATTGATAATGATGTGTTTTTGGCTGTATGTTTGGACTCTAATCAGTGTTCCTGCAAAGCTTAAACAAACTTGAATTTTATTTAAGGTTGGTTTTGCCCTTGAAGGTCTTTCACAGTTCAGGATTTTCTACGGTAACGAGATAACTCAAGCTCAACTTTTTTTTTCTCAAAATGAATTTTCTTAAGGTCTTCTCCTATTGAACAGGAAAGGTTGATTTTATCTGGCTAAAGAATGAAATACTGCTTAGCAAAATACCCTTTCGGCTGTAAGTATAAATGATACTCGCCCATTCTTTCTGTTTTTCTGTTGGGGTGTGTTTTGCAAAGCAGGATTTCAGAGTTTAGCCGAAACATTAAGCCTTTCCAACTGGAAAAGAGCTGAAGAATATTCTTATTGCATAGGATGGAGTTTGGATGTAATTGAAGCAGATAAACTGAGAAATCCTGCTTTACAAAATACCCACAAACAAAATCAAACAGTTTAACTTAGTGTAATTATCACAGACTGTAAATATTACAGATAAATATGAGATAAATATCACATCGACATTTGTTGTGCTTTGCTGCCCCCCAGTGGCCGAATTCTACAAGTAAAAAGCATGAGCAACCTAAAGTCTACAATGAATACGCTGCTATAAGCATAAAATCAAAAGTATAGTGCCTTTTCAGTTTTTTAATTGATTTGCAGGTTTTTTTTAGTATTTGTAAGCAGATTCCACCCTGTTCGTGCTTTTCTTAAACAGTGAATACATTCACTTACATTCTTTGGACAATGTAAACTTTAAAATCCAGCTTTGTTAATGAATATAGTAAAATATTTTTTAAAATATTGTTTCAGTGTTTTAATATTATGGTTTAATTGATTTATGCTCCTCCTACCAAACTTTCTGAACATGACTTGTGGCTAAATGTTTTAATTTTGGAGAATTATTTATTCACACTCCATACCAAACTGAGTTGATGCCATAAAAGTAGAGTTTTTGGATACTCACACCTGCCCTACATGTTGCAGAATGCTTACTACTGTTTTTTCTCTTTCTCTCTCTCTCTCTCTCTCTCTCTCTCTCTCTCTCTCTTTCTTTCTCTCTCTCTCTGTGTTTATGTGTGTCTCTCTAATTCTTTCTTTCATTCTCTGTCTCTGTCTCTCTCTCTCTCTCTCTCTCTCTCTCTCTTTCTCTCTCTCTCTTTCTCTCTCTCTCCAGATGTTATAACTGTGGAGGCCTGGACCACCATGCTAAAGAGTGTGGTCTACCACCTCAGCCAAAGAAATGCCACTACTGTCAGAGTGTAATGCACATGGTGGCCCAGTGTCCCCACAAGGGGGCGCTGTCGCCCTCCGCTTCTCAGGACCCTCACTTCTCCTCCGCGGCCTCCACCCAGTCGCAGGAGGAGGGCAGCCGCTCGGGCTCGTCCCCCCGAGAGGGCGCCTCGTCCTCGCCGGAGGAGGCCGGGCATCAGCGCGGAGCCCCTGGCCAGTGCTGGAGGAAAACCCGAGACTGACTGCAACCTCGAACCTTTCACCTCATTCTGAGAGAGCCTGGATCCAGCATCGTCTACCTCACGCGCTCAAGGAACAGGGGAGGCCCTCTCTTCCCGTGCAGCTACGGCAGCAGTCGTCGCATGTGTGTGTGTCTGTGTGTGTGTGTGTGACCTTGACTTGCCCTCTCTGCAACTATGGCACAGGCTAACGGGGGGCAGCTGAGGTGTGTGTGTGTGTATGATTGTGTGTGAGAGAGAGTTTGAGTTTTGTCTCAGATGTAAGTCGTCGACTCGAGGAACAGTGAATCGCCTTTATCCTTAGTCTTACACCCCATGCAGCTTGTTAGTCAGCTTTACAAAGGTACAGATCATAAAATGTTAGATTTTTTTTTTACCGATTAACATTCCTTCACCTCCTTAAGCATTCCATTTAGTTCCCATTTCGAAAACTCGCTGTACGCTGTATGAGATGACTTTTTCCAGTGGTTTTCAATGGGAGCGTGAATTTCCATTAGCAGAGATATGTTTTATGTGCTGTTTTTGCACTCAGTTTTTTTGTGCATAGTGCAGAATGGGGAAATACACGTCATTTTCCCACACCAACCAATCAGATCAATGGAAAGCTTGACTAATCTTCACTCATCCAGATTGCCTTTGAGATGGGGCCTTACGTTCAGAGGAGGGTGTGAAGTTTCTAATTCAGTCCGAACCCTCATGAAGGTGAAACTTAAGGCTCAAACAGTTTACCTGTCTTTGGATGCATCATAAGTTAGCATGGCCACTGTAAAAACTCCGGTTTGGTATGTACACTCAAGACCCTTCAAAGCTAATCCTGACTAACAAGTTTTTTTGCTGTTAATGCAGCCTCCTGCCTCTGCATATTGGAAACCATATGTAAACAGAACAGCTGTCATGATGCTTTTGTTACTCAGCAACATGGAGAAGCAGCGTTTCTCTGCGTGAAAAAAGCACCTCACATTTTTCGCTGCCTTCAGGAAAGTGCAGTGCGATGCTAAAGCTGGTGCTGACGTCACAGCAGCCGCTCAGAAACCACAGATTGGGACATAGTGGGGGGAATTTGTTGTGTGTGTGTGTATGTGTGTGCAGGCACATAATCTCGTGCGCAGGTCAGGAAGACGTTTGCTTTGCCTGGCCTTGGTTTTGAAGACTGTTGGCTATCTAAACTTACTGGGAGCTCAACACTAGCCTTACGTTCAGAAGTAGACTAACGTGACCGATCTGCAGATCTCATGACTAAAACATTTACGTATATTTAAAGGCATTATATCTATAGTATAGATCTCAGTTGTTTCTTACCTAGTGACTGACAGTATCACAGTTAAAATGATAATATAAGGCATTAATATATGTGTTTTTTGTTTTTTTTAAAAAAGATTTTATGGAGAAGTATCAAGTTTTAAGTATATGACAGAGGGAGGTAGACGTGGTCGAAGGTATTGTACAGTACAAGTTTTGCTGAGCAGTCGCAACATCAGGTCAAATCCACATCGTACCTCCCCACCCCCTCTTTACGCCTTTTCATCCATCTTTGACTGCTCTTTTACATCCTCTCTCACTGCAATGAAGCGATGGCCGAGAGCTGCGAAGGAATGATGTTGTTTTGTCTTTTTTCGTTCGCATTAGCCTTTCTGCCTGAATTGGCATCACAAAACTACTTTAAACAATCCTGCATGAAGGACAGAATCAACCCTGTGGCACAACTTTAATATTAAAGGAATGGTTCTGTGTTTCTGAGCTTATAATCTACAGTATCTGACAGCTGATAAAAATCATAAACTTGCAAATATTTATAAAGCTTTATGGGAGGTGAACAGCATATGAGCACACTTACCTTAATGCCTTAATTCAGTGCTGTTACTGAAACAAACCTCCCAATCCTGTTCCGAGATTCTGATGGGTGTTAGCACTACTCCATTGTTCATGTGTGGATGGGTGAAAACTTCATCTGTACTTTTGCTGTAACCTGGAAAGCAGCTTTTCTGACCATAATGTATTAACATACAGTATATACACATGCGCGCGCACACACACACACACACACACACATATATGCTGTAAATGTAAATATATACATTAGGGCTGCACAATATATTGCAAATTTACCATCATCGCGATATCAACATGCGCAATATACATATTGCGAAAGACTGACAGTAAATGGTGTTTTTCCAAAACTCTTCACCCAGTGCCCCAGAGAAGAGGGCAAGAAATCACTGAGCAGTTTCTTCTTTTGTGCAGCTGTTATAGTTGTTCCTTTAGCTATTTTTTTCTGGCTAAATACTTATTATAATTTAAATTATGTTTACATTTATTTAAGATTTAAAATTATTGTTTCAGTACAATGTTCAATGGTTCAAATGTTTTATGGGAGGCATTAAATGCTAGATTCTTTAAAAAAAGTAGATTGAAAGTAGATTCTTTTAAAAAACATGTTGGAATGGAAATATTGCATTTAATTTTTTTTTAATGCATAGACTAGTCAGCGCTTGGAGTCCATGTTACCAGCAAAGCAGAAAAACATTAACATTTTACTTACTTATCGCATGTGATATCGCCCTCGCAACACTCAACAACATTATCGCATGTTTACCTAATATTGTGCAGCCCATATATATATATATACACACCCAGATTTCAGTTGTCCATATATAATAATTTATTGAATAATAATCCAAATAATTTTCATTGAAATAATTATTGACTAAAAACTTAATTTCACCTCATAAGTACTGAACCATTCCTGCAATGTTACAAATTTCTTACATTAATTTAATAGCTCTGGATATGTGGGATGCCTTATGCAGGTGGACTTGGGCCTAAGGATAGTCCTAATCCTCTTTGAGAATGTAGATAAGTCTTGCCTTAGAATGAGAGCACTTACGCACAGCTGGGCGCTGACGGTGTTGCTGCTTTTGAGGGATATTCACTCATTTTTCTCCCACCCTCTGTTTGTCCCTCTGGTGCCACAGCCATCATGCAGGTCTGTGTGTCGCCTTCGGCCTGGAACTCTGCTGCTTTTGTCATTGGGTTGTAAGATCTGAAGCACTTACCTTAAGCTCTTTCTCTCTCTCGCTCCGTCTCATGCAGTGATGAGAAAAAAGGAGTTTGAGCGTCGTTAGACAGATCTTCTAGATTTTCCCAATAAGAATTATACCAGACTGTTTGAAATGAATCAGTTCTCTGTGTATTAAACAAAACCTCGTCGATACGATATCACGATATTTGTTCTATAATATGATATTATTAATTCTGTCACCTTGCGGACTTCAGAAGCAGTCAGAGGAGATGTTTGTACCAAATTATGTCTATAATTTTTTTGTATTAAATAAAGTTAAATTAATATTTCGATTGTTCTTAAAAATATAATGATACTACTAAACTGATACTATACTGTCCCACCTATAACTGTAGGAACTGGATCAGACCTCAGATTTCACTTGAAATCGTGCAAGATGGGCCTGAGAATGTATGAATTTATCACTTAATACTTGTGAGAGCACCAGAAATGAAGCAAATGTTAGAAGTCAGACGGGTTTTCTTGCTGAAAACGTACTCAAGTCTAAAATCGTGTGTACCCCTGAGACTGCTTAGCATTGATTCAATGGTTTAAAACTTTAGTGGACGTTACGGCGTTGTCATGACTCGTTTAATTCACTTTTATTCACAAAAAGAGCATGTAAATGACCAGACAATGTAAAACATGACGCTAAAACATACCACGAAAATGTCAACTGCGAACAAAGCATTTCGATTCTTCCGTCACTTCCACAGTGTCATGAAGTGGAAAAACGAAGGTGATTGTATCTTCTAAATTCGTCTAGACTGAATCCCTTGCTGCAGCCTTCGTCTGTGGTATGAAGAAGCCGTTGTCTGTATTATTGCTGTGTAATCAGCAGCCAGAGTCTTACACTAGCACTCTTTGGCTTGTACGGAGTGGTATTTGCAGTGTGTGTGTGTGTAAGTGTGTGTGCGTATATTTTTTCACACAGAGTTTTACGAAGAGAGAGAACGACAGGGTGAGCGTGCTGCTTTTCACAACGACTTGACTTGGCACAAAGCTTCCGCTATAAAGACTGTAAACTCTTCTCTGACCGTATTGAATGTGAAAAAAAGGAGAAAAAAAGACTTAACTCAAAGCAACCGTACACAACTGTTCCTGACTGGTTGCTCTTTTTTTTTTTTCCCTTTATTTTTTTTTTCTGTGTGTGTTGACAAATCAAACGGCCATTAGGTGTGTGTGTATGTGAATGCTGGAGGGTTTTAAAGTATATTTTGGTATAGATGTATATACCAAAGACGGTGGCTGTACTGAAGGCATTAGAGGTGTGGAACTCTCTTAAATCGATGTTAATCCAGCCCACCGGAAGCGGAAAGGTGGGCTTCGTCTTAAAGTTCAACACTGATGTGGAAAGTGACTTATTCCTTTTGGGACTGTGTTGTACTCAATCGATCAAACGTGCCGCTGAAAGTAAAATACAATCTGAGAGAATCAAAACGGGCAGAAAACATAGCACAGACCAATACCCGGCGTCCCGGTTTGTACAGCATATTTTTCTACATTTTTACCCACAGATCCTCTCAGGATGACCTTCTCTCAGGGAACGAAGCAAATAAATGAACTGACGTTATTCTTTTGGGAAGAACTCACCGTCTCCTCAGCAAACCTGTTCTTGACTGTTGCTTTTACAGGCATAATCATGTACTGATGTAATTTAGGAACTACCTCTTTGAGTTATACATAGTCATGCTTTTTTGTGTTTTTGGTTTTATAAAATGATCCGTAGAGGGTTTTTTTTTTCTATGTTTTATCGATGTTTTGTTTTTACCGTAATAATCTTGACTTTATGTTTACAGCAAAAGCCTACCTCATTTTCTCTGTTCATCTCTGGCTCAGACTTGTTTGGCCTGTGCGCCTGATGTGGGATCAGTGGGGAGGTTTCTTTCGTGTTGTGGGCGAGAGAGTGGGGCAGGGAAAAACTGTCCGGGGACCTGTTTGCGCGGGAGTCAGTGCTAGGGCTGCACAATATGAACACATTATCTGGGCTTAGACCAACCTGCAGATGTTCCTGGAACCACCATCACTGATTGGTTTTGCTCTTTCTGCATTGGTCCTCCCTCTCCCCCCTGTCACTTAGTGCTATGTGTGTTAAAGAACTGGCAGTTAGTGTTCTCCTCCAAGCGTGTTGACCTGTTATGTTTGTGGCAGTTTAAAAAAATGGTAGAGCTTCACTTCAGATGAAGGACCAGCTAGCCTTCACCCTCCTAGCTTGGTTGGATGTGTTAGAAACCTTGCTAGTAAGGAGAGTTGACTAAATTAAACTAAATTGGGGGAAATCTGCTTTGATCAAAATTAAGTCCTCGAAACATCCACCAGAACCCAAATCTTAAGGCCGAGCCGGTGATTTGTTAGCATTGGTTGCACGGTGTGGTTTGAATCCCAAGCAATGCCAGTATAAGTTCTTGGGCAAGACTCTGAACCTTGATCAAGACTCTGGATAGGAGCTCCTGGCAGATGGAATTGTGGCTAATTGTGGCTGTAAAGGCATGGCAGCATTGGTAATACACATCTAATATATTGTGCAGCCCTAGCCTGAGTGTTTTAAACAGTGTCAGTTATCCTTACAACACTTGCAACACATTGTAAAGAGTCCAGTCTCCTTTCAGTGCCGTTAGGAGGTGTTTTGTTCGTCACTGACCCACCATCAGCAGTCCGGAGTTTTGGTTCACCTTCGACAACCTGCTTTCTAACCTGCCGTCAGATCTACTAAAACAGTCTCATAGGAACTGCCAACGAAAGCACAGGATTATTATTATTATTATTATTATTATTATTATTATTATTATTATTTTGCTTGTTTGGTCTTTCTCCTCATCATGGTTACGGAACGGTCATCAGCTTAGGCGGCCTTTAACAAAAAATGAAAAGAAAATAAAAAGCTCAGAGAATCCTGGGAAAGTCCCTCTTTTGTTGTAAACCTCAGATTTTCGTGACGTTAATACTTAACAGAGTAAGAGTAGTTTTGTACTAATAGTCCGTTCATGTGTGAGATGAATTCCAGATGTTTCCGAGGGGCAGCGATGACATATGGACTGACGTTTCTGACCTTTTTTTTTTTTTTTTTTTCCCTAACTACTGATGTTTTTTTCCTTGGGTAGGAGGTTCCCATAACCGCGGAACTCCAAGCAAGTCTGATGATTCTGATATACCTCCAGTGCTTTATGTCAAAGAAACACAATGTTTTTCACTAAAATGCGAAGAAAACATTTAATCAGTCACGTCCAATCCGGTTAGATCTCCAGGTTTGGGTTTTCTGTATGAATGCTTTAATGTCAATCAGATTGTCAATGCTGTCTTAGAACGTAACACTGGAAGAATGGAATTTGACTTATATCTTAAATATCCGATTATTATTGAAGCATTGGATCATTTTTCGTAAACGTTTCTCATTCTGACAATAAACCTAAAGTTTTACACAAAGAACAAACAAACAAACAGTATTTTTTTTTTACCTTTTTAAGAGATGAAGATTTGGTTTCTTTATATTTTTTTTTAACTCAATAACTGTCGGCTGCTGTGTTATGTAATGCTTTGTCTCTGAGCAGATTTGGTCACTAAATTGATTATTATTTGCCTTAAATAATAATGAATATGTATTAAAATAGAACTGACATGGAAGTCTAATGACCGAGAGCTGGGATAAAACAATAATGCACATTTTGTTTTTTGAATAAGGGGAAACATTAAAGTAGTTCAACACATGAACCCGCATTAACTCAGTCTTAGCTGAAGTATCTGCCTTCCTTTAGTGCTCACAATGGGCCTTTGTTCGCAGTGGGCTTTACCGTCTGCCTTTTCTTTTAGTTTGGTTCAATCAAAGCACTGATTGCCTCTTTTGATATTATGTTAAATGCATATCATTCATTGTAACTTCGTTATATGCGTTCTGCCCTTTCGGTCTGTGAATCCTGCGTTTTCCGAGTATTGATCGTAATTAAACCTGTTCTATCAACCTCCTTGTCTCTGTCGTCTGTTCGGATGGTTTACGAGTGTCCACAGGTTCCTGTCCAGCAAACATTTGGACATTAAAAGAAAATAACCATTTTTAACAGCCTTACAATGTCTGATGTTGGTTATCTTTTCGGGTATTTTAATGCAGTATTACTACTGCAAAGAGAGTGGTTCCTTTTTTGTTAACATGTGTGTCTGCTTTAATATAGTTTGGGGTGTGTTGGCGTAGTGTGAGACCAGTTGGTATTGGTTTCCAAAGGATACTTTTTGGAAGGTAAACAAATTTTCTTTCAAAATGCGCATTGTGGCTTTACAGTAAAGAGGATTTCAGGAATTGGCTTAAAAAATGAAAGGTGTTTTTTTCAAAATTTAAGGCAAACAAGTAACTAAAAAAGTAACCTGGCTGAGGTTTTTGTGGAACTTATAACTTAAGTCAACAGAACAACAACCTGCGTCTAACATTGCTGGGATACTATGATACGTTCAATAAAATCCAAGGCTTATGGTATTCAGGTTCATTTTGTTTCCTTTTTTACATTAAATGATTTTTAAAGTACAAAACGCCTATTGCGATAGATTAGTCTTCACCGAACCAAAAGAGCTCCTCTACTTTCATTCAACGTCACAATAAATGATCAGTATTCAGTAATTAAACAGTAATCAGTATTACTGTAGATTTAATGGACAACATGGAGCTGGAGGTCTAAAAGCTTTAACGCCTCTAAAAGTTCCCTCACAGAAATGTATTCCCTGAAGTGGTTGCGGCATCTGACACATTTGACGTTCTACCAGAGTTTTGAGAAGCTTTTGGTCCTAAAACTACACCCATTCACGGAGGAGGGACACATGCAAGGTGTCAAGAGGCCAAATAGTCTCAAAAGAAACTGATCTAGTTCAGATTTTACCACCATCAACAAGCATATAAGCGCTCACTGACACATGGGGCTTACTGGAGGAATAAAAGGGCTGGATTTGTGTTGGAGACGTCTAGTTCCGTTCATCTCTTGGTGAGTTTCTCTAAAATGAGGATTTCACACCAAACTGGCAGTCAAATCAACGAGTAAAGCTCTGCTTAACTAAATGTATTAGAGCCTGATATTTGTAAATTTACAAAATTATAAGGGGTGATATCAGTTATTACTTTTAGCAACGCTTTTAGTTCTGCAAGGGGTAGTTTAATCTACATGTGAACAACAAACAGCTCCCAGGTTTAAACCTCTAAATGTAATTACAGGGATCTTCCACCAGGAGGCAGAATCTATTTCCTGAATCATGCACAGAGAATTCTGGGCCTGTTTGCTTTGCAGAGCGACGGAGAAGACACCAGTTGAAACTGGAAGGTGAATGTTATGATGAATTATATTTAATGTCATTAACTGATACAAAGTTAGTTATTTATATGTATGTACATTTATAGAACTGTGTAAAAGTCTTGTTAAGACACCCCTTACTCTCTTTATATTCTGCTTTGAACTGCTATAAAATAATGTTGGAATGTCTCTCTGTCTAGTACATAACTGAGTAGATAAAGGAGCTCCACCCACTCAGCATTCAGCACCACCAGTATACTGATCACCGCCTGATCATCTGGAATCATCT
>JBBJLR010000160.1:17559799-17570016 GCA_037577145.1 Brachypetersius gabonensis | reverse complement strand
TATATATTGTGTGTGTGTGTGTGTGTGTGTGTGTGTGTGTGTCTCTGTGTGTTTAGATGAACTCCGTGACCTCTCTGTAGCTCTGTTTTGTTTTCTTTCTGCCAGAGTAATTGTGTTACAAAGACATCCGGAAGTAAATAATATTGAAACAGAAACAATAATAGTCAGATAATAACACTCTCAGCCGGACACAGCAGAATGTCTTGCTAGCTTTGAGTCTGTTTCTGTTTGAAGGTCATATTAGTGTGGCTCTTTAGCTCATGAATATTTCTGCATTTGAAGACTTTTCAAACATGAAAGTGTGAAGTGTTTCTGGAAGTCTAATACAATGGGAGGCTAAGGGCCAGACGGCCTGGAGCCCTTAAAGCCATAGTTTGCAAAAACAAAAGTCAGATGTTTCTTACGCCACATGTGGTCGCTAAGCCAGAGCATGTTTGATGTCTGAAGTTTGCTTCTTTAGTTTTACGCTGGAGTTATGAGGCTAATGCGTTTTATAAGGGGTTCAAATGTAAAGCAGCACATATTACTGTGAGAACTGCATGCCTGAATCGCTGCATGCTTGCCTCTATTTGGACTGTCAGCTTTGTTTAAAATGTAAAAAAAAAATAATAATAATATGAGCCTCATGGTGGTCCGGTGGGTAGCACTATTGCCTCATGCCTCCAGGGTTGGGGGTTTGAATCCGCATCCTGATATTGTGTGTGTGTCTGTGAGTGTGTGTCTGTGTGTGTGTGTGTGTGTCTGTCTGTGTGTGTGTGTCTGTGAGTGTGTGTGTGTGTGTCTGTGTGTGTGTGTGTGTCTGTCTGTGTGTGTGTGTCTGTGAGTGTGTGTGTGTGTGTCTGTGTGTGTGTGTGTATGTGTGTGAATTTTGCATGTTCTCCTCGTGGTGGTGTGGCTTTCCTCTGGATAGGCTCAGAGTACCCACAACCCTAATAAGGACAAACCAGTTACAGAAAAGGAATGAATGAGTAAAAATGTGATGATCTGCGTGAAAGATGATGAAAACACAACAAATATATTCAAAATGCAGAACAATAAACAAAACATTTGGTCGCTGTGCGGTTCAGACCTAGCCTCCAACTCTGCACAAACTTTCCGGTTTTCCCTCCAGCCTGCTTGGGCTTTAGCATCACACCCCACAGCACCTAACAGGTGGTGAGGGACAGAGTTTGGCTCGCTATAATTAATCCGCAACATCAACTTAAGCAGTTCTCGACTACTGCAGGTTCTGAAAATATATAAATAGGTAAAGTAAAACACAAACTTCACCCTAAATCAAGCTCAGCACCATTACATGTGTGTTTACTTGTGTGTGTGTGTGTGTGTGTGTGTGTGTGTGTATGTGTGTGTATCTGTAACACCTGCGTTCCTATCTGACTTAAGGAAGAGAAGAAGGCCCACCTGGTGGAGCCAGAGGCGAATGACAGCATGGCTGACCAATCAGAAGATGATGCTCAGAAGAAGGAGGAGCAGCCTGCCATCACTCTCCCACCCACTCCTACCCCACAGACTCCACCCCCTCAGCAGCAACACACAGACCCCGCCTCTCCCACTGTGGCCCAGACGCCCGAGCCTGGCCCCGTTGCATGTGGAAACAAAAGCCTGCGCCGGTCTTCGGAGGCTGAGCAGGAGTACGAGGTACGTTCACCATGAACATGAAAAAGCTTGAAGAAGCACCCGTGCCCGAAGTTTCATTTTATTACTTGAGCAACAAAGCTGATATAGCAAGTCATGGATGCTCATATACCAACTCTTAGTATTAATCTAACTGCATGTATCACACTCAGCTGAGCTGGGCAGGAGTCTCTAATAGACGTGCTTGTGTCATTTCTGACACTGCATGACTAACATCTATAAAAATGACTTGACTAATCTTGGTCTGGTGGTTAGGGAGTTTGCCCTGAGATCAGAAGGTTGTGGGTTCGACTCCCAGAACTGCTAGTGTCATCATTGATGTACCCTTGAGTAAGGTATCGTCCCCCGGTAACTCATCATTGGTCGGAGCCCCTGCTTCACTTGGGGAATGGGTGGCCTAGTGTAGGATACTTGCCTCTGTACCAAGAGGTCATGGGTTCGAATCCTACCTTCAGCATACCACCACTGGGCCCTGAGCAAGACCCTTAACCCTAAGTTGCTCCAGACAGACTGTCCCCTGTTAGGCAATGGAAGTTGCTTTGGATAAAATAATCTGATAAATGTCATAAATGTAAATACGTTTCTGTTTGTGTGTAAGGATGGCCGTGGGTTTGGGATCGGCATGCTGGTCTGGGGCAAGCTGCGGGGTTTCTCCTGGTGGCCCGGCCGCATCGTGTCCTGGTGGATAACTGGGCGGAGTCGAGCTGCGGAGGGAACCCGGTGGGTCATGTGGTTCGGAGATGGAAAGTTCTCTGTGGTGAGTCGGCCAGTCGTGTAGCAGTAAACCCTGGCTGTGTTTTGTAATGACGCTCTTGGTAATGCAGCTTTTCATTTTGATCTCCTTTTAATCAGTCGTTTTCAGTTGGTTCCCAGGAGCCTTCAGACCACATTTCTGCTTTACCACTGTCCTGCAAGTTTGGTTATTTCCCTGAGCCTGGTTTTAAAGGGCTGACATCCTGCATGTTTGGTTCCTAAGAGCTCCATTTCTGTGTTTTCGGTGCCAAAACTAGCCGTAATTAAAGAGCCCGTTTAAGTGACTCTGCCATTCAGACTTGTTTGTAAATGAACTCCGTTCTGGTTGGTTGTCCTGTCATGTGTGGATGTGTTCATGGTTTTGTGAACCAAATCTAAATGGGCTTTCTTACAGCTTTATTTTTATATGAGGACTGTTCAGAGCAGGGAGTGTATTTGAATGTGAGATAGATCCTGTAACAGTCACCGAACTCAGCAAGGAGGAGCCATGAATGAGCAGTGCTGCTGTCCCCAGAGAAACTATTCTTCAGTAAACATATTACCAAATAAAATAGGTGCCTTCAAAGTTAACACAATAGTTATTCATTAACTTGTTAAATTATTATCTTTGTTTTCTTTTTAACATATTTTCCAAGTTTTGCCTTTTAAACCATCCCTAGCAGACTGTACATAGCCGACAGGCTTCATTCTACCATTAGCACAGGTGTGTACTGCCTGCGTGGCCATGTTCTGTGTGCCACCTGCCTGGAAAGTCCTTGAATCTGATGTTTAAGAAAGTGTGGGAGCTCTGCATTCACTCTGAATTTCCTGAATGACTGAAAACATTACATTAATAATGTAATTATGTTAATTTAATGTTGTCTCCTGTTAATTTTATGCTGTTAGACTGTTTTTAAATGGAAGGGTCAGAGAATCAGGGTCACATTTGAGCAAATTATACAAATGTGAGTGATCACAATTCATTATGGTTAATTATTTTAATTGTTTGACTTCACTGGGGAAATATCATCTTGTCCGGGGAGCCTCTGCCATCCAGCATGACAATAGTTTAGCAAAAACATGCATGGAATACAATACAGAAAATATCTGTGTGTGTTTGTGTGCGTGTGCGTGTTTGTGTGTGTGTGTATGCGTGTGCGTGTGTGTGTGTGCGTTTGCGTGTTTGTGTGTGTTTGTGTGTGTGTGTGGTGGGCGTGTGCGTGTTTGTGTGCGTGCGTGCGTGCGTGCGTGCGCGTGCGTGTGCGTGTGTGTGAGTGAGGTACTGTGTGATGGAGATGGAGATTAAAGCTAATTCATGTCAGCCTGGAATCAAAGGCAATCCTCTGTTACATCTTTGAACTAGTAATCAGAAAGGAGGCCGTCACCATGCATGCAAGGCTCTGAATGGATTTTCATATGAACCAAATAATATTCCTTTCTCATCTTCTCCATATTCCTTTGCTCCCCCCCTCAGGTGTGTGTAGAAAAACTATTGTCTTTGAGTTCATTTTCTACTGCCTTTCATCAGCCTACCTACAGCAAACAGCCCATGTACAGAAAAGCTATCTACGAGGTGCTACAAGTGAGTCAAAAACACACAAAATTCATGGTTCTAAACATTAAACTTCTTGTGCGCTCTCTCACATACTCACTTATCAAGATATAGATCAAACATGTATGGATAAAAGTATAAATAAAAAAACAGAAGGTGTGAAGTGTGATAGCATGGTTGCTATAAACCCAGTGTTTGGAGACACACATTGCTTTTATGGGCAAGTTTGTGTTAAAAAATTTGGCCCCAGGCAGTCCTGAAGGATGTTTTGGTTCAGAAACAGTGCTCCACTGTGTGAGCTACTTGGGGTTAGTGATGGCTCTTACCAAGCCATTTATGGGTACGGCTGAACGCGTAGCAGCATTCATGGGCTGATTATTTTGAATTAAACCACAATAAACTGTCACACATCTTTTTATATAACTGACCTGAGCTTATAACTGACCTGATGTCTGTTTTATGAGTGTGCTGTGTGTTCCACTGACTCCCTCTCCAAGCAGATTTCAAATGGGGATCGACCACATGTCTCGACCAGTTGGAAACGATCAATGTTCGGCCCAAGTTTTATACAAGTGCACTACACTGCATACTAATGGACGTTTGACGTTGGAGCGGTCATGAAATTCAGCATGCGCTCAGATGACAAGCAGCGCGTATTTTGGCTATAATAATAATAATAATAATAATAATAATAATAATAATAATAATAATAAAATCAAACAAGAGCACAATGTAGTTTTAATGGGCTTTTGCATTTGACACTCAACATCTTTTAAACGTCCTTGAACACATAGAGACACAAACACATCACTCAAAGTTTTGTGGTTTTCTCTACAGCTTGTACACCTGTGTGTGTGAGTGTGAATACTGATGTGTGTGTGTTTGCAGACGGCCAGTACACGGGCAGGTAAGCTGTTCCCGGTGTGTGTGTCCACTGATGACTCTGAGTCTGGGAAGAATATTGAGCTACTGACCAGAGAGATGATCGAGTGGGCCAGTGCAGGATTCCTTCCCACGGGAGCCAAAGGCCTGGAGCCCCCACCAGGTGACACACTCAGTACTCTGTACTAGACTGCACTCTACCTGTCCTTTCATCAGGACAGACTGAATAAACTCCTGGCATCAGGCCTGTGCTGGTAATGGAATCCTCTGTCGGGTTTCTGTGTCAGATAAAAGAACCTATAGATTAGTTGTAGTTGTGGGATTTTGCTGTCTAAATGAATCTAGTTTTGTTAGATTCTAGTAATTGTCACACAGCTTTACCGTTTAGCCTGAGCCTGTGGTGGCTGTAAGACACCTGATGTTTGTTCTGAGGCCAGTTGTTAGAAGGCTAAGAAATGATAGTGTTTTTCCTGAGTCCCAGTAACGTTTTTTGTTCGATGTCTGAGGGTCTGAGGATGTCCCTGATAGCAAGTGGGCCGAATACAAAAGTCACTGGGGGTTCGGGGGCCACAGAATTTCATGCTGTCCAGGATGTCATTCCAGTGGGGTGCGGGGTGGGGGTGTGATTTAGCCTGAATTTTGATGTAAGCTGAAACCCACCCAAGCCTTTAACCCACCCGATTCTAACACAGCTGTAAAATTACAATCTGAAACATAAAACCCCAACTAAGCCACAGAACAAGGAAAACAACCAAACTAGTTCACCCACGTAGTCTGTAAGTGCGAGGCTAATGGTGTAAGTGGGAGTGGGAAATGTTGTATGTCGAGACTGTCCGTAACCGGATGACCCCTGTGTTAATGTGGGAAATCATACCTTCAGAGTCATGTTTATATGTGGGAAAACTGGTGTCTTGGTATGGCTTACAATGAATACATCAGTCAGAATCAGAAAAACGTATTGATCCTGGAGGAAACTGCTTAAGACTCACAGAGATACAGAGACACAAAGGCAAGAACAACATAAAATATAAGTCAAAATAAACCTCTCCAGAAGTTTTATTTTGATTTTAATTTTTAATTTATATTATATTGTATATTGCTCTTCTCTCTGTGTGTCTGTGAAGTTCTAGCATAAGCAGTTTGTTTATGAATGTTTTTTTTTAACTGGTGGTGAACACAAGTTCTTGACATACACACGAGTGCACAGTTAATATTGGTGTATAAACAGCAGATCTCACTGTGTGCTGTGCCTGTATGTGTGTGTGTGTGTGTGTGTGTGTGTGTGTGTTTCAGCGGAGCGGAGTCCCTACACTGAGGTGTATCCAGAAATGTGGGTGGAGCCAGAAGCTGCAGCGTACACGGCTCCTAAGAAACCCAGAAAGAGCAGTTTGGAGAAACCCAAGATCAAAGAGATTATAGATGAAGGAACCAGAGGTATTACACTCACATACACTGTACTTACTGAATTATTACACCAGACATGCTTACACACACACACACACACACACACACACACACACACACACACACACACACACACACAGCCTCATTGTAAACTACACAGAAACATTTACACACACTTGCGCTCAGCTAAGGATGTTGTTTTGTTGTTTTCCAGAGAGACTTGTGTATGAAGTGCGTCAGAAGTGCCGAAATATAGAAGGTAAAAAAGCAGATTTGCATAACATTATCCTTTGCTTGACCTCACCAGTGGTATTTCTGTTCACTTTTAGCTTATAAACCAACTCCTGCTCACTTTTTAGTTTTTGTGGGCAACATTAGCTTTGGGGCAGCTGGTTGTCTAGTGGTTAGGGAGCTGTCCCTTGCGATCAGAAGGTCAAGGGTTTGAATCCCAGGAGGGCTAGTGACACCACTGAGGTACCCTTGGGCAACACTGCTGCTCCCCAGGCGCTGTGTTCCTTGCTGCCTGCTGCTTCATTTGCTGAATGAGTTAAATGGGTTAAACACAGAGGAAGAATTTCACGCTGGTCACTGTGATGTGTTCACGTACGACAAATGGTCAATTTACACTTATTTGCATGATAACGGATGTTCTTTGCAGATTTATGCATATCCTGTGGAAGTCTGAACGTGTCACTGGAGCATCCACTCTTCATTGGAGCCATGTGCCAGGGCTGCAAGGTAAAACGCACCCGCACACGCACACGCCTGTTTTAGCTGATGAGGTTTCGTATGTGTGGTGCAGGAGGAATTCTTATCATGGATGTGAACTCACTTCAGATGGTAGCTTACAGCTGGAACAACAAAATCAAACCAATATTAATGTGAACGCGCCCTGTCTGGTCATGCCCGGTAATGTATTATTTATTGCATTCTTCTACTGTCCCAATGAAAAAACCTCTGTGTGAAAGACTGGAAACAGTTTAGATCCATTCACTCTCACTGGATGAGGATTCACCAGCGAGCCTTTTTGTGATGTGATGGTTTTTTTTTTACGGGGGGTCCCCGAGGTACGACACGGCTTCGGTGGTGTAACCCAGATTTTGGTCTAAGTGGCTTCCCGATCCTAACACACTTTTAAGATCAGAATCCAGAACATAAAAACACAACTAAGCCACAGAAAAAGGAAACAGACATAAACGCACTGTACTAACAGAAAAAGTGACAAAAAATGAGTGTAAAAACACTTTTAACAGTCCAGTATGGTGAAGGTAAGAGTACTCTCATACGCCACATTACTGCCTATTAGGGCATTAACGACTAAAGAGTTTTTCAAATCGACTTATCCGTCAATAAAGTCGAAGTCGAGTCGACAAGTCGTTCGATGATGTCATCACACAGATGTCACACAATGAGCAACAATGAGCACTTTTTATTAAAGTTCTCTGTAACGTTAGCCTTCGCCTTTTACAACAGCCACTTCCCACAGCGCTAGCGTTAGCCATGTTAGCCAGCCGATACAGTTTCAGATGCCGTACTTTAACACCGAGTTGCAGGTTGTGCAGGTCACCGTGCTGTTTGTGTGTCTAGAGTGAAGTATTTCCACACACGATGTGTGTCTGTCTCCTCTGCTGCCGTGTCTCTCGTCTTGTTGTGGTCTTGTGTTTAGATTCCCCTCGCGCCAACGGTACCTTTTTATGAAGGGACTATAATAATTGGTTAAACCAAGGAACGTGTGTCAGCGTGAGCTGCAAGAGAGAGAAAAAACACACACCACTTATCGACTTTTCTCAGACTTGACGTCGACGTGTTTACAAATCTGCTATTCTGTTAATGCTCTACTGTGTATTTTTCTGCCACTCGCAACCAAACTAGTGCGCCCGCATTGTCTGTAAGTTCGACACTAATAGCGAATGGCCAAGTTTTTACGGGAGTGAACGTTGCAAACTCGAAACGTGTGTCGAGACTGTCGAAAGCTGAGGACCCCTGTAATGGGAAGAGCTGGAAATGGCCAGGCCTCCTCTAAGCTGTGTTTGTGCTGTGTGTGACTCAGAAAGTGTTAATGCTGTGTGCAGAACTGCTTCCTGGAGTGTGCGTATCAGTACGACGATGACGGATATCAGTCCTACTGCACCATCTGCTGCGGCGGGAGAGAGGTGCTCATGTGCGGGAACAACAACTGCTGCAGGTACGAAGTTTTCGCTTCATCGGAATCAAGTATTGAGACAGTCTTTGACGACTGAAGCAAAGTGTCAGAGTGAACTTTATTATCATTCAGAAAAGGTGTACAAAAAAGTGCACAGCTGAACATAACTGCATTTCTAAATAGAATAAACAAACGGAAGATAGACAGAACAGACAGACACCGACAGACAATATATATACACAGGAGAGAAACAGGCAGAGGGCTTGTATATTTATTTTCACAGTTCTGTTACTGATAGTGAGTCACCATTCAGACATTTAGAATCACTAGTGTAAGTGATTTTCTATACTATAAATTATAAAATAATGCCTCAGGTATGTTTTAAAAACAAGACCAAGACTTATTTTTATTTACCAAAGAACACTAGATGTCCAAAAGTAACCATAATGTAACTCAAAGTACCTTCATGAATAAATACAGTGTTTGATAACAATATAGATTACAGTATTTATCAGCTGTTAATTTTTTTATTCAATGTTATAAAAGGATGCTTGATAAGAAATAAGTATAGCGTTAAATCTATCAGTGTTTCTAAGTTCTGGCCACTTTAACTCTCCTATCCCTCTGACCTTGAACCACCCAAGCTCTGAGATCGGAGATGTGATGTGCATGTGATCCGAGAGTTTATGAAAGTTTTAATGGACTGATGAGGGTCAATTTATAGTAAACGTGGATTACTCAGACTGTGGAAAGCAAAAAAGTACAGAAGCTGTAATAAGGGAAAGCAGTGAACACATTATAATAGAACATATTATAATTGTGGTATATCGATGTGTGCTTGTACCACTTCTCACTTCTCTGTGTGTGTGTGTGTGTGTCTCTGTGTGTGTGTGTCTCTGTGTGTGTGTGTCTCTGTGTGTGTGTGTGTGTGTGTGTGTGTGTGTGTGTGTGTGTGTGTGCGCATGTGTGTGCAGGTGCTTCTGTGTGGAGTGTGTGGATCTGTTGGTAGGAACCGGTTCTGCCCAGGCTGCTATAAGAGAGGACCCGTGGAATTGCTACATGTGCGGCAGCAGAAATGTGTTTGGGCTCCTGCGGCGCAGAGACGATTGGACATCACGCCTTCAGCTGTTCTTCGCCAACAACCACGACCAGGACTTTGTGAGTCACTTAACACACCTGAGGGCTGTTTGTGCGTGTTTGTGGGGGCGAGCGAGAGAGAGTGGGTGATCTGTATGTAAATGGTTCATCTGGAAAGAGCATCTCCTTTTACCTCTTTATATACAGCCTTTCAAAATCTTCTAATGTATTAACATCTCGAATCCTTTAAAAAGTATATAATTACAGTATATGACTCCTCAATCTTGTCCATTTAATTATTCTCCCTTCCAGGAGCCTCCTAAACTCTATTCCCCTGTAGCAGCAGAGAAGAGGCAGCCAGTGCGAGTGCTCTCTCTGTTTGATGGCATTGCTACAGGTGCGTTCAGATGCCTTTCTCGTCCGTCTGTGTGTGGGTGAGGTTCACATTTACGCTCTTGTTTGTTTTAAAAACAAGACCAAGTAAGACTTATTCGGTTTTATTTACTGAAGAACACTAGATGTCAGAGAGTAACTAGGCAGCCCCTCCAGTTCATTAGCTTCTTTAAAGTGACTCCATACCTGACAAAGGTACAGCCACACACAATAGAATGGGACACAGCTCGAGGTCATCATATTTCATCATATTTCATCATATTTCATCATATTTCATCATATTTCTATATCCACTCTGTACAGATATATATGTATATACGCAACGTGTACATACATACATACATATACTTATCTAAGTGTACATATACACACACACACACACACACACACACACACATA
>JBBJLR010000160.1:17540961-17552876 GCA_037577145.1 Brachypetersius gabonensis | reverse complement strand
GTGTGTGTGTGTGTGTGTGTGTGTGTGTGTGTGTGTGTGTGTGTGTGTGTGTGTGTGTGTGTGTGTGTGTAGTGAGAGAGAGAGTGGTCTCTTTGAGCACAAGCTGGTTGGGAGGGTCACAACATTTTTCTAACTCAAATCCCATGCACACTGCATCCTTTACCCCCTTTTAGCCAAGATGTGCAATCGTGGAATACAAAACACACCCACCCACACACACACACACACACACATATATATGCACACACACAAACATTGAGCTGTGAGAGGGAAGCCTTGTGCTTGAACACACATAAGTCAACTGATACACTGTTTACAGTTTTAACTGCTCAGCTGCAGTTCTATACTACTCTAAAAACTCACCTGCTGTTCAACTGATCACACAACTACGGTGCTCTCTCTCTCTCTCTCTCGCTCTCTCTCTCGTTCTCCATCCTCTCTCTCTCTCTCTGCCCTTTATCTGCATCTCTCTTTCTCCTCCGGCTCAGCAATACCAACGCACAGCCACACTGAAGAGGCCTTACTGCTGGGAATCTATTGGGGCACTTCCACAGAGAGAGTGATACACACAGACTGATACACACCGCACATCACAAGTTTGGGGACACTTTTACCTTCAGAAATGTGATTTTTTTGTATTTTGTTCGCAAAAACAACAACATGCTAGTTCTCAAGTTTCAGTGCTCGGCTCCATGCCTTTTCTCTTCTATTGTTAAAAGCACACAGTGAAGCTTTTTATTTGGCCCACAGGTGGTTTAAACACCTGAACGGGTTCAACACTTTTGAGTGCCAATGCACAACAAGGGGATAAAACGTGTGGCCTTCAGCTTCATTCCCCACCCAGCACTGTCACAGTGATATTCATGATGGTTTTCCCACTAGATTTTAGCCTTTAAAGGGGCGTTTCAGCCTAAAATTGGCATTTAACATTTCTTAAAGAAACATTTCTTTAACACAGGACTAAGGGGTAGAAAATGGATGGATGGATGTCGTGCAGATTTGTCCTCACTGATCTGACAGAATTCCAATTTTATGTCTTTTTTAGATCTGTTTTTATCACTGCAGGAACTAGGATGTATTACATCAAGCTCTTTACATCAGAAAGGGGGGTCTCCTAGTGTCTCAGACAGAAAATCTCATTCCAGAGACCATTGCAGCACCACATTGATGATGTAATGCTTCAATGTATTATTTTGCCCCTTTAATAAGGCTAGCTATAGCAAACTGAAAAAAATCAAACATGTTGAAAATGTCTCCAAACTTTTGACTGGCAGTGTGACAAACAATGAGAGAAAGTAACACAAACCAAAAAAAAAGAGTTAGAAAAGATATAAGAGAGTTATATACTTAAAAGAAAGCTTTGGGCTACTACACACACACACACACACTGCATGAAAACTGGAAATGTGAACTGTTGCTTCGAAAGACGTTTGCTAGGCACGTAGAAAGACTTGCTTAGAAGGACTCGTTCAGTCCATGTTAGGATTAATGTTACTGGCTGTGATGCAATACTGCTAAAAGTGTTAAAGCTTTTGAAAGTGATTTGGAGAGAACGCTCTGTTTTACAAACTCGAACTCAGAGAGCTCCCGTCTCAGAGCAATTTTGCTGCAGTTCCCCTTTTCACCAACAGGGGCGGCAGCAGCAAAAAAAAAATCTAGAATCCTTCCACAAATCACTGTGGTGATATTAGCAACCACCAGCTGAATCCATTTCTACTGTAAATGATAAAACTACAAGGTCTTGTCAAATATCACCATTTTTACTGTACTGAAGTGTTTTGTGTGTGAGCGTGTGTGCATTTGTGTGGAGAAACGTTCTCCGAACCTGCTATGTTCTCTTCTCTGTCTGAGAAAACGATGAAAAACTATGGAAAATCTCTCCAGGGTGCTTTCTTCCCCTCTTTTATTATTTTCTTTTCCTCTCTTGTTTTTTATGTAACTCTTTTTCATCTTTTTTTTTTTGTTGTTGTTGTTGCTTTTTTTTCTCCCATTTTTCCTTGTAACTGTGAGTTGAAGAGCGGGCTCTTGCTAACCCGTATGCCAACCCGTAATGATCTATGAATATCGTTTGTGTTAATACCGCAATTATGATCCGCGATTCTGGACGTGCTAATCCATCCTTCAGTCCTCAGACTGATGTAACTTCGTGCTCCGGGGATTCTGGGATAGTGGCCTCTCTGTGTGATGTCATATAACCCGGTCACATGGTGCTCCCAGAATTCCCACCAACTTTGGTGGCCATGGTCTCTGGTGGTGTGTAGGTGCTGATAGTGTGCACACGCTCTTCAGATTACAATCTCGATTACTGTATACTCCGTGCTGTAATCCTCCTTCAGATCAGAGGACGACAGAACACTCTGGTGCTTATGGAAGCGTTGCTAAAAGCTCAGCTGATTTCGTTTTTCCTTTTCTGAGGCAGATTTGATTGACACGCAGCATTGTGAATTGTAGACTCCCGCAACTCTAGCTAAACCAGTAACTAGAGGCTGCTCCCGAGCTTTAATCCCAGACTCCCAAGGACGTCCTGCATGGAGTCTGTGCTCCGACCTTGGACTAAATTACACAGACTAATTGTACTGAAGTGATCTCCTGATCTACATAGTCCACAGCTGATTCTACTTTGTGTACAGGAAAGCAGCCCTTGGTGGTAAAACAGCATTCAAGCTAGGCTTTGTAAAGTCCTACCTAAGGCAAGGGAAGGCGCGTAAGCTGGTACGCAGAGTCTTCGTGTGCCCTGAACGTCTGCATAAGCTCAACAAGTCGTTTAAATAGAAACTCAGCCCGTGTTCGTTCCAGCCTTAGTGTCTGTGTGACCAAGACCGGCCTAGTCCTGCAGCAGAAACCCGCGGTCAGTCGAGCTGTGAGTTAAGTGGTAAATGAACTGTACATAAATAGGTTTGCCTTTTTTAGCATTCAATCATGTTTTGTGTGCTGGGTGTATTCTGAAATTTGTTTAGGGTAATTCAGTGTGATCATAAGCTGATGTATGATAGTGTTAGCATAGCTTGTTTTGACTAGGAGATGGAGCTTAATTGTAATAAGCTGTAAGGAGGTGATGTTGATCGGGGTTGGGGGGGTGGGGGGTGTCAATTCGATGCCACACCCAGAGATTTATTTTCCTTCTTTATGTATTTATGAATCTGTTTCAAATGAGAGGGGGATCGACAGGTGATGAATTTGAGAGCCAACCAATAACCAGTCAACAGCTTTAAAGGAGGAGGTCCTTTATAAGGTTATTTTAGGAATCAGATCTTTAAAGAGAGTGCGAGCGAAGGCGTTTCAAAAAGGTGCTATACAATTTATTCTTAAATGAGAAGAAAAAGAAGAATAATTATTACATGAAATATATTGTTTGGAATTAAGAATGGACCAGTCTTGACAATGACTGTTTTTATGTTGTCGTAGTAATGGGGGGGAAAAAAAGCACTATTATTTTACTCTTTTATGAATATATTAACAAATGCATTTTAACTTTGTACTTGATGAAGATGTAAAAGTAGAAAAAAAGAATAAAATGGAGAAATTCATGTGTTTTAGCCTAGACTTTACTGTAGTACGAGCGTTTCGAGGAGAAAGTCATTCTGTTATACTGGACACATGTTCATTCTGAAGGTTCTGTGCACTGATACCTTGCTTTATCCTTGGCAGCAAAAACTACATTACCCAACATTCCTTGCTTCCCAACTCCCTCCATGTACTCTGGCTTCAGTTTGATTCGACTGTAATATGGGTTTTTATATACATATATATCTCTCTATATATATATGATTGTTGTTGCCTCAATATTTATTGACTGCAGCCATGTCCTACCTTCTGTCATTCATTTGGTCAGTCAAACAGTTTGCTCTTTCTCTCCCTCCCTCCATCTCTCCCCCCCTTTCCTCTTTCTGCCCCCCTCTGTGGCTGTACTCCTGTTGGGTTACTGGGTGATGTAGTTCTCCGAGTGAGAATCTTGTCCCTTACCACCACTCGGGAAACACGCAGACAGAGCAAACGGAGAAAGAGTGAGGGGGGGGCGGGAGAGATAGAGGGAAACAGAATGACTCCTTTCTTATGTATTTGTGCTGGGGAACACTTGAATTAAATGTACTGTTTTTTGTGCAAAAAGAAAAAAGACCCTCGTCTTGGCTTTTATTTTTCCTGATCAATAAACTCTTAGGTAGACATCCATCAACCGGTTTGTTATTAAAGCAATAGTTTGGCGAATAATATTACCCCCAGTGCTGGTGCCTTGTCGTATATTTGCCTTAAAGTGTGTATATTAGATATTTCTGCTAAACTATCACTGGTGTCCACCATAACTATGCACTCGCATTGAAATGAAAGCATTCAATTCAGTGCCAAACATGGGCCTGAGCTAAAGGGAATTCCTGTTATTCTTTAAATATCTGCAATAAACCATTTATTTAATATTTAAATAATTAAGGCTTTGACAAATTCACTCAGAGTGGTTTGGTTTGAAATACTTTGTTCTAGACAAACTTATCGGCGATAGGAAGTGGTGACCAGACGTCCGCGTGCCTAAATCTTCAAAAACTTGCCTAAAGTTTATTTGTTGTGTGGTTTTTAACACTGTATGCTACTCTCCGGTCTATAGAAACATACGAAACAGACGAGTTTTATATATGGGACACACTTTTGCTCATTTTGTCCGCAAAGGTCAGATCAGATAATAAAATAAGTATTGAACACGTCACCAATTTTTTAAGTAAATATATTTCAAAAAGTGCTATTAACCGCCAGTAGTTTAGAAATTCTTCTGTAACCAATCCTGAAAGAGCTTCTTGGATTTACCCATCATGAGATGTTTCTCGTGTGACACCTTAGTTATGAAATGCTTTTTTATAGGCGACTAAACCAGCTGATATTAATTTGAAGAGGCAGAATTACTTTCTTCTTACTGAGTGGTTTCAGCTGGTGTCAGGACTTGCCATGCCTTTTTACACCTTCCTTTCGTCATGTGTTCAATATTCCACTCCTGTGTCATTACATTACATTACACATCATTTATGGACATCTATGGTTTGATTTCTTTGCAAGTGTGGATTGGATGGGTTGTTACAAACAGCTAGTGAGAATATTGGTGGTGCTGGCCTAGTGGTAGGATACTAGTCTCTGGTGCAAGAGGTCATGGGTTCGAATCCTACCTTCAGCACCATCACTGGGTCCCTGAGCAAGACCCTTAACCCCAAGTTGCTCCAGGGAGACTGTGCCCTGTAGTTAAGAGAATGGAAGTAGCTTTGGATAAAAGCGTCTGGTAAATGTAAATATTATGTCAATAGAAATATATTTAATTCAGTATTTATTGGTGATGTGTTCAATACCTATTTTGTTCCCACTGTACGTCTTCACTGACATTTAAGGCTTTTAAATATTTGTCTTTTCTGCTGTTCTTTAAAATGCAGGGTGTGGGATCCCGTGATTTCGTGGTGTATGCATGTAAACAAAAACAAACAAAATTAGCATTTTCTTTGTCACAAAGTAAAGTATATGGAATATATGAAGAAATATATGAAATACATGAAAATATATGAGGAAGCCACACTGTCCCCTAAAACACATAAGGTGCTTTTTCTTTAGACTATTTAGGGCTACAGCACTTTTCAAAAGATATTACACACACATGAAGTTATGTTGTACACTGTTTGATTTTATAGTCATTAATAATTCAAAAACTCATAACATTTGACAAGCATTTTATTGCTATTTTATGACATTAAACACATACAGAGCCTGTTAATTTACAGTGTTCTGATTGAGCACAGTGGCCTAAAAGTGGCCTAATGCCCTTCCTGTTATAAATTACTATCTACAATCTGAATATATTACACCCGAGTCACTGAAGGACTACAAATTATGCTCATTTATCTGATATTGCACACTTAACTATTTAGTAGTATCATTAGCCAGCTAGCTGTGAGATAGATCAGTATAAGAAAATGATTAGTCTTGTTAATAAAGCTGTTCACGTTCACGTCGCATCTTAGAGCGTGTGCATCAGTGTAAAATACACACACCAGTCACAGTAGTTGATTATAGGCAGCACCAGATTGGTTGAATGGTTGTATGTATCCATTGATTCAAGACTTGTTGTGGCAGAGGGTCCTGGCAGGAACAGATATGTGGAGGAGATTTGTCAGCTCTAAAACACCTGATTCACGTTAGTAAACAAGTTGGTTCCCAGTCTGTTTAGACGGCCCCCGGTTGGTTACATACAAATACTCAAATACTGGAGAAAAGCTAAACAACAAGGTTAAAGTAGGTGAGTATTAAGTTTAGATTTAGGTTAGTGAGTATTATGTTTAGGTGTGGGTTAGGTTTGAGGTTAGGGTTCGAGTGAGTATTAGGTTTAGGTGTGGGTTAAGTTTCAGGTTAGGGTTCGAGTGAGTATTAGGTTTAGGTGTGGGTTAAGTTTCAGGTTAGGGTTTGAGTGAGTATTAGGTTTAGGTGTGGGTTAGGTTTGAGGTTAGGGTTCGAGTGAGTATTAGGTTTAGGTGTGGGTTAGGTTTGAGGTTAGGGTTTAAATGAGTATAAGGTTTAGGTGTGGGTTAGGTTTGAGGTTAGGGTTTGAGTGAGTATTAGGTTTAGGTGTGGGTTAAGTTTGAGGTTAGGGTGAGTATTAGGTTTAGGTTTTCAGTTTGAGGATAGTTTTAATTTTCAGTTTTCAACCCTTTATATAATCAGTCAGTCAGTGTTGCTTCTCCACATTTCTTTTATACTTGTGTACACTATATTGCCGCAGTCTCCACTCTGATTCATCCCAAAAGTGTTCTATTGGGTTGAGGTCAGGACAGTGAAGTTTTTCCACACCAAACTCGCTCATCCATGTCTTTACAGATCTCGCTTGTTGGAACAGGAAGGGGCCGTCCCCAAACTCCCCAAACTATTTCCACAAATCTGGGAGCATGAAATTGTCCAAAATCTCTTGCTATGCTGAAGCATTCAGAGTTCTTTTCACTGGAACTAAGGGGCCAAGCCCAGCTCCTGAAAAACACCCCACACTATAATCCCCCCTCCACAGTGCAGTCAGACAATACCGTTCTCCTGGTAACCACCAAACCCAGATTGCTCCATCAGATTCCCAGATGGAGAAGAAAACTTGATGTATGTCTTGGATGCAGTTGCTCGGCCATGAGCTATTCTGAAGGCCACATGAAGTTTGGAGGTCTGTAGCGATTGACTCTGCAGAAAGTCGGCACACTCTGTGCCTCAGCATCTGCTGACCGCTCCCTCAGTTTATGTGGCACCACTTTGTGGTTGCATTGCTGTTGTTCCCAATCACTTCCACTTTGTTATAATACCACTGAGAGTTGACTGTGGAATATTTAGTAGTGAGGAAATTTCACGACTGGACTTGTTGCACAAGTGGCATCCAATCACAGTCCCACGCTGGAATTCACTGAGCTGAGAGCGACCCATTCTTTCACAAATGTTTGTAGAAGTGTCTGCATGCCTAGGTGCTTGAAGTTATACACCTGTGGCCATGGCAGTGATTGGAACACCTGGATTGAATTATTCCGATGGGTGAGTGAATACTTTTGGCAATACAGTGTACATGGTTCAGAACACAATATGACTTTACTGTAAGCTTTAAAGTCTGAACAAAACTTTACCTACAGATTGTTTGCTGTTTATTTAAAATTTTCAAGCTGAAGATTTTTATAAACAGAAATCTACTGTTCATAGCGTTTGTGAATTTGGATGGATGACTTGCTCCCAGCGTTCGGCTACACAGTAAAGTTTAGTGCATTTTTATAGCTCACTGTAAGTCATACTGTGTCCTAAACCACATGCATAAGTCTCCTCCACCTTAATGCAGAGCTGGATGTTGTCCAAGCCAGTCCAAAATTTCGAACACATCTTGACTGAACCACTACATCCGAGGTCAAAACCACTCCTTTACAGTTAGCAACAGAGTGTGCTGGGTTTAGGTGTTGGGCTGGAAATAGTTAACTGATATTCATCTTATTGTAAGTCGAAGACAAAGTGCGCGGACCATGAAAATAAAAGGCGATTAAGTTCTCATCCCGTCTGGACAGGGACTGGGGACAGTCGATGGATGACAAAAGGTATAAATGTAAAAAGGTCAAACTCCCGTTCCTTCACATCACATCACAGACGGGAGTATGATGTCATCTGCGGGGTAACCCTGCCACCTGTTACCAAGAAGACAGGAGCCATTACTACAGCAATATGAAAACACCACAATGTGGCCAATGTGCTTTCCATCTCACTCCAAACTGACCACATTCATATCCTGAAAGTCTTTTTTTCATAAATAGTAATACCACCTTTGGAAATTGTCACCTTATAAAAGAAGATATTACTTGTATCCTTTAAAAAAATGTGGAAATAGTGCAATTGTCAAATGGTGTTAAAAAAAAATGCGCTTCCTTATACCCATTTGAGACAGCAGAGGACGTGTCCCCTTTTCCAGTCTTGCTCTCCAAACACTCGCTAGTTCACTTTGTCAGCTGCAAGGCTGGTTTGTGCTGTTGTGAGTGAAGGGCTAGACATCATTCTCCCTGTCTACTGAGTTAAAAGAGGCTTCTTTAAACTGCTAGGCCTTTCCTGCTAACCCCTCACAGGTCATTATAAAGATTTATATCAAGAATTACTCAAACATGTACGGTCAATATTATGGATTTTATTTAAATGTGATTAAATGAAAGGTGATAAAGCAGAAGCGAATGGCAAGGAACAGAAATTAAATCTGTATGTTTACGAGAAAGCTCTTACCCAGCGTTTCCCATATTCTCCTCACTGCATCTTTGTTCACTCTGTACTCGCTCTGTTCATTTCTGCAAGACAAACGGAGAGAGAGTCTTCATACTGTAAGCAGGTAAGTTAGTATCTACCCCCCAGAATAAAAGTATATGGTAAACTTATGTTTACACTCTGGATTTGGACGCAGCCCCCATCCTGAGCAAAGCCGACAGCACGTTCCTCTGTGTGTCTGAAGACAAACACTCATACGACCGCACCTCGCCTGTAGAGGGAGACAGAGAGAGTGAGAGCAACTTTCGGAGAGTAACGTAGGAATAGAGGGAAACGGAGAGATGAATCTAATTTGGCAGCCACTCAGACCCATACACACGTCATCTGTGACCTCTGAGAACTGCACTCAGAACCACAATGTCTGACCTGCATGTTCCTCATCAGGTTTTTACAGTTATCACTGACAATAACAAAACAGGGTGTCATTTCACTTCAATTTTAGATACAGTGAGCCTCGAAATCATTCATATCCCAGGCAAATTTTCACTTAAAGTTGATTTTGTTCAACCAGCAAGTCATTTATATTTCATATTCATATTTCATGATCAACACAAATGATACTGCAGTAAAGACATACCTGATGTGTCTCTTCAGAGCTTAATAGTTTGAAGCTTTGTGGCTAAATGATGTGTTACTGTAGAATATAAAATACTGAGCCTGTTACATTTGTGTAAAGTATTTCTATTGTTCTTGTGTGAATAAGTGTGTGCTGCTGATGAACAGATCACTGCTCCCGTCCCTCCACTGATCCAATCCAGCATCCACCGTTCAAAAAGTTAGAAATCGGGACCAGTTTAGTTCCTTTTCTCAATACCCATCCCAGCAGTATTTTCTCTGAAATTATGCACCGACTCCTTCTCAGTGTGATCTTGGTAGACCCTTCCATGTGACCCAACGCTTCCGAGGGCTCACCTTTCTCAGCCGCCCAGATTTTGGATTCTAAACTATTTAACCCTGACCTCATTTCTGTTGGTAAGTGGAGATCGTTTATTAGGATTTAAATATACCTCTTGTTTAATTTGACATCAAAACAACATGGTGCAGGCCTGAAGCCTTCAATACAGAATGCACCTCTAATCTAAATGCGAATCATTTTGTAACTCACTTCGTAATTAAACACCAGTAATGACTCTGGACCCTTAATGGTTCAGGCCTCCTGTGGTTCTTTGGGAAGTTTCCTTTGAATTTGCCTCTACAAACTCGTACCAGCAGCTTCATCTGGAGCTGAGGGTCCTGCTCACCTGAGATCAGGAGTTTGGTGATGACGTCACGGACGGCAGAGACGAAGTTCTTCTCTGTGAACGTCTGCAGTCTCTCCTCACACAAGATTTGACACACCACCTACACACAGAAACCTCAGTGATTCACATCCATGGCTGATTCAACAGCATCAGATATCAGACATAATTATAACAATTATTAAAGTGGAATATGTGCATGTTTATTTTAGCCAAAACGAATTCTCAGGTTATTGAGTGTGTTTTTTTTTTATTGTGCACATTTCACTGTTATCAGCTATTTTTTTTTAAATCTGCTGCACTAAATTGTTTCCTACAGACTCACAAAGAACGGCCATAAAGTCACAGATTTAACTTAAGTGAGAAAACACTTAAGAAAGCACTGGCCATCACCCTTTTAAAGAATGAATCTGTCTAATACCCAGAAAGAATCGGGTGATATTGAAGAACTGAGTGATACTTTTCATATTTCATGATCAACACAGTTAACGCCAGGGCAGTACAGACAGACCTGATGTGTCTCTTCAGAGCTTAACAGTTTGAGATAACACTGATTAACGCACGACGGCCTTTAGTCACCTGATACGTCTCAATAAAAGGCTGCAGAATCTCAGTGAGGAAGACGATGGTGCCCTGCTCTTCCTCAGACGTTCTCAGTTCCTGGGCAGTGATGGTCACTGATCCACACAGCTGCAGCCCAACACAGCCCTCTTCAAAATCCTGAAAGAGATTTTGAAAAAGAAAGGAGGAACGTGGCGAGTAAGAAAATGGGAGGGAGGGGAACAGAGAGAGGGAGAAGAAAAAAATAAGGAAGAAAGAAGGGAGAATAAGAGTGAAGCAAAAACAGGAAAGGAAGAAAACAAGGAGCAAAAAAAGAAAAGGACAAATAGAGAAACAGTGAGAAAAAGAGAATGAAGAGAAAAGTTGGGAGAAAGCGAGGGAGAACATGAGAGAGGAGTTGAGAGAGAAGGAGAAGTATCTCGGGTTCTTTAATCCAGTGATGTGGAGGTTTAGGGGTCAGTCTGGGTCTCACCTGCACGGCGTGTCCAGGGATGAAGATGAACTCATGAGAGAAGAGATCCTGCAGGAAGCAGAAGCGTCTGAAGACGTCCTCTGGACAAGAAATGACACACATGTATGATAGGCAGCTAGTTTACTTTACTTCAGCGCTTCTGAGCTTTACAAAACCCTAAGTAGACAGTCATAGTGATCTCAGTGTAAGTGAACTCTGCTAAACCCCGAGTAGAATGATCAATCAGTGTGATCAGTTACTTATATCAGTTATCCATCACCTGTGCATGCGCACCCGCTCCCACACACTCACCTTTCCTGTGACTCTTAGCCGTCGTCATGGCGAGGGCCACCAGGGCAGGACGCGAGAAAACGTGGAGTGTTTGGTTCCTGTAGGAGGAGCACATGAGCACCGCAGCAGCTCGTCTGAACACACCCTCCCCTTGAGTGACAGGTCCTGGGCCCGCCTCTTCAACCAGCTGAACGCGACCCTTCTCACAGCGCACTACAGAGCTGTGTAGGGCCATGGAATCAGCCATCACCTCAGAATCAGGAGTCTGAGCTACAAAACAGAGGATACTTTATTTCACCTCTTTAACCTACATCTTTACACACACATGCGTATGTCTATACTTTTGTATTATTAGTATAGTGTACTTATATCGTATAATTTTAATTGCATTGTTTCTGCTGCTTTTACCTTTGTACTGGCCACTTTTTGTAGTAACAATGCAAATTTCCCACTTGTGTGATTATCCATCCATCCATCCATCCATCCATTATCTACCCCTTTTTCCCGCACTCGGGGTCAGGGGGGACTGGAGCCTATCCCAGCTGCAATGGGCGAAGGCGGGGTACACCCTGGACAGTCGCCAGCACGTCGCAGGG
>JBBJLR010000160.1:17507895-17520176 GCA_037577145.1 Brachypetersius gabonensis | reverse complement strand
AATTCGTATGGTAATAATGTTATAGTTTGATAAAAACCATTTAACTTCTTGTTGGCAGAATTCTTAAAGTCAAGCTAAAACAAAATATCAAAACAATCTAAAATGCCTGTGTGTGAGGATTATGTTCCAAGAACACCCGCTTATTTTTATAGTGTAAATCCTAAATATTCTAACATTCTCGGATTGGCTACTTTTAAACTTCCCGCCTCTGAGAACAGCGGCACTTCGCCATCCTACTTTCTTTGGGTTCTGTGGATAGAACCAAAACGTTTATAGTTATTTTTTATCAGAGAAGTCGCTAATTTGCTTTAATACTGATTTTTTTTTTTACATTTGTAAATTGTGTATTTGAAAATAATTTAGCATGAAAAAATTATATGTTGCCACCAAAAACGCTGTGAGGCCCGGATTACGTCCGCCACGCCCCCTTGCCCCCCAGCACGAATACGAGGGAGGACGTCAATATGGATGGTTTTTGCGAACAATTGTTAGTTAAATTCTCAGGACACTTAAGTCGTGACTACTGAACGAATAAGGGTTTAGTGTATATATAACCCAAAATCTACCAGAGGGCATCTTTACATAATCACTACCCTTGGTCCTTGGTTTGGCATAAGAACTCAAAATTTCGTGTAACCTCTCTGTAAAACAGGGTAAGATTACTTCATTAAATACTTTTATGGGCATAAACATTATTTGAAATTCCGAATTTGTACTTCAATTACTAATTTGAGAGTCCAGTTCAAAGCTTTTGAGTCGACTCTCAATTCCCAAATGCCCAGATTCAGGCAATCGACTCTTTTACAATGAATTCACAGAATTTCTAGCGATAACAGTATGAAACAGTATCTTAAAAGTATGAAAAACAACATTTACTCTGTTCGTTGCTCTCTTTGTCGGGCAAAAATGTTGACTCTTAACTAAACAAGAGTCCTACATCATTGAGCAAGTGTCCTAAGTAACTGTTGGAACACAATGGTGCTAAAACCTAATACTTTAGGCGGTTATTTTACTAGCAGAGGAGGCGAACTATCAATGATTTTAGTGTTAGCTGTTTTTTCTTAGTAATGATATTAGACAGTGAGTTTTACTTTATCTTGGTAGTTGCATGCTAATATTTTCTCTAGCTAGCTAAAGTTAGCTTGTTCTATTTAATATCAGGCCTATCTATGTTTTCATTTGCATGTTAATAACCTAAAGGGAAAAAATGTAAAGTAATTAAATACAAAATATTACATTAAAAGTACTAGTTTATTATTATTGAAAGTACTTATTTCACTCTAAATGTTACTGCAACTGATGCTATGAATCATCTCCATTAAACTCCTGGAATCTGACAAATGTAAATAAAAGTTTAGCAGGTGCGAGTCTTAAGCAGCATTTGAACAATAAACATGAATGATGGAGTCAAAGCAGAGCAAAAGTTTATCAGTTTTATGGGGTAATCATATAGGAAATGAATTAAAAGTGTTTTAGGTACCTGAGCATAGAATGTATCCTCACTTCATAAACAAGTCTAGACCTTTGACCAGCCAGCACTGTGTCAGTTTTATAGTGCACCTGCTGTTAATATTTTTCAAGAAAGGGCAGAGCTGGCTTTACCTTCTGAGGAGGCTTAGGTCTTTCAATGTCTGTAGGAAAATGCTGAGCATGTTCTATCACTCTGTGGTAGAGAGTGTTGTGTTTTTTGCAGCTGTGTGTGAGGCAGTGGGGTGAAGATGGCTGATGCTAACAGACTGAACAAGCTGATCAAACAGGCTGGTTGTGTGCTGGGTGTCAGGCTGGAGAACCTGGCGGAGGTGTCTGAGAGGAGAATTCTCGGTATCATGGACAACCCCTCGCACCCCATGCACGCCTCTGTGATGGACCATCGGAGCACACGCAGCAAAAGACTCATCGCCTCTAAATGCAGAACCAACCGCCACAGGAAATCCTTCCTACCTGTGGCATTAAGACTGTACAACTCTTCCTTGCTCTGTAGGTGATTTCTCGGATTAATACTAATGTTACCTTTCTCACTCAAATCGTGCAATATTACTCTCTTGAATGTTTTTCATACCACCATTACATGCTGCTACTCTCTTCTATTCATTGCGCACTGTCCCTTTTCAGAATCGCCTGCACTAATAATGTTATTTATTTTATTTTATCTTATCTAATATTGTTATATTGTTACTTTGTTAGAATTATTTGATATTATATTTGCACTATTCTACTGTTCGGTTCTTTTATTGTATATCTTCATTCCTCTTGTTCCTCCTGCTGCATTGAGCATGTTTATGACAAAATAATTTCCCTATTTTTTTCTCTAACAGAGAATCCAGGAGAAAAAGAAGCTGCAGGACGTGAAACAGGCAGTGAAAGCTCTTACAGTGAGTAGTAAGTACAATTCTACATTTAGTACTTGGACACTTCATCCTTTTAACCCCCTTTCTACACGTTTCATCAGCAAATGCATTAATGAATGAGCTGTTCTGATTGGTAGTATGTTTCTCGTTACTTTGGATGTTCTCAGACCAGAACAGAGGTGTGATGGTGTGGTTCATGTTTTTAGCTGTTTTTATTTTCCTCTTTGCTTCTGGTCAGTATCATCAGACAAAGAGATTTAGCAACTGATGGACTCCATAAGAAAGAGGCGTGGCCATCGCAAATAATTACCATAAAATAAATCAATAAACACAAACACAACGTCTAAATTAATTTCAGTTGAGACAATAAATACAAAGTATTTAATACCGAAATATTCAAAGTTATTACTGGTAAAACGGCAGTTACTGAATAAATAATAATAGAAGTTACTGAATATTTTCATATTTTGTTGCCATTTATTGTGTTGACTTTTAAAGAAGGAAGTCTTTGGCTCATGCAGCATGCGGTCACGTATGGTTTCACACTCTGTAATGTCTTCTGTAAGAGGCTTAAAGTTTTCATAATACTGCCAAAGTGTTTGTCTGTGGAATGACCGTCATGTACACCAGATCTTATGGGAGCATTTGGAGTGACAAGCTCTCCACTACCATTCTCACAAAGTGAGGGAATGTCTTTTTGAAGAACATTGTTCCATTCTTCCAAATTGAGAGTGTAAACACTTTTTCAGTACTAAAATATTCTTTGATAGCTCTGCCCAATCAAATCTTCCATATGTAGCCACTCCCACTGTGTTTCCTAATTTCAGAGAAACCGATCTCTGAGTGCTCTCAGTCTGTGAGATCAGGAAAATGGCAGACGCCAGTATTTCAGTAGATCAGGACCAGTTCTGCTGTCCAGTCTGTCTGGATCTGCTGAAGGACCCAGTGACCGTTCCCTGTGGACACAGTTACTGTAAGGTGTGTATTAATGGCTGCTGGGATCAGGAAGATCAGAAGGGGGTCTACAGCTGCCCCCAGTGCAGAGAGACCTTCACACAGAGGCCTGTTCTACACAGAAACAACATTATAGCTGAGATGGTGGAGAAACTGACGAAGCTCCAAACTACAAGTCTCTGTCAGTCTACTGCCTTTAAGAAGCACAAGCTGGTCGAAGCCTCCAGACAGCTACAAGAGAAGATCTGCTCTCAACACGATAAACTGATCGAGATCTACTGTCGCACTGACCAGCAGTTTATCTGTTATTTGTGTACGATGGACGAACACAAAGACCACGATACAGTTGCAGCTGTAGCAGAAAGAAAGGAAAAGCAGGTGAGGAGTAGAATCAATTATCTGCTTTATTATGTAAATGCCTGTGCAGTTTATCAGTTTATGTGGTAATGATATAAAAACTGAATTGGGTGTTTCAGGTATTTTAGTGTAAGAGCAACCTGTTCAAAGGCAAGTCTAAACCTTTGAGCAGCCAACACCCATCTTCCAGCACTGTTATTGATTTATAATGCTCATATGTAAAATGAGTGAACTTTGTCGCTTTATTTGCTGTTAATATTAACCAGGATACAAATTCTTTCTCCTCAGACTCAGATAAAGGAGAGGCAGAGAAAAACCCATCAGAGAATCCAGGAGAAGGAGGAGGAGCTGCAGGAGGTGAAACAGTCTCTGAAGACTCTTAAGGTGAGTAGTGAGGAGGATTAGCCTGAATAAATTGAGATATTACATGTTTGTGCATTGTTCTATTGACACTACAAAATTTGTCATCTAAGTTACGGCACACTTCAGCACTTGCTTTTAAAAAGAACAATGTATGTGAATAAATACATAACAACTGGCTTAGTTTAGAAAACCATATCACCTCACTTCACAGTGCAACAATCTATTTGAACCCTGTTAAATCAGAGCAGAGATCTGAGAGCGGCTGGAGAAGCTGTTCCAGTCTTCAGTCAGATTCTCCTCCAGACAGACAGTGAAGAGATTGAGGTCCTGCACAGCCACAATATGGAGAGTTTTTCAATCTACTGCTCCAAGTAATAAAGTGACGTTGCCATTGTTTTCTTTTCATTCCTTTTACAGCAAGCCTTTTTAACCATCAGAGACGTACTGAAGTAAAATTTTCACTTGGGCATAAATGTTGACCTCACTTTAACTTTCTTTATTGAATGAACCTTTTTCTCTCTATTGTAGTCAATAAACACTAACCCTGGAACACTTTATCCAGTTTATATATAGATTGCCCGATCTTACAGCCACCGCCGTACTAAATCATTCCCTTCACCCTACTAATGCGGCTGGACTGCTCCATCTACACACGCAGACACACACACACACCAGTTTACATATATAAAACATCTAAAATTTAACACCCTGCTTCATCACATTGACACAGTCACACTATAAACATGTAGCTGTGGCAGAATTGCTCTGTCTTGGTAACAGTTTACGTCACATTCTATCATTAGGTAATGAAATGAATCTTTTTTTTCTGTAGTGTTGACAAGATGCTGCCATGATAATGGATATATAGTCTGTTTTGTCAGCTAATGGCAGCATAGATCTCACAAAGAAAAAAATTTGTTAAAATCACAAGCTTCTTAAATGGGTTAAAGGTAGAAAATCAGACTGATCACACACAGCAATCAGCTTTCATAGGAATATGCATGGATTAAAGTTCTCCATCGCTATGATGGATTTCCGTCAACTGAGGGCACTAAAGGTTAATGAGGTTGATGCAGATCCGAAGGAAGAAAATGGGGAACGAAGGGTGGAGCTGAACAAGCTTCGGCAGACAAAGTTCTGGAAAGGCTCTTTTTCTTTGGTTTAATTACGATTTAATTATTTTTCCTAAAAATTACATTACATTATGGTTTCGGCAGTTCTCTTAAACATTGACGGCTGCAGAGTAGCCTACTGGCGGCGAGCTGTTTCTTGACGCTTGTTTAAGAGCCAAACTTCATAGTAAGAGAAAATGATTCTCCAGCATTTAGCATCAGTCTCAAAGGCTTGTAATGTCCCAAAACAAAGACAAGATCTGCAAAAGGGCTTCTTGTTGCCTGGCGGATCCAATAATAGTAATTGTAATAATAACTAATAATAATAATAATAATAATAGGGCACAATAATAGGCTAGTAGTAGTATATTTTACATTTTTTAAAAAGATCGGCGTAAAACGTAAGTTCTAAGATTGGAAGTCAGTAGTGTGTCATGAAGGGTCTCATTCGCTAATAGTAGCTAAAACAGGTCGGAAAACAGCGGAGAAAACTCATCGCGTAAATAGATAAAGAAGCCGAAACTCCGAAGCTCGATATTCAGGACAGTGGCTCCGGTGTCACGAGTGCTGAGAGAGCTTATGCTCTGTGATAAATAAATAACAGCAGTTTTGGAGTCTGTTTTCTTGCTGTTAATGGAGGAATGGCAGTGGGAAGTAGTGTTGTGTCGTTTGCAATCTTTTAAGTGAACGTAATGAACCGAATCACTTGAAGTGATTCAGTTTAGTATGTTCACCTAAAATACACCGTTCAACCCCCCCCCCCTTATCTTCTATCAGATTTTTTTTTTTTTTTTTTGCTTTAATCCATGCATATGACCAAGAGGGCCATGATCTGCTGTCATTTAGATTGACGTTTCTCTTCTGTTTGTGTATGTTCCCTCACAGAGCTCTGCACAGACAGCAGTGGAGGACAGTGAGAGGATCTTCACTGATCTGATCTGCTCCATTCAGAAAAAGTGCTCTGAGGTAACAAAGCTGATCAGAGATCAGGAGAAGATCCAACTGAGTGGAGCTGAAGAGCTCCTGGAGCAGCTGGAGCAGGAGATCTCTGATCTAAAGAGGAGAGACACAGAGCTGGAGCAGCTTTCACACACAGAGGATCACATCCAGTTCCTCCAGGTAACAACCACTGTCTGATCTACAGAGACCAACAGAAAAGAAGTTTCTGAAATTCCTCATTAAGTTTTTGGTTTGTTTCACACACAATATACAGACAGATCTACAGAGAGCCCTGGAACTCTATTAATCAGATTTCTAGTGATTGTTGTAATGAGTGTTAATTCAACAGAGTGCAGAAATGAAGCGCTGACCTGCTATGACTATATACATTTAGAGCTGTCTTCTCATTTATCATTAGCAGTATGTTTCTAAGAAGTGTATCACAATGTACAGGTAAAACCAATAATTTACAAAATGCAGTAAAACCTGCTCCTGTAAAGAGCTAGGAACAAATTTCCTGAATAGGTGTCCGCAAATATATAACACTGTTGCCTGTAATAATAAAAAAAATATATATATATGTACAGTATAGGTATAGTCTCTAAATACCTACGACCCTAGTAAGGATTAAGCAGTTACAGAAAATGAATGAATGGTAAACTGATAAACAGGTGAACGTTTTGACCAAGTTTTACATTTGAATTGAAACAGGATTTATCCTCCAGACACTCCCCTGAACTTAAAAGACCATCTTTCCACTCCTGGGACTCCAGCAGCACCACTGTCCTCCAACATCTCTCATTTGATGGAGTGAGGAAGTCTGTCTCTGATCTGAAAGAGCGACTGGAGGAATTCTGCAGGAAGGAGTTCAGTAAAATCACGCCACACGGTAAGAGGAGCTTCTGCAGTGTGTCCTGATGAAAAGAAAATGTACCTTTCTCAGACAGAGACAGAGTAAAAGCAAATGTTTTGGGGGTTTTTTTTGTTATAGTTTTGTAGGACATATGTATAGAATGTATTGATCTTATTTACCTCTGACTGCAATGTGATTTCTTGAATAATCAAATATATTTTATTTATTTCTATTCAGTGAAACAGGACATAATTCCATCACAGATTCTTGCTCAGTTTTATTTTACAGAACTTTTCTTTCCACAATAATATTGTAGTGAGTGTGAGTCCCTCCTACAGCTGAGCTGCCTGTTAGTCCATGTCCAGTCACCAGAGGGGGAACATCACACCTCCATAGTGATCAATAACTAAATCTCCTGTGTCTCTACTTCCCTCACAAGGAGAAGCTTCTGTGCTTCTTACAGTCTGAGTGTAAATAATTCTGACAGTAAAACAACACCAGTGTCATTTATTTAATTAAACAGTGCAGTTTTCAGTTATCAGATGTATGCAACAGTAAATTAATTTACTCTACTTTATATTTATACAAGTAGTTTACGTAGTATATAATATAAACCAATTCATGTTACTTATCTTTTTGTTTATGGTTATTTATTGTTTAAAAAAAAAAAAAACTTCATACAGATTTGACACTTTTCATTGTTTGTCTCCACAGCTGCAGCACTTCAGAAGATTTTACCCTCAGAACCAAAGACCAGAGAAGATTTTCTACAGTGTAAGAATCAGTCATTCCTGTGTTTTTCTCTGATAATCAGGAAATGTCTAAAATAAGAAACTATAGAAATGTCAAACAAATCCTAAAATGTTTTTTTTTCTTTCTTTTTTTTTAGATTTTTGTCGACTGACTCTGGATCCAAACACAGTAAATCATTTACTCATTCTGTCTGAGGAGAACAAAGTGGTGACAAACAGTGGAATATTTCAGAGTTACTCTGATCATCCAGAGAGATTTAACTATTATAATCAGGTGTTGAGTGAGGAGAGTGTGTGTGGACGCTGTTACTGGGAGATTGAGAGGAGCGGTAAAGGAAGGGTGTCCATATCAGTCTCATATAAAGGGATCAGCAGGAAAGGTTGGGGTGTTGAGTGCAGGTTTGGTCGTAATGATCAGTCCTGGAGTCTGGAATGTTCTCCCTCTCTCTCTTTCTGTCACAACAACATTGAGACTGAGCTCTCAGTACCATCATCCTCCAGAATAGGAGTGTATGTGGATCACAGTGCAGGAATTCTGTCCTTCTACAGCATCTCTGACACAATGACCCTCCTACACACAGTCCACACCACCTTCACTCAGCCGCTCTACGCTGGGTTTGGGGCTTATGGCATTATTGTGTTTGGTGGCGGAACTGTGAGGTTGTGTGATCTTCAATGATGTCTCTGTTGTGTCTCATGATTTCCTCAGCTTTTCTAGGATGGTTTTGATTGGACCTTAGGTTGACATTCAATCTTAGACAATGAAATAAAAATAAAGTGTATTCAGTATCAGAGCTCAATGAAAATGATAGAGAAATATCTCATGATTAATTAATTTAGTTTCAATCTGTTGTTGCTCCATGGTGGTGCAGTGGAAAGCACCCAGGGTTGGAGGTTCCACAGTCCAAAGACATGCGTGTCAGGTCAATTGGGATTCTAATTTGTGTTTACATGGGTGTGTGTGCCCTGTGGTGGGCTGCCGCCCCGCACTGAGTGAGTCCCTGCTTCACGGCTGCAGACCCAGGATACCTGTGACTCTATAATGTCTTATATAATCAACATGTTTATAACTAAGGTGAGTTTTCAAAAGTTTGGGAACAGCTGATCACGTGATCTGTGTTGCTTTTGTAAGAGAAAATAAGGAGACACTCCAGCATATTTAAACCCCCATTGATTTTGGTCACTGAATTTAACAAATGTAAGTTATGTTCCAAGAGCACCTGCGTATAGTGAAAAACTGTAGTGTAATTAATGCTAGGGGATTTTCTTTGGTCTAAAGAGGGTAAATAACGTTTAAAAATAAAATATAACAATTTAATTTACAGTAATAAAAAGGGTTTTAATAAGAACAAAACAAAAAATGAGAACACTCGCGACGCTCCACAGGGGAAATTCTGAACTGGGTGAATGTGTAGCTAAAAAAAGATTATCTGAACCACAGGTGTCGAACTCCAGTCTGGGGGGCCGGTGTCCAGGACGTTTTGGTGATTTCCCTGCTCAGAAACACTTGCTTCAGCTTGCCAGTTAACCCTCTATGGCATGACTTAAGATTTTTTTGTAAATAAGAAAAATTTATCCCCATTTCTTGGGAGCTTGGAGGTCCCTGATAACATATCCATCATGAAATCTGACCAGATTGTGTGTGTGTGTGTACGCGCGCATGTTTACATGCGTATATGTGTGGGGTAATGCCTGTGCGTGTGGTTGGGTGGTGGTGTTGGTGGTGCGGGTCGGGGTGTTGCCATTGCTGTCTCATTTCTTATTCTGTGTGGAACCTCAGGAAGAAGTTATGCTTGATGTGAAGCAGAGATGGACATTACATTTTTGGCATTTGATTTTTGGAGTACCGGTGCATCGTGGGACTTTGCACCTTCCCTTCTGTTCAGCCATCAGCATCCAGTGGGCTGTAGCGTCCAGACGGACATCAGACAATGGAATTGGGGCAGCAGGTCCTTTTCTCCTCTTCTTCTCATACTCACCAGCAATGGAGGAGCTGGGACGACCTCTCTTACGCTCCATATTCTTCCCACTTTTGCAGAGGCCTTCAGCAATGTATGATTTGAAGGTATACAGCCTCATCTGTTCCTTGTTCCTCATTCCATTTCCTTCACAATCTCTGCGGTACAGCAGCCAGGAGGGCACAACAATCATATCCAGGAGGTGGAACAGAAGCCAATGGTACCACTTCTTGAATCTGATTTTTGTTCGTTGCAGTACAATGAGGGAGTCGAGCAAATCCACGCCACCCATATGCTTGTACTCTCTCACCACAGCAGGGCAGGGAACTTTGGTGATGGTCTTTTCTTCAACCTCAGTGACAGGGTAGGCTCCCACGTAATCACTTAGAAGGGTCGCAGATCGGTTGTCAAACCACTTCACCACATGCAAGGTGGTTTCTCCAACCACAGCCATCTTCTCTGTTAATGATCCACGCCCTGCTCACTTCAGATCAGCATCTGTCATGTTCCTGCCTGGACTGAACTTGCAGTTCCTGCTGCATTGGACCTTGAACTGACTCGGATTCTCCCTACACCTGACTCTAATTATAATTACCTCTACTCACCTGTCCCTTATCTGTATCATTATGTCTCGTGTATATATACCCTAGCTGTGTCCGAAATCGCATACTTCCATACTACATAGTATGCGAAAAGCAGTATGCGAGGTGAGTAGTGTGTCCGAATTTATAGTATTCGAAAAACAGTAGGCGAGAAGAACCCGGATGACCTACTGCTTCCAGCCGAATTCCATTCATACTACCGTCATTCATACTATATAGAACATACTATTTTGACAGTAGAGTAGTACGTACTAACTCAAATGTAGTACGTAGTATGCAGTATGCGATTTCGGACGCAGCCCCTGTCTCCTCACTTGGTCGTTTGTGGGAACATACCCTCACAGTCCCTGGTCTTGTCCTAGTGCTTGTACTGCTTAGCGTTAGTGTCTTCTGTAATTAAAAGTCTTGTTTCAACAAAATGACAGCCTACACTCGACCTTCCTTTTCCAGCCACACTCACTGGGACTCCACCGTGACAGCATCACCGGTCAAGTTGGTGCCTGGCAGTCTGTTGCCGCAAACAGTACCAGTGCAGTGGATTCCTTTCACAGCCAGTGAGAGCACAAGAGGCACACCTGTGAACCAGTTTTCAAAAGAACAGCTTGTAGGTCTCATGCCTAGGGATGGTTTGGGACAAGCGAAGGACAACGTTGCCACTAGCTCCCACATCTGGCAGGCCTGGGGGTTGCACAGCTCTCCCTGTGTAAATCTCTAGATTGCGTGGCACACCATCTGTACCAGCCATGAGGAGGATCTTATAGCCCCACTTTCTTGGCTTTGCTGGGAGGTACTATGCCTTTCCTTGAATGTAACATTTGCTCGTCAACTGCCAGGTGTTCACCCATTATAATTGATGTTAGCTTTGAGCAGAGGTATGTAAGCAGGGGTCGAGTTTTAAAGAGTGGATCATTTTCCTCCTCTCTTTCTGCATTATTATTGAAGTGCAGGTGTTTCTTGATGGCTTCCCATCTATTCAGGGTCATGATGTTTGCAACTTTAGGCACTCGGCAGGCTTTGTTCCAAAACATGCGGGTGCCTGGCAAAATGAACACTGATCTGTACATCACAACACCGAGGAACTGCTCCAATTCTTTGGTTGTGAGGTTGAGGGGCCTGGTTGGGTCACATTGTACAGCATAGATGTTTGACTGCTCAACAATAACTTCTAGAATGTCCTCTGAAAAGAACATCCTGAAGTACTCAAGTGGTGTCATGATGCCATGAGATGGTGAAAGGCCTCGCCATTCTGGGTGCACATCAGTGTGTGCATTGTGGGGTGTTCTCCATCGGGGTGGCTCTGGAGCATTAACCTCCTCTGTGTCCTCATTCTCAGACTCAGTCTGAGTCTCCTCATCAGCCTGGGCACATTCACCTTTGAAGAAAGCAGGGAGTACAAATTCAAATGTGTCTTATAACACCCTATAACACATGCATGTACGCACGCATGTACACACACACACACACACACACACACACACTTAGTTGCTGTGCTGACCCTTGGCTAACCCTTCAACTCTTAACAGTGTTTCAAACCTGATGTAGGGATCCACTCTCCCTCAGTATCTTCACTGTCATTCTCAACCTCACTGTCCTCAGTGTCTGAGGGAATCGCCCTAACTACCAGATCATTCTCCTTCCGCCCATAAAACATTCTGGTTTTTTATAAAACATCTCCTGTAATTGTTAATAGATGGTAAAGTTGAAAATATGATTATGGTAATTATTAGTGATGCTCCGATCGATCGGCCGAAGATCACATTTTATGACACGATTGGTACTCGTTAAGCTTGGCCAATTTTAGGAACCGATCACAATTGATTGTCAATGCGTGAGGGCGTACGTGACGAGTGGGGACGTAAATGTTTTGGCGCCACAGTCAGTACTTGAATTGAGGGGGGATGAGGAGGGATGTCATCCCCCCTGAAATAAAAACAGTCAAAATCTAAAATGAACATCCCCCCGTTCTATCCCTTGTGCTATTTTATCAATGAATGCATGGGTCTATTGAGTAAAGTACCGCGAGCGAGACGCTGTTTTTGGGGA
>JBBJLR010000160.1:17460674-17486418 GCA_037577145.1 Brachypetersius gabonensis | reverse complement strand
TGTGATTGTGTGTGTGTGTGTGTGTGTGTGTGATTGTGTGTGTGTGTGTGTGTGTGTGTGTTTGTGTGTGTGTGTGTGTGTGTGTGTGATTGTGTGTGTGTGTGTGTGTGTGTGTGTGTGTGTCATTCATTTTGTCTATTTGTCCTTCTAATGACAAAAGACAAATGTTTTCCCAAGGAGTTCAGAATCACAACCAGAACCAGAAAACTTTATTGATCCTGGAGGAAATTGCTTATGCTACACAGGCTCACAGACAAAAACAGTATAAAATATCATCAAAACTATAAAATGCTGTGGTCAGTAAGAGAGATGAATGTAAATACTAAAGATAAATAAATAAAAATACTACTGATTACTGCTAGTTAACACAGATGGTGGCTTCTTGCTGGATATTAGTACTTCATTCTAAATATTCCTTTTTTTAGAACATGGTTCGATTAGAACGTTCTCCTGAATATTAAAGTTATTATATTAACTTTGATTCTGAATAGAACTATATTCTAGATATGAATTGCATTAGAACTTTATCCCAAGCTGATAATCAGTGTTAATTTGGTTGATTGCATTGCCTTAATCTTAGTCGTTTTTTATTGCATGATCCTTTAATGAAGCAAAAAGGAAAATAAAAGATCTTTGTAAATCGATGTTATCTAAAAAGGAGTTCATATCCATTAAAGTATAAATGTGAGGCCTAAAGTTCGCCACAGGCTTTAAATAAATGTTTGAATTCAGCTAGATTTTCAGTCGCCTCCACTATGTCCTCTGAAACACTGCCATCTAGTGGGCATGTTGGGTCACTGCACTTTGGAGTCGCCGCACAACATGTGGCGCTTCATGATTGATTTGCAGTCCTGATTTACAGAGCTGTGCAAAAGCATTAAAAACCTGAAAGTAATATTTAAAAAAGTTACACAGTATTTTAGAAGTGTATTTTTCTCAACGTATGATAATTTAAAGTCTTTTAAACAAACAATAGAAGCAATAGAAGCCATTTTCTCAACGTATGATAATTTAAAGTCTTTTAAACAAACAATAAAGAAGTAAAAAGTGTTTTTGTTTATAAAAAGCGTTTTGTTTATAAAATTTAGTTGATACTGTGTGAGCTGGAGAGGAGAACACAGGTTCGGTTCCAGATTCCTCCTCGGTTCCTCCTGCCGTTGATTGGATTTGAGAAATTCCATTAGCAGCTCATGCTTTCATTTAATGAATGACTGATTGAGTCAAACCAGATTTCTGATACTGGACTTCCTTAAGGATCACATTGTTATACTGAACACAACATCACTATTTACGATAGAATGTTTTTATTCTTTCATTTCATATATTTAGTAATGTTAATGTAAAAAAGCACTCACTGCTCATCTAAAATTGTATTTTTCAGGTGTCTAAGACCCAGTACTAGACTAGAAAACTAGTATTACTTTAAATATAAATAATATGAATGCAGTAAGCTTAGTGTGTTAAGATGTTCACCTTCATACAAACCAAGGGCATCAGGTAGAAGGGTGGAACCAAACTTGTGTGCTCATAATAAAAGTACTTTTTGGCTGTATGTCTATTTGTCTGTGCTTGTTTTACTGTTATAACGTGTTTTACTGTACAGCGTTTCTGTCCAGAGGTCTCCTAAAGTCAATGGCAGGGATTAAAAACCAGTGTATGCTGCCCCCTTGTGGACAAAAATGAGAAGTGCTTCATTTTACTCATTTGATTTGTTTGATTGTACTGGCCACCCATCTGTGATTTCACCATTTCATACTGTGACACTAGCTTCCAGCAGCAAGACTGTGAGTGATATGATGTATCATCTAAACGCAACCGATAAAGCCAAATGTATGCTTAAGCTCTAAATCGACAAAGGTCTTAAAACGATCCCTCTTCCTGAATGGTGAAGCATTATATCTGAGTAAGGGCTTTTGTTCATGCATCGTCCTCCACTGCCTCTGAAAAAATGAGTCATATTTCATATTTCATAATTCGATCCGGCACACTGCCGACTGCTAAGTCTTGGCCTACATCTGTGACCCGGGCCTTTATCCTACCTTGCCCCAGATGTATGGTTTTACAGTAATTCCACCCCCCACACACACACACAACCAACCTTCGCCAAGCCAAAGACGCTTTATCGTTCCTTTTTAATAACACCCAGCACAGCAAGGGAGGAATTTCCCCTCTCCTGATTATGTTTGTCCCGTTTGTTGGCTCTTCTTGATTAAATCAATTTGATTTCTTCAGAAGGAGCTTGGTATTATTGCATTATTACATGCTGGCTCCTGAAATCTTTTTATTATCAGACTAGGGAGGGGAGTATTTTCATATGATTTGTTCCCTGGAGAGTGAGAGATTAGATGCTTGAGGATTATTCCCATCACTGAAGAAAAATGATAAGGAATTGTTATAAAATCATAAGAAGATTTATTTTTCGCCAGAGGGACATGCAAAAACCGTTATGCAAAAACATCCAAAAAACATTCAAATATCATGAGAACCATGACATGATGCTGTTCGTCTAAATGTGTTTATATTTATTGATTGTAATAAAAAGAACAATAAAGCCTCACTGGTCGCTTCATAGGAAACTCTCTTCTTCAGTTTGTGTCATCATCATCCTCATCTTACATTTATCAGACGCTTTTATACAAAGTGACTTTCATTCCCTAACCACAGGGGACAGTCTCCCTGGAGCAACTTAGGGTTAAGGGTGGTGGTCAGGGACCTAGTGGTGGTGTGCTGGAAGTAGGATTCGAACCTGTGACCTCTTGTTCTGGTACCAACTGAGCTACCTCCTGAGCTACCTGCACCCCTATAACCTTCATTATAGAAGTGGCCAGTGAGTGAAAGCACACGGGAAGGGTTTCCAATAAAGTGGCCAGTGAGTGGAAGTTAGGGTTTTGACCTTAATAGACAATAAAATTAAATATGTTTATTTGATGAACAATCCTCATTTGACATGGCAGGCTAAACCAGCTTTAGTTCAGTTAATAACTCAAAAACTGTAATTAATATGCAATACAACCAAATACTCTTATCCTTTCTACAAATAATGTGGTGGAAATAGATAACACCATGCATAAAAAAATAGTGCATTAAACAGTCACTTAATCCAGTAGTTTAACTTGTGTTTCTAATTGGTTGGCACAGGAATAAAGCAACAGTGCGATCTGGACTAATTTAATTATTAAAGTATTTATGTGGAAGAAATGCTTATGCGTTTAGCTGTTATAGGAGTGTGATGTTTGGTGTATTTTTGAGCTTAGCTGTGGTTAGCTGCTCTGTCATATGGAGATATTAGGCGTGTGTTTGTGCTCATTTGTAAAGTCCCCCAGCACCTGGCCATAGGCTTAAAGTGGCATTAGTCAGGACACACACACACACACACACACACACACACTCACACACACTTACACAGACTCATAACCCTTCTCTATTGAGTGCCTCATCGCTCTTGTTAAAACAAGGTGTGGAGAGACTCGCACTGTATAAACTGACACATTGTATGCGTATTTATAAAACACACTCAGTCTTTCTTTCTGTACATGCGTGTGTGCGTGTGTGTGTGCGTGTGTGTGTGTGTGTCTGTGTGTAGGTACATACGTACACAAGTCAGTGTTGACCATGTGTATGCAAATCAATGTGTGATATATAAATATATATATTTAGAGAGAGAGAGAGAGAGAGAGCAAATTACCAATGGGTACTTACATATATATATAAAAAATGTTCCATATTTTTTAATGCAAGCGAATGAAAAAAACATGTTTTATTAATTTGTTTTTTATGAAAAATTGACACTGAATAAACAGTAGATGGTGTTTTCAAAAGCGACATCATACATTTGTACAGGGCATGATATTATTACTATGTGTAGGTACTTATATTTGTTGTATACATATGTGAGATAGTACTATTCCATATGAATACATTGTGTATTTCATAATAGATTAATGTAGAAAACAAATGGAACATATTATTATTATTATTATTATTATTATTATTATTATTATCATTATTATGTAAATAATAAAGAATACATATTAGGAATATTGTTATTACATTTGAATACTTACATATATAGAAGACATATTAGGAATATTATTCTTACATATAAATACCTGTTGAACCTATACAATACATATGGAACATATTATTACTATTTATATGTCTATGACCCCATGTCCTAACGCTGCAAATGTGTGTGTGGTGTTTGTGTGTAAATGTATAAATAAAAGATCTAGGATGATGGTCACTGTATTCCTTTGGCTTATCTTTGAACCCACTGACTGCGACAAGACAATGTCAGAGACATCAAACTACTCTGGAGCAGCACCTGTTTCTTTCTTTCTCTCTCCTCTCCCCATTGTCTCTGTCTCACCCCCCCCATCGTCTCTGGTGGCCATTAGACTGCCCTTTAGAAGCCTGCCGACACCTTGCCCACCTTTCAAATCGTCTTTGTGTTCTTCTTGAAACTCATAACAAACCTGTTTGCACTTAAATGTAAATGATACTTCTTCAGTGTCCCTTCTGTGTGTCTCAGCAATAGGCAAATCATCAATAAGTGTCTCCATAGCTGTGAATTGGGTTTGGAATGAGTGCATCCACCAATAAGGGCAGCATGAAGCTTCTTTTATATAGCTATGGAAATACTCATGGACAGCCATCCATTTTACTATAGCTAATGTGGACATGCACACACACACACACACACACACGCACACACACACCCACACAGTTAGGTTGAGGGCAAATTTTGATGTGTATGTGATTGGTGAGACATAGTTTAAGACATTTGGACAAGTTGAGATGCCCCCAAACTTTGGAACATTGTTGTGGATGTGGGGTCTCCGCCGCTCTGATCCGCGTGTGTGTTTGCTTAGGCCTGGACCAGGCGTCGGAGCCTTGCCCTCTGGCTGCCGGGTAAGCTACGCTGTCACTGGCTGGCTTAGCGCCTCAGCTCCGGCCTCTTTATGAGCGGACAGCTGCCACCGCCGCCTGCTAAACTTAGACGTGACAACAGTTGCCTGAATGGCTCGGCTGCTATATCGAGCTACAACAATAGGCCGCTCCGCGCCTCCCCACCTAATACAGCCCTATTGTCTTCGTCCATTATTTCTCTTGCTTTTCTGCAGCTATGTTAATGACAGCGGGTCGGTTCAGAAAAAAAAAATCTGCCTCCATCAGAGCAGCCCGGGCTGAAGTTCATCCTCAGTGCACGAGCGCTCCTGCATGCACGCTTGCATGTTCCTCCGAGTCACTCCGAGGCTGATTATCACATAGCTAAAGCTCCTTTGTTAATGATGTCAAGTCTAAACAGACGTTGGACATCATTACGCTGTAAATAACTTTTATACGGTCTGTCAGCGGGCTGTTTTTGTGCGCCGTCAGGCTATTAATAGACCCTCAGCATTGCATTTTTTCTTGTGAGCTACAACGGTGTGGCAAAGGAAGTTGCCCTGCCAAGAATATGCATACTTTCCTTTGTCCTATGTTTAGGCCAGCATGTGAATGTGTGTGTGGAGGTGTGGGTGGATGTGTGTGTGTGCGTGGGTGGATATGTGTGTGTGTGTGTGTGTGTTTGCACAAATAGCAGTGTGCCACTTTGGCCTCTAATGTGAAGAGTCAAATGTGTGGGTCAAAAATGTTACTGCTATTTGGGTTAAGTGGGCCCATTTAACTCTTTTCATTGTTTATTATTAAAAGGGGAATTGCGTCCATTTTTCAAAAATTCTCCATCGTTTTGCTTCTGAGGAATTCAGAGTCATTCAGAGTGGGTCTGGAGTGAAATGCTTGATTGTAGATTTTTTTTACAGTGGTGATGAATGGAACCAGAGGTCACGACACAAATATAGTCACTATTTTTACTATACAAACCCACTAGTGATCCTACAAGTGCCTTCTGAGTGTTTATTTGGAATGTTGATGACGTTTAGATAGTGGTAAATCTTTGGGGACTATTTTGCCTCACAGCACTCTCTGCTATAGAAAGGAAAACGGCAAAACGTAATAAAAAAAAAATGGTTGGGAGCTTTAAGAGATATGTAACGCTTTGGATTTCTAGTTCCATTCACCATCACCGTTAACAATGATGATGTAAGTGAAGCGATTCACATCTAACCACATTAAACGAGTATGTTTACATCTTGACACCTTTCTTTTAAAAAGCTGAGGAATATATACATATATATTTATACAGTAATGCGGATTCTAAAGACAAATACAAATAATCAAATTGATATTATTATATGCAAAGCCCCTCAGTTCTTTTGGGAAAGTGTTCCAGGTGGGTCCTTATGGAGCTGAAAGAATGCCAAAAGTGTGTAAAATAGACAAGAGTTGGGATTTGTTTAACCCTGCATTCCATGCAGTGTTGTGAAAAAGTATTTGGCCCTTCCCACTTGTTTCAACTCTTCAGCCAAAATTGAGCTTAAGATAAACACAACCTGTGAAAAACTGTAATTTCATTTATTGAAGGAGAGACGATCCATCACTGTGCCAGCGAGAAAAAATAATTACTCCCTTAATTGCTCTATCAACCAACTAATTGTTTTTATCAAATAGAGTAGACACAGCCAGGCTTCATTACTACCAGCTCCCTGTCGAATCCAAACATTACTTAAATAGAAGCATTCTGAACCAGTATAGAGTGGGTAAATAGGCTTCAAGCAGCCATCAGAAGAAATTCTTGAAACAGATGTGGGGCTGCAACTATCGAATATTTTTGGTATCGAGTATTCTGTCGATTTTTTCATCGATTAATCGATTAATCGGATAAATCATACTTTTGAGTTTTTAAACAACTATTCAAACTCAACACTTTTATTAGATCAAAACTTAAAACCTTTGGTTTATTGGCTCCAGAACTAAGACCATTTAATCAATCTTTCTGGAAAACATTTATGATGTGCAGGAAAAAGCTATGAAATACACAAACATAGGTCCTTAGTTTTATTTTAATAAAAAAAAGGAAAAAGGGATGTACCCCCTGCTATAGCCCATCTGAGAAAATGAAAGAATAAATAACAAAAAGTATAGGCCAGGTCTGTTTTACAGTGTATACACTGCACTACGCTGTCCACCTTACGCAGCTGAAAATGGTCCCACACTTTACACTTTTTCTGCCTTTTACGCACACCAGTATCTTCATTTTCCGCCATTGCCATAGAGCCCAAAATAAATCCCTCCGCCTTAAAACTCTGAAATGTGCTTCAGTTAAAACAGTCCAGGTAAAACAATGATACTGGTGCAGCACATTAGTCTACAAAGCGGGAGAGATACGATAATAGATGGACTTTGGTGACAAATTAAACGAAGCCTCGAGGCAAAGAATTTACCTCGAACATTTTTTGTAATCGAATCATTTGAGTTACTCGAATAATCGTTTCAGCCTTAAACAGAGGAGAGAAAGAAGGTGTGGAAAGGGTTGCAGAGCCCTTTTTAAGGTTCTAAGAAGCCAGTCTCTCCAAATGGAGAAAACCTGGTCCAGTGGTGAAACTTGAGCACAGTGACGACTCCACTAGAAGAAACCCACATGAACATCTTCGCAGCCACAGTGTCAGTGTTCATGATTCCACCCGCTTCATTGTAACATGCAAAAGTGTGTTCAAACTTGGCACTGAATTGCACTGACTAGTATTGTAAATAGTGTCAAAATAAAAGTCTTTGGGTGAACCTTCTGCTGTACAGAGAGTGTATTTAGTGTCAGGGATCATTTCATGCAGTTTACACCTTTCATAACAACGTCAGAGCTGCTTATGCAGTGGATGATGAGTAACTGATGTCAAAGCAGGTCAGTTAAATAAAATCAGTCTGAACCCTTAAATCATAGTCACAAAGTCACAATGTATCTTGTTTTAAGGCAAAAAATTTTACTTTTTTCTATAATATAGATATTTTTGCCTTTTTTTTCATTTGCTTTACTCACTTTTGTAAATGTTTGCTTAATGTATGTATCACATTTTCAGCACATCATTTTTATAGACTTGTGAGCTTCTAGGATTCTGTTGCAGCGTGCTATGAGACAGAAATAATTCATATGCAATTGCACCAAGCTTTTGTTATCATAAAACTGCAACATCTAAGGTTTCACAAGCATTTCCACCATTGTCTTCAGATGGGCTGCATGCTTGGAGCCTGCTTTGAGCCTCTGTCCATGACCCCAGGGTCCCTGAGGGTCAGGGCCTGTTTGATGACAGCAGGACTGGTGTCAGGTGGGCAGTAAGAAGTTCGCCTTACTCAACTATGTGTACCTAGTTAACCTTCATGCGTTTGTACTTGTTTTTTAAAGGCTTTTTTTAGTTCTTCTTGTTCCTTTTGTAAATCTGTCAAAAAAGTCGTTGAGCTCCACATCTGCCTTGCAGTCTGTTGAGTCAGCTTCTGGACAAGCTCCTGCTGTTACCCATGCCCCTCACTTTGGCCCCAAAAAGGACAATAACGCCTAACAACCCTCAGTTCCTATGCCAATAGAAGATGGACATACTAAGATGGACCTCTAGGGAACTCAGGAGCTCTTTTACCTCATCATTTCTACTCAGGATTTTTTTTACCTCTTTTACTTTGTCACGGATCATTTTTCCATTGAAGTAACCCGAGTGTAGTCCAGGGGATGGCCTGGAGGCTCGGCTTGTCACTCTTTTTAACGGAGGAGAAGCCAAGGGCGTTTCAGAATTAGTGTTATTCCGCAGTGGGTAACAGCTTGCTCGGCTGGGCGGACGTGTCATAATCTGTTCCCCGGCCCCTCCCTGCTCCCCCTCCCCTCTTTGCTCCAAATGGCACCGAACACATTGTCTTTCACCGAAAACACAGCCACCCCCCACCCCTATCCGCTCTATATTACTGCAGTAATTAGTAAATTAATGGAGATAGAAGCGGACATCTGTACAGAGAGGGGTCAGCGGCAGCAGATGCTCCGACAGCAATATGCACAAAAATGCCATGATGAATGTTTATGCAGGGACGGAGTGGGGGCTAGATATATATTTTTTCTGGAAAGTACTCCTTTTCTGTGACTTTTCTGAAACTTTTTTGGCTGCCAATGTATCAATGTGTTCCTTAACGTGGCAGTCAGTGATGATTTATACATTTACGCACGGTTACTGACTGAACAAAAACTGGTATCTCAGGTTTTTGTCGTTAAAAATAGGATCTGATAAAAATGTGATGATGATTGAACAAACCGATATCGTAGAAACTGCATAGAATAGGGTTTATTACATTAAATTACACTAAAAACAGACAGACAGACAGACAGACAGATAGATAGATAGATAGACAGATAGATAGATAGATAGATAGATAGATAGATAGATAGATAGATAAACAGGAAGAAAGTCAAGGAGTGTAGCTAAGAGTGTAGTTATAGTTCTTACGTGTGATGCAGTATCAGAAACCACAGACACAGGTCTGTTAAAGATTACTTGGATAGAACCCGACAAGGTTCGAGGTGAGTCTGTGGTGATTTAGCTGTGCAGTTTTTCAGATCCAGTGCAAAACTAAGGAACAAATGGAGGAACACATCTTAGCTAATCAACCTCGTTTGGGATGAGGGGGAAATGTTGTACGTTTGATTTCCCGCCAAAATGTTCCTTTAATACATGCCAAGGCAGCACAGGTCCCTGCTGAAGGTTAAAATCGGAGATTTGATTAAGTGCTGCCATGCCCTTGTCTACTTATCTGTACATTTGATCAGAGCGGATGAAAGTGAGGGATTGAGCATAGTTTGCGAAGAGACGGCCGAGCCCTCCTTAGGATTACCCCTGCAGGTTGGTTCTGCCTCATCTCGGAGGATTAAGTTTATGAAAACATCCTTGTATTATTTCTGCATGCTTATTGTATTAATACTGGCCTCTGTGTCCCGAAGCCCCACCCCCCCATCCCGATGCCTCCTGCTTAAAACGTCCAAGGTAATCTTCTTGAGAGCGATGGTAAGGGCAGAACTCGCTCCCCAGATTAAACTTCCTAGTATTTGTTGTCCTTGTCTATGATTTCATTTTTTCCTATATCGACGTATTAAGGAGGATCTCTGGTCTATTTTTGAGGTTGAGCACACTGGGCCATCATTCTATAATCTTCTCAACTACTTTTAAAGCATTGTCTTATTTTGTTTGTTTGTGTAGAGGAAAGTTAAAGCAAGTGTATACATTAATCCCCTGCTCCAAGAGCTGGTTATGTTCCAAGAGCACCTGCATATAGTGAAAAACCCATGTTTGGTTAAACATGCTTAAAAATGCCTATTTTTATAGTGTGAGCCCTAAATATGCCCCCAAATATGCTCCCAGAAACATTAATTTAATCTTGAACTGAGTTTAATGTATTACCCAGAAAGAAAATGTAAGGTAAACCCGTATTCGCCTTTTTAATTCTAATTCCTCGCAGAGGTATGCAACTCGGAAGGTTGCGAGACGAGGTAAACAGGTCCCCTTGTGTGAAAACATCCAGAAAAAATATATTTATTGCCACAGAAAAGCAAAAAAAGACAGAGGATATTTGCATTTTCCGTGTAATTGTGGGGATTGCCGCGAAAAACTTGGTTTGGTTCTCAAAAAAATCTGCGCTTGACTGAATCTGCGACTCCTGATCTGCGTAAAACTATCAGATTACTTTAAAGCATGTTTTACCATACAGGTTCTGGAAAGCATCCTGTTCATGACCACGCTGTTCACATGGTGTCCCGCTGCTCTGTGGTGTGTCACATACTCCACTCTTTATGAATTCTAGCTGTTTTTCATTTCTCAGCTGAATTCAGAAGTGGAGATGCAAACTAAATTTAGTGTGACCTTTCACAGTGGTGGAAAATATAACCAGGAGTCACTACATCTATATAAATCATTTGGTTGGGGTTTTTTTTTTGTTGTTGTTCTTTTAGGATTTTGGGAGAGAACTTCGCCTTACAATGGTCCACACATGCAACTCCACCAAGAGTGGATTTAAAGAAAAAATGTAAAATATTATCTCAAATCTCTTTTTTTACAGCTTTAGGGAGAGTTTTAGGGAGAGTTTGGTTCAAAATTCCAGAGATGCACAACAAGGAAATTCTACAGGGAAATTCTACAGGGAAATTCTACAGGGAAAAGCAAAACATTCTTTATATTTTAATGTACATAAAAGCAAGATTTTATTCTGATAAATTTTGTACTTTTGTAATTGGTCAGTTCCTCATAAAATGTTCAAACAATATAATCTATCTATATCTAACAGTCTCAGGTGATTATACAGGATACAGGGTCATTATGCAGACTTGACGGTAAATCCGGCCTGGGCACCTCACAGCTGTGTTTATTTCATTAGAACAAACTGGTTCATATTCACAGCGTGGAACGCCTTACTCTACTCTGATTTGGACCTTTCAAAAAGGGTAATGCAAAGTGATACAATTTAATTATTCGTCAGAGTAAATGTTAAGTGTAACCCTGGATGGCCCAAGGAACTGTGTCTGTTTATCAGTCCTCTATGCGATAGAGCTCTCACAGAAACAGCCTAATTTTGATTTTCTCAAGAGCACTCTTACATGGAACGACCATTTCAACATGGCTATAATTCTCCCTTTGTACGTTGGACATGACACACTACTAATGCCAGCAGATGCTTCTTCATCACTTAGCGATTATAAAGACTTTTTTTCATGACCTAGATGGCTAAAAGACACCATCTGAAAGTATGACCAAAAAACTGCTTGGAGGGAAAAAATATATTGGAGGAAAAAAAAATGCAAAACCACGTCAACCTTTTAAGAAGCTCAGGGGGTAAAGAGGCTTTGGAGCTGAAAGATGGAACATATTGCGCTGAGACAGAAGCTTGCTTGATTAATGGGCATGATAATCATCTCATCAAATCACTCTCACTTATTAAATCTTGTTTAATATCCAAATGAGGGCCCTCTTGAGCAGATTTGGTCAATTTTGCCCCTCCGTCCCCCCTCCTTTTTGCATGGCGAGCTTGAAGCCAAGCCACTTGGCCTCACCCTCTCTCATCCTAGCCTTCAAAAAAAATGTCTGTTCTTCCAGGGAAAAAAAAGCAGGCCGTCCTTCACTGCACGATGCCGATCTCCTCTGTGGATTGTCTTTGGGATTTGCTTATAATCACTAAGTGGTTGTTGGGCATGGCTTTATATCCCCTGAACTCCAGCACTCAGAGGGAATGTCCATAATATCATCCTCATCAACACCCCTGGCAGAAATGACACATGTGGCCAAAACATTTTTTTTCCCAGATACAGATTAAGCTTATTCTTGGCCTCTCGCATGGCATAGATGGGGATTCTCCACTGAAATCCTTTTAAGTCTGAGACTAAAAAAAAAAAAAAAGCTCACAAACCCTCTAATACAGTGCTTCTGAAAACGGTTCTCAGAGATGTCCGGGTGATCCATGTTTTTACTGCTGTAATAAATGACCTCAATAACCCTTTCCTCCAATTGTTCCTCAGGATCTTCAATTTCTCATCCGATTATGTTTTATTTTACACTTTATTTGTTTCAGATGTTCTCAGATCCTCTCACCCTGGTCAGTTCTACTTAAATTTGACCTACAGAATGATGCCTTCCATTTAATCAAAGTCCAATCCTTTGACTAGCTTTCAATTTGCTGATTTTAGTTATTTCCTTAAGTATTTCCAAAAATCAAAGAAGTAAGTATTTGGTGAAATTTAGTGAAAGGAATGCCATTTGACCTGTTTTCATTCAGGGAATTCCTTCTCACATAATTAAAAACACACATACATTAAACACAATAGCTAGATGTGCAGCATGCATAATATAACATGTCCTAATAGTAGTTAGCAATTAATTACAAAAAAGCCTATTTAATAACAGTGTCCAAAATCTTCCAGTACACAGACTTTTCCTTGTAAATTAACATGAATTTACATTACACTATGTTCAAAAGTATAGGGGTTCAGGTGTTTTAGCTACGCTCATTGCCAACAGGTGTCATGCAATCTCTGTAGGAAAACATTAGCAGAAGAATGTATCATCATATGCTGCTCAGTGACTTTAAACACAGCATGTTCACAGGATGTCACCTTTACCACAGGGCAGTGTCTAAAATATCTACCCTGGTAGATCTGCCCTCTTCAACTGTAAGATTTATTTTTGTGAAATAAGCATCTAGGAACAACAACAGCTCAGCCACTATGCTGTACACCACCCAAAAGAGCAAAATTCACCATTCCACTTTTTCAGCACTCACAACAGTCCAATTGATTCTGGAAGCAACTTCAGAACAAACATCTGTGAGTCAGGAGCTTCATTAAATAATTTTAATGAAGCCTAAGACCACTATATTTAATTCCAATGCCAAATGGCTAGAGTGATGTAAAGCATGTGTTCCCTGGACTCTGGAGCAGTGGAAACATGTTCTCTGGAGCGATGAATCTTCCTTAACTGGCAGTCTGAGAGATAATTGTGGCCAGTGGTGTTTCTGGCCATTCCAGCGCTTTAGGTGAGATGAGGGGTGATGGACAAGATTTTATTGTTGCCTAAGGGGTGGGGGAGTTAGGAACGACAAAATCTTGTTGATCGTGGTACGGTCAGCAAGGGAGGGGTTAACCTATGGGTGGCATTCAGGGTCACGACTGCCTCTGACTGTTTTTGGCAGATGCCAGGAGAACAGTCCTTACCAGAGAACATAGTGACAACGGTAAAGTTCGTTGGAAGGAAAATGTGGGGCTGTTTTTCAGGGTTTGCGCTGGACTCCTTAAATCCAGTGAAGGGGAATGTTATCACTAGAGCATACAAAGACAGTTTCAAATTGTTCTATACTTCCAATGTCATGGCAATGTTTGAGGAATGCTCTCTCCTGCCCCATAATGACTATGTCCCAAAGTACAAGACAGAGCCCTAAAAAACATGGTTTGATGAGTGTGGTGGTGTGGAAGAACTGAGGACTGACCTCGGCCCAACACTTTTTTGGATGAATTGGAATGTCAGGCCTTCTTGTGCAACATCAGTGCCTGATTAACCACTTTTTTAACTGATGAATACAAATTTCACAGAATGAAAGCCTTCCAAGAGATGTAGATGCTGTTATAGAAATCTAGATTGGTGGCCATGCCCAAGAAGCCTATATGGATGTGATGGTTGACAACAGAGAATGGTTGGTCATCCAAGGGAATGTATTTTTTTTCTGGGCCTGGCAATAATTTGCACTTTGGGCCATTTGTGATCTTAAAGCCTGTGGCCTCAGATGGGGTAAGTTTGTTTACAGAGATTTTGCTTTGGATGTCATGTGTTCAAGTGGTATAAAATCTATAGAGAAAAAATCCTTCTACGTTTCACCCCCTTACTTGTCTAAAGTCCCTTGTGGGAACATTTAAGGTTTCACTCTTTCACTTTTTCACTGCTGTTCACCAATTTGATATGCTCTTAAGAGAGTGTGACTTTTTTACATAGGATATGTCCGGAATTCGAGACAGTCTTGTGAGGACATGGAGAGGTGATTTACTAGAGGAGCTGATTCAAGGCCTAAAGGAATACGTCTAGGTCATAAGTGCAGCCTGAATCTCATTACGTACCGCCGTTCTCCTTCAGCTGACCGGGTGAAGCCACCTCGCTCTGAAAAGAACAACATGCCATTGTCTTATTTACGGTCTGCATTTGTCACACGGCATCTTCATGGCACAAAGGCCAAGTGACAAGCGCTTCTAAGAAGGAGAGGAAAAAATCCCCCCACCTCCCCCGGGTTTGAATTATAGGTATCCCTCAATAGCTGCGATGCTGAGCCCCCCCACCACCACCACAAAACTGATGTCACCCAAGCAACAACTGGTGCAAGGTGACTGAAAGGGTATTGTGCATCTTCCGTGAGTGCCTCCCATTGCTCTCCATGTATTGTTGGGAAGCAGCTGTCGGCTACCTGGCCTCACATGCCACGTCTATTCTAACTATCTTGGCAGCCAGGGCTTCAGGCTTTGGATACCAGAGCGAATCGGTTCTTAAAGATGACGCTGGGGGGTGGTGGTGGTGGAGCGAAAGGCTTAGAGCCCCTGTCAGCAGGGCATGCGTTGACGGAGAACAAAAGACATCCCCTTGTCCTCCTCTCCGCTGCCAGACATTTTTATTACACTGCCATGCATTCAGATCCCAGGCTCATATCACAGCAGTGGTTCTAGTGTCACCTTTACCTGCTGGGGTGTCCCTTTCTTTCATACCTGACCATACCTGACTCCGATAGGCTCCGAACAAGAGAGTCAGGGAAACTCATTTGCTTACAGTAACCAACCTTCTTTCTCTGCCTTCCTTCCTTTCCTTTGTCTTCCCGTCCTCACACTCTTCCTTCAGCCTCTTTGTGAAAACAACACCCCTCTCAGATGAGGCCGCGAGCTGTACCTTGGGACATGCGCCATTATTTTTAGCCGAGCTTCCGAGGAGCGGCGCTCCTTTGTTTGGAGGCCGGCATCCGTATCCATTTCATGACAAATGAAATTCCTCCTTTGGCCCCTTTGGCAGACGCAGTCGAGGCCGGGCTAGTTAGCTAGTTACTTTGCTCTCGCACCTGTCCTTACCATCAGCCCCTTGTCTTGAGTCTGGGCCCTCGCAGCTCAAGGGGATCACTTCACGGATAAAACGTCCCGTCTGACAGAGGCGGTGTGGGAATTATGGGACTCAGTGGGGCCACACAGCGCCTCGCTGAAAAGTGGCCTCAGTCCCTCAGAGGGAATGGTGCAAAGCTGCCTTGAAGCGGCCTTGCTTGTGATGTCATGGACTGAGTTTTGCAAGCCAAGGCAAACGGTCACTTGCTGCTCAGAAGAGAGGCAAACTCACTACACTCCACTGCTTAGGACTGTCTTACTGACTCTAACTCAGTCAGCAACAAAGCTGATGCTGTGCTTGACACTTCAGCAATATGTCACTCACTGTAAGGAAAATGACATTTTCAAGGCAATGATCAACATGTCAGTCACTTAATTTGTTCATTGTTATGTTCAGTCACACTTTATCCCCAGAGATCATCAACAATTATTAACAAACTATATTGAGGACAGGACTAGAATTTAGACCAGGATAAAGATAAGGGGAAATTAAGGTGACTTTTAGTAACACAAGTATCTGCAAAGCACTTACAGCAAGCTAGCTAAACAATGTTCAACTGATACAAACTTGCCTTTATCATGTATGCCTTGACTGCTACATTCCAGTCTTGGAATTCCATGTTTTGGTGCAAATTATTAATTTACACCTTTAAAAATGAAGTGAACCAGAAAAACCTGTATGGAGTGATACCACAGTAAAAGAGTCTTGCAGTGTGATGCATTCATGCAACGCATTTTGTAGAATTTCTAATATGACACTATAATCTTATGCTCACAAATAGTTATTTTGACCTGGTTTTGGTCTAATTACACAGAAATTTCTCTGTGGCTGGACCCTGTGTCTCAGAGATTAGTGCTCCCTGAGCCTCTCTCTCACTTAAGTAATTACACTGTCGGAATTAGCCAAAAATGAGAGCGCTGCTTCGAGATTATAATCCAGGGGATGCTCAGCCTGCCCCGCCAAGTAGGCCATTACCATATCCTCCTGATTTTTTTTAATCTTTGATGGATGTGGATTTCAAAGGATAACAGTGGTGTCAAACAACTGCAGCATATTTGGCATATATAGTCAACTCACCATACCAAATGCATACATTTCCAAAGCTGGTTGGCTGATGGTTCATTAGGCAGATGCATTGTGTGGCATTGGCCTATTACAGAGCAGACATATCCAGTGCTTCCCTTGGGGATGGACAAGGCTTTTTCTCTCTCCCTTTTACGCAGGGGTTAGAAGGGCACAGGGTCTGTAATTCAGCCAAACGCCCAGCAAAACCAGATTTGTCAAGTTTGCACAAATGCTTTAGAGTTTACCATTTTATGATGGACGTACCAACACACACCTGAAGAGTACACCTGGAAAACTATCAATATTAAAAAATGTTTTGGCCACATATTAGTGTCAAACATTTATATACTTTTAAGATTTAAGTCTTGTCATGGGAAACAGGCAAATGGCGATGCTGAGCTGCCTGATTCAGGAGCAGAAACTTTTGCATATCCCCACTTACAAGTCCATAGCCCAGTTACTCAGTTTGAGCTGCTTTTGGAAGTGCTGGCACTGCACGTGACGAAACAGAGGACAAACTAATTCTTTTTGACAGTTGTTTGACGTCTGCCCAGCCAAACCATCGTCTTGGTTGCCAACAGCACAAACTACAGCGATTATTTGAAATGAAAGAGATGGCCAGTGAAATGATGCCTCTTTTTGATCATCGAAAAGTCATGTTTGTTGTGCAAGACATTAACATTTATACTGTTCAAATGAATTCATTGATGGACTTCATGCTGTCAGAGCACTCTGCCATTCTAATGTTAAAGGTAATGTCTTCTGGTTTATCAGTTAGCATAATGATCCATAAAGCACCAGGTTTTCATTATTATCCTTTTATTAGGGTTTCCTTTATAGTGTATTTCTTATAGCCTGGGTCATATGTTTCCCCATACGCTCAGGATACAATAGGCCCTCATAGAGTAATAATAGGCCCAATAATAGGCCCTTATAGAGTAACTTCCTCCCTGAATTGCAATACACTGAAACTGCACAAATGAACCCTCCCTCTGACACCATTGGAGTGAAACTAGAGCACACTGACCCCCATCAGACACAATCTATTGGGACAACACTGGAAACATTGCTCTTTCTCCTGTCCTCTCTCTCTCACTCGCCTTTCTTGCTCACCCCGTCTGTCTCTCTCTGCCCCTCCACATTCTGAGTGCCCTCCAACAAGGCCAGCTTTGTGAGGCACTCTCTGCTTTGCGTGTTTGCAGATTGTGATTCCACCCCCCTTCACCTCCTCTCCTCAGAAATGGAAGGCCCAGATCTCTCACATCTGAGAGGGTCTTAATTTGGACGGGGGTCCAGCTGGGGCCGAACTTCTTTGTTCTTCAGCTCCCAGGATGTTCCCCCCGAGTCCCAGCAATTCCCGGCGCGTCGCCTCTTCCAGATTTTTCGGCTGGAATAAAAGAGAGCGAAGGCAGACTGATCTGTGCAACTGGAATCTTTGTCCAAAACATGGGGGGATTGTGGGGAGTTGGAGAGGGGGGCAGGATGGCGAGGAGTGTGCCACATGTTTCTGCAGTTTTACAGATCTAGAGTGGCACACTGATGTAGTATTCTCACACTGTAGATCAGTTTGAGCAGAGATCATCTCATAGAATCCATAGGAATCACACATATATGAAAACTTTTACATTAACAGTTAATACACCTAAGGTGCCTATAAATTCTCTTAATGTTTCCTATTCATATCTCTCAAAAAAAAAGTCTGCAGTTCTGACTACTGATACGGAATGCAAATATAAACAAAATTCATGACACAGCTAAAATCATTGTACTCTTTGAATGTAGGATAATAATAAATGTCACTTTCCCAGGTAAAAAACGTCACTTTCTCAGGCAGTCCTAGACCACACAACCTTCTGGGTGAAGGTTCTCATTTGAAATGAAAATAAAGTTAAGGACTAGACTAGACTCCTTTTTTGGGAAAGCATAGAAACCTAAGGGGTTCCGTGAAAAACCAAACATTCACGGTTTTTTACACAAGCTCTAGATGTTGTCACTCATGTAAGACATGTGTTCCTTTCAAGGTTAATATTGCTAACAAACACTAGAAGTCAATAGTTGCCCAAACATCCATTATCTTAATTTAGGTTCCTCACACCTCTGGATTTCGACACTAAAGTTGTCTTAGGGTTAAGTATAGGGTGTTCTGAGTGAACTTCAATTGATGTAAACTGACAAAAATCTAAAATCCTGACATCAAAATCCAAAAAGAGAAACCTTATTAAACTGCCCTTCTCACATCAGAACCTTTTTAGGGACCCTGTTCACATTGTTAGTCCACACTGCATGAACATTTATACTGATATAAACTGAAATTCATATCCTGTTGCTCAGTCTCCTTGACCGTTTTGTGTTTGGCATTAACCCATTTATCTTTCTAGTTGTCAGGAAATGCCAATAATGTACTTATATAGTACAACTGCATGCAATTTTAATGAGTAGCAGACATTTTAACTGCAAAGGATTAAGGGCTGGCAGAACTTCATCGTTTTCTTGTGCAGTTTAGTTTAAACATAACAAACAGCAGTTTTGGAATTTCGATAAGAGCCTGCTGATTTAGATTAACCTGTCAAATTCATCTAAACCCCCAAAACTGCTGAAGGCATGACCTGAAGGCCATTGTGGCCCAGTGGAATAACAATAATCATTACACAATATATCCACAAATAGTCCTACAAGAATAGAGCCTTGTAAACATGGTGGTTGTCTTGGGTCATGGTGTAAATGGCATGTGATGTTAAAGGGAGGGATAGGAGGTGGGGAGCTTCTTCAGTGCATTAGATTAGCTGGTCACAACTCTGCTCTTGATGTTGTAGGGTTTAACCTGTTCTCAAAATACTTGATCGGTCTAATTGTCTTTCCTGGGTTGTAAAAGAGCAGGAAAACATTAAAATGTGCAGAACAAAGAGGTGTTCAGTCAAGGACTGGAGAAACCGCTGCCCTCGTAATTAAAAAAATATTGAAGAAATTCAACAAAATTCAAGGGTCGATGTGTAAACATAGTAATTCAGAGTGGGTTTGGGGTTCTTTGTAAAGAAATGTATTGACTCTGTACAGTTTTCTGCGCAGTGGTATAACTCTATAATTAAAATGCAGCCATATATGTTTTTTTCAACCTTTGCAGCCAAAAGCTTCACATTTGCAGCCATAAGCTGCGCTTCTGTAATCCTGCTATAACAGTGAAAACAGCTGCTGTAATTAGAACGTTGCTGCATACATCAATACGTAACGACACAGTTATTATGGATGTTCAATATAAAGCATTAGGTCACCTGTTTGTAACCATGCTTTTTATAATGAAGCGTTAAACATTTTAAATGTCTGTTTCCAATCATCACTATTGTGAACATTAACGATTCTCTAGAATGGTTCTTTTCACATCAGTCCATTCTGAACGAATTAATTTATCAGCAGGGGAAGTTTGTAAGGGTTGCACGACTGTTTCCTTCTCTTTTTTTGTCCTTTGTGGTCTGAGATCAAATAGTAAACCTCAGAATTCTTACAGCTGTACAGACGTTGACATCAATAGAACTCTGAATGTTGACTACAATGTAAATAACTCATTTCTTCAGAAATCTGTCACATTCATTTGGATTTGCTCAGAAAAGCTAAAAACATATTTAGCAATTATTCATTTATGCCAGAGTTTGTTCATTTAAAATCCTAATAGTCTAAAAACCGGAGCCTCTCTGCCTTAACGGTGATGGGAGTTAAAAACTAAACATTCATCACATTACCAAGGAGAGTAATTTTGCATAAATTAGCTTAACTGGCCTTTTTCATGTTCCTGGCATTCTAATAATGATCTTGATGAGCAGCCTGTGAGCTGAAAGAGACACTGAGTGAGTAAAGGAAGCTCTTCAGCCCAAACTGCTTTCTTAAAGTCGTGAGTTGCATTCTTGCCACTAGGTGGCCCCCTCTCTTGTGTGTTGGTGGTTGGTGACAGGCCGCTAAGATGCCTGTTCAGTGTCTTCAGAAGCTTGTTAAAGCCCAGAGCGTGTGACTCTGAGAGCTACGAGGTGTGACACACTATATTTAACCCTGCAGGAGCTTTCCTCTCCAGCCGAAGGAGGAGAGAAGCCTTAAGCCTCTAATGGCACGCACCCTTTTAGGTTAAGCTAACAATGAGGGTCGTGCTCAAACATTTATGAGAGGGAAGTGAGAGATATAGAGTGACAGAGAGAGAAAGAAAGAGAGATAGTGGGAAATCCGTACAGTGCATTGTTTGCAGAGCTGAACAGTAAATAGTTACATTTACCAAGTTCATTATTTTCATTTTTTGTTAGTTGTATGAATTAATTTACACTTCAGCAAATATATGTTTGAGAACTTCAATACTAAAGGTGTAATTTAATGGCAGTCATACTGCAATAAAACCACACACACTGCAGATTTATACTGGATTCAAATCACTCCACTATTATTAGTCAGACTGTAAAAAACTACATACTGCAGATTCATACTGGATTCCAGTCACTCTACTATTATTAGTCAGTCTGTAAAAGCTACACACTCTGTAGAGTTATACTGGGTTAGAACCACAGCTCACTTAGCTTATGGTCCTTAGGTAACACTACTCCATCCTCAGCAGTGCTTTTAGACAGTGAATGAGGGGCCTGCACATTACTTTATTTATTTATTGTGCATCATGCCAAATCCTATGTGTGTAAACTGAGTTTTAAGAGCTTTAGCGCCAAGCAGGTGGCTCAGATATATGTGTATGCATGCATGTGCCCGAGTTCAGATGTAGCGACAGATGGTGTTTGATTGTGGAGCAGACGGTTCATGTCACACAAAGATGCTGTCTCAGCCTTTCCCAAGGAGCCTTCACGCTGCCTGCAGACTACAGAGAGAGCTTGCTCTGTGGAGAGACGAGAGCGAGAGAGAGAGAGTGAGAGAGAGGGAGAGAGAGGGAGAGAGAGAGAGAGAGAGAGGGAGAGAGAGAGACCGTCTGTGTGCTTGAAAGATTGAGTTTGAGAGAATAACTGATCTCACATTCATTTTTTCCCTTTTTTGAATCACAGAAGGATCAGCAGCCTGGCACATTCTGGGAAATCCTGATCCAGCGTCGTTCCATTTAGTCTGATGAGTGAGTGGCATCTGCGATTGCCTACCAAGCCTGGGAGAGAGCTGAGGACCCAAAGGTCAAGGTCTGAGTCAGGGGCAGGAGGGTGAATCTCCCTGCTCGAATTTTAATTACAGTAAGAGCACACGATCGGCTACTGAGAGATGAGCAGCCTGCAGCACAAAGCCCGAACGATTTAAGACGCTTACACACTCGGCATCTGACCCATAAACAGGCAGTCGGGCCATTTCACTAGGCCCGGGTCGCTATATGATAGCTTCGGTTCAATCCTGTCTATTATTTCAAAGCAGTATTTACTGTGACCTTTGAGGCTGCAGATCCAGCTGATCCTCGAATGACACACACAGAGAAAGGAAAAGCCTGAAAAAATGGGTGAAGGAACAGAATGAGGGTTGTGCTGCACAATACAATTAACCAATTAAAATACTCCCATGCTCTGTGGCTTGTCTAGAAATGCTGAGCATGCCCAGTTGACCTTGATTCTACATCCAAAAGGCATGAGGAAAAGATCTAAGTGACTTTGAAAGTGGGTTTCACTGTTGAGGCAGGAGCTCCAGCTACAAAGACTGCTCATCTGGCCAGTGTTGCAATGAAGTGACCTCTGCTTTCAGATCTGTGGGAAGGACACAGGGCTGGAGATTGTGGTGGACGGCGAGCAGATGAGTGTGATGAGGCACGAGGCATTAGAGCGAGGTAAGAGCAGCTGTTCCTTTAGGTGAATGAGGATGTCAATGCAGAACTGTGTCAGCAAGAACAGCCCATCCACAATTATTCAGAGAGGGATATTATATTGGGCTACAGTGCATAAACCCTCATTATGAAGATGATGGCCATCTGAGAGGTCAGTGGTGTAAAGAATACAAGCAGGGATGTGGGAAAAGTGATATGGTCAATAGAATTGTCCTCAGAACCAGTGTGTCCATATGAGTGAACTGGGGAGTTGACTAGTTGACTGTGGACCACTGTCAATCTGACGATGGCCAGTGCCACTGATCAGAGCATAGACAATCAAGGCCTGTAAATTAGATAGCGCTGGATGGATCACTGGACTGAAGAAAGGGACGGCAAAATTCTGTTTTGCCTAAGAAGGCAAAATGTCATGAAATAGGACTGATTGTCCCTCACTATACAAGTGGTCAAGTGCATGTGTGCAATACACAATAAGAACACAGGCCAATAAGAATGCCTGACCACCACAGTGAGGAGTTCTGCTATGCCCTTAAAGGAAAGGTGCTCTGCAAACCGGTACAAAATTATTCTGACCATGGGTGCTGGAATCATTATAGCAGGTGGGGACGTGTCCGGCCACTTTTCAAAATCCTTTATTTAGTTCCCCCCACCTTTCCCCTTCCAGACAAGAGCAGAGACGTAGAGCGCTGCACGCACAACAGCCCAGAGCCCTGTGTAAACACCCGCGTCCCCCCCACATTAAAAATGCCCCCTGGTGCCCATAATTCTGACTGACCGTTTTTATCCTATGATGCAACATTTCTGTACAGTGGTCTTTTCCAGGATGACACTGGGGTCACTGAATAGATATGCCTTTATTGTCATTGTACACATGCTACACATACAACAAAACTGAATGGTTTGGAAAGCATGAAATGTGCTGAATCATGTTACAGCTTTGGTCAAAGAATGTTTTTGACCACAAAAATTCAAACACCAAATGAGATAATATCTTTTGAAAGACATTTCCAGAGGTGTGTTGTTAGGCGTGGGTGTCCGAGGCTGCAGCCTGAATGTTTTATGATAAGCCCCAGATCTCAGATGGCTCCTTATCTTTTCTGGATGCAGATTTTCTTAGCATTTTATTGAATTTGTAATGTTTATTCTATTTATACACTGGAAAATAGCATCAGCTGCGGTTTCTTCTGACAGCGAAGTATAATTTGAGACCTTTGGGGTAATTTGGGTTTAACATGTCCAGTCACTCGTATTACAGAGTGGCCTTACTGATGATTGTGTTTGTGCAACACTTGTTTCAAATGACTGCTCAAATTGCCGTGGAGAAAAGGAAAAATCTGCTGTGCCATGCTGATTGGTCCTTATCTTCATAAAGGTCAGTGACGTCCGCAGCTCAAGTTGTGGGAGAGTGTAACGTGAGTTAGTGGCGTGGGAGGCACGGCGATTCTTATGATCCTCCTTTCGCTCTCTTTCTCTCTCATGAGGACGTATAAAGGTTTTTGAAACTTTTTACTGTTGAAGGAAGATGAAAGATTCGGCGATTGTGTTGCACAATGTCAAAGACCACTCCTTCATCTCTCACACAAGCAAAAGATCTTAAGATGAAAAGAGCATCTGAAAGAACAGCAACACAGTAACAGGTGGAGTCTTGTTTTTGTCTGTGTGTGTGTGTGCATGTGTGTGTGTGTGTGTGTGTGTGTGTGTGTGTGTGTATGTTTGTGCTTGTGTGTAAATATCCAATCTTAAGAGTGGGTGTACCACATTCTTCCCTTTAATATGTAATAAAAGACAAAAGACTAATAGTTCTTTCATGTTAGCTTGATAATCAAAGGAGAACTTCAGTGAAAAAACACATTTATATGAAATGCCATTGATTCCAGATGTAGCTGATTAGCCTAGAGATGTTTAAAATAGAAGTTTGCCTTCTTCACGTTGAGCTATGAGGCTAACGTCGCTAACAGACACTAGTCTTTCTGTAAATACGTTCCAAAACTGCTCAAGACACAACCAACTTTTCATTAAGTTACCCACTTTCCACTAACAGGAACTAGTTCGACTGGCAGACGTTATAAGAACCTGTTTGCTTGTCCATGGACTACAGATCCACCATAGAGCCACATCAATAACCTCTATGGGTTTGCACATCTCCACTTTCCCAACAGTTTCAGCACCATCTTTGCTTGTTTGCATCATTTTCTTATTTTTTGGACTAGATACATTTTCTGTTTTTTTATAATGGTGTTTTTTTTAGTTTGGTACTAATCCTGACCCCAGCCCCTGAATCAGTGGTTCTGGCCAAGAGAAGGTACTTTAATGGTTAAATGTTAAGACCAACCCCCAGCTCCAAATTGTTGAAGTGCTTTGGTACAAAAGGGGTAAGTTTAACTTCCCATGAGCTACGAAAAGGAACAAATTGAGCTTTTAGTTGATCACAGCATTTTAACATAACAGGGTCTGTTTTCACAAACCACCTCAGGAACAGGAGCGCTGATCTAGAATCAGTTTTGAGAAAGTGTTTAAACACACTTTCCCAAGTATGCCTTACGACTGCTTTGTGAATGCCAGTCCAAGGGTTGTCGGAAACAGCTGTAGAGGTGTTTTCTTCATTTGTATAGCTGGCAGTAAGTAAGGAATACTGTGGCCTAAACCACAGCCACAAGTCTGCCTCACTTTAATGAAGAGCTGGAGGTGGTTTGAATGGGTTAAGAATGGGTAAGTCAAAATTTTGCTGAGCTGTTTCTTTAAACGCTAATCATGTGATCATATGACAAAACAACTGGTTACCACTGTGATCTCGCCAGAGCTTTGTCATATTAACATTATTAAATAATAATTATAAAGTATGCATGACTTTTTTGCCTAATATAGGTCCTATAAATGTGTATTAGTGATCGATTTACATACCTGAGACGGCTCCACAAATCAGAATTGATTATTAACAGGACCTTTTCCTGGTTTTCCCACCCTCCACATCCCCTGTATTTACTCGTGTTTACAACGGGACCCCGAACTATCACACACACAGCTAAACCCCCACAAGAATACAATGAGAAAAACAATGTCCATTTCAAGTATATTTTCAATCTTTATTAAATAAAATCCAATGTCATTGCCTCCACTGAACAACAGGTAAGTGCATTTTTTTAATTCATATCCATACAGTACAAACTTTCAATCGTAACATCCAGAGAAAAAAAAAGAAAAGGAAATGCAAGGATTGTGTCCTCTTCAAACAAGGTTGACTTTCATTTCATTTCAATTCATTTCATTTCATAGCAATTCTGTATTCAAGAAACACCATAAAAATACTGAGCTAATTACCACACAGCAAAAAAAAAAAAAAAAAAAAAAAAACAACTCACACAGAAAAGGACCTGAGACCGTCCCCCCACTC
>JBBJLR010000160.1:17396485-17408373 GCA_037577145.1 Brachypetersius gabonensis | reverse complement strand
CTGAGTTGGGTCTCAGGTCTGTGGGGTGTTATCCTGAGTTGAGTCTCAGGTCTGTGGGGTGTTATCCTGAGTTGAGTCTCAGGTCTGTGGAGTGTTATCCAGAGTTGAGTCTCAGGTCTGTGGGGTGTTATCCTGAGTTGAGACTCAGGTCTGTGGGGTGTTATCCTGAGTTGAGACTCAGGTCTGTGGGGTGTTATCCTGAGTTGAGACTCAGGTCTGTGAGGTGTTATCCTGAGTTGAGACTCAGGTCTGTGAGGTGTTATTCTGAGTTGAGTCTCAAGTCTGTGAGATGCAAGCCCAAGTTGCATCTCTGCGATGTTAGTCTGAGCCTCAACTCTCAAGTCTTTGGGGTGTGACTCCAACCTGAGTCTCCAATATGAGATAATCTTGACTCTCTAGAGCAAGAGAGTGAGTTGAGTCTCAAGTCTCCAGGGTGCGAGACTGGGTCAAGTCTCAATTCTTTAGTAGAGCATTTGAAGCATTGAAAGTCTATGTAAACCCTGTTGGATGTCAAATAATCTTTAATTAAAGATAAGATCTCCATGAGCCTTCATGGAAAAAACGATTTAAATCTGTATCAGACCTGACGGTGCTATTAGCCGTGGGAGAATGTTTGTTCAGTAATGATTGTGAAGCAACATTGACTAAAAAATCACACACATCATTGGAAATGAAAGGTCCACAGGCCTAACTGAACCAGCTTTTGGGACTTAAGCTTGGTTAACAAAGCCAAATGATGCCCCTCCCTCCTACACTTCAATCCCTGGAAATTTTGAGTCAAGTCATGAGTCAGTTGACTCCACTCCAGTCCCCATCTCTGAACAATGTCTTTTCATTGTAGCAAAAATGCAAACCCAATTTGCACTGAGCGCCCACGAAACATCATCCAATCAATATGGAAGAAGTCTTCTCTGTACAGCCTCATCCAATATGAATGAAAGTCTTATTCCAGCTGCTTTCAGACACCTAGAAACATAGAAAACTCTGCACAAACTCTCACCTCACCTGCGACCACGACTCTGTAAACAAGAAAGTGTTTTCTGTGGTATTGTAACACACTTTGCGGTGAGAAAGTGGATGAACGAGCTTTAAAGGAATTACCTTACTGAATCGATTTCTTTCAACTCAGTGTCTTCCAGGCGTCAACGTTTACTCCATAGTGAATGGGTGAGGAAAGTGTGAGAGTGAGTGAGTGAGTGAGTGAGTGTGTGTGGTGGTGGGGGGGGTGTTAGATAAAAAAGCTGTCATTGAAAGTCAGTGAGATGAGCATCAGAGATGGTAATGCTGTTACTGAGACTACTGTCCTGCTATTACACACACACACACACACACACACACACACACAGTGGAGAACCCTTGAGAGTGCTATTATGGGCACCCCAGCAGATGGGTAATTACTGAATTTAGAGAGGGGGGGCGAGAGAGAAAGAGAGAGGGAGAGAGAGAGAGAGAGAGAAAGAGAGGGAGAGAGAGAGAGAAAGAGAGAGAGAGAAACAAGGTGGTGCATTAGTGACCCGTTCCATTGTAATCGTCTAATGTGTACGGACCGCTGAGGGGGGACGGGGAAAAGTGCAATTTCAGAAAGGGTCACAATCACTGGAAATACCCACTCTGCCTCTTTCTCTGCTATACAGACCAGACACACACACACACACACACGGTAGATATGCACCACAGATCAGTGCTTTGTTTGCCTCATTTCTTTTCCTTCAAGTGGCAGAAAAGTGAGAAGCCGTAATTATGATGGGAAACACGGAATGCTAATGAAGCAAGCACAAAAACAGTGATTTTGTGTGTGTGTATGTGTGTGAGTGTTTCAGAGGGCGTTCACCTCATTTATTTGGACAAAATAAGGCCTAAGTGGCAGGCGGATAATGCTTGCGGGCTGTAAGCGTCTTTTTGTCGCTGCGTTCGTTCTTATTGTCTCATCTCTACCTGACAAAACAACACGCACAATAGTCTCGCTCTCTCGCCCATTGTGCCTTCACACATGTGAATTGACACACATATACACTCATGCACATGCGAAAGGGAACAAAGGAACAATTAATTAATAATGGGAAGCAATTTATCCTCATTGTCAGCCGTCCAGCGCGACTGCGGAAATCTGTGACACCGTCGATTAGCGCTAGGATTATCAAACATTCATAAAAACACATACGAGAAATGACCAAGAGCCCCAGTAAAGCCGCGGGACTTACGGCAGGACTTTAAATGAAATAAACATTTCAATAGTTATAAACCTGCAACTACAGGTTATTGCTTTCTTTTCTGAGTTAAAAGACCTAAGTCTTTATCGGACAACCAAAGGTGATTCCATAACTGACCTTAAGACCTTGTTACTTAGTTTCTACTATAAATTATTCAGTAAATAACTTAAAGTATTGAGTATTTACTATCAATTATTCAGTAACTATTATAGATTGTTCAGGTAAAAAGAAGTTCAAAGGTGCAATTTCGAAATGTTCCTGCTCTGTTTAAACGACGACGTCAAAAAACTGTAGAAAAATGCTAAGTATTTTAAATACTCTATTTAAAATAAAGTATTTTAAATCCTCTTGAACAGATATCTCCTTATATCTCAGTCCCAGCTGCTCTCTGTGTGCTACATTTAGAGGAGAGGGAAAAGAGAAGAGGAAAACATTCTGAAGAAAACGAGAATGATTCAGTCAATGTCAGACTCCTCTCAGTGACTCTCGGGACCATCTCCTCTCTTCACTGTCCTCTTCGCTTTCTTCTCCGTCCTCGAAAGTCTTGGTAGGACAGCCTGAGGGAGGACGAAATGCCTGAGTGGCTTCTGACTCAATTACTGACCTGAAGACCCTTTCATTCAGTGTCTACAGTAAATCATGCAGTAAATACCATAAAATACTGAGTATTTACTACAAATGATTAAGTAACTACTATGAATTATTTAGTAACTAATATAAACTATTTGGTATTTACTATGAATTACCCAGCATCAACTTAAAATTATCCCATATTTACTATAAATTATTGATGCAGAAACTGGTATAAATGATTCAGGATCCACTATTAATCATTCAGTAAGAACTAAACATTATTCAGTACCTACTATTAATTATTCGATAATCACTATTAATTATTAAATAACAACTATACATTATTCAGTATTTAAATCATTCAGTATCTGCTCTAATTTATTCAGTATCTGCTATAAATGGCTCGATAAGAACTACACATTCTTCAGCATCTACCTTAAATTATTCAGTATTGTTCAATACGTACTACACATTATTCAGTTTCTACTGTGAAACTAATGTGTAAGTTGTGAGAACGAGGACAGTGGGTCTACATATTGACCTGCAGCGTCGAAGGAATTGAAAAGAATCACATTTGAATGAGTAATGAGCTTTATTTGCATTGACAAATCAATTGTTTTTCTTTGCGGTGGCAGGTGCCAACAATTCTGAAGGAGGACTGGAAGAGAGGGAGGAAAAAAGAAAAAAATATTTCGAGTGTAAGCGAGAAACTGACGACAGGGACGGGAAAACGACCAGGACAGGCCAGAAATGAGAATGAATGCAGCACATCTGCCACGTACAGCAGTTTAGGAAGTGGGCCAGGCAGCAATGAGCAAAAGGTGAACGACGCAGAAATACAGAGAAGCTGCAGAATGACTGATGGCCACTGAAAGCGGCTGAAATGAAAACAGACGCTCTGAAAGTGTTAGAAAACTGTAGCTGTGAGCGATGGAGGATGCCCGGCTGTAATTGAGGAGTAATGGAGATGCAGGGCGAAGTTTTCTTCTTTATCCAAAAAACGTAATATGGACGGCTGGAATGTCCAGATGCCATCTGCTCGGAGAGAGAGCAGGCCCTGGCCACTTGAACCCAGCCACAATGCATCGCTCCAGACACTCTTGTGGATATGAAGAAGGGGAGCTTGTTGCGCACGCACACACACACACGCACGCACGCACGCACACACACACACACACACACACCACACACACTCCCGCAGACATTCTTATCTCAGCTTAGTCGATGAGATTTTATTCCATATGTAAATTTGGACCATTTAAATGTTGACACAATGTAAAGAGCAAATTAATTTGAAAATTACAAAAAAGGTTTTCTTCAGACAGTGACAATATAACACTTATTAATACATCAGACAGTGTACTACAAAATGTTTAACATCATTTATAAAATAACTTTTTTGACATAGTTTGCAAATAACAGCTGGCATTTACATTAAGAATGAATGAAGATTCGTCTCAGCAATGATAAATGTATTATAATAAACAGCATGCTATATAATCATTCCAATGTATAACCACTCCTTTAAATGGAAAATGTTCTTTAGGGTTCTTTAAAGACGATTTGGAAAATGGTTCTCTATCAGTAAAAAACTACACTGTAAAAACTGAAACAATGGGTCATCTAAAGACCTAAAGTAAATCACTGCTTTAATTCTTCTGAACTGGTTTTTTCTTTACATTCAAAGGATTTACGACTTTGTTTAATTTGAAGGATTTATCAGCCATTCCATTAAAGCCACCAGCCTAATATTGTGAGCTCAGATCGGTCGAGGCTTGGACTCCACAAGACCTCTGAAGCTATGCTGTGGTACCTGCACCAAGACTTTAGCAGCAGATCCTTTAAGTCCTGTTGTGAGGCGGCGCCTTCATGGATCAGGAATTTGCCGTGACGGCTCACATTATCCTGCTGAAAGAGGGCACTGTTAGGTAGGTGGATTGTGTCCAAGTACCATCCACATGAATTCAGGATCCAAGGTTTCCCAGCAGAACATTGCCCAGGGCATCACACTGCCTCCATCACCACGCCTTCCTCCCATGGTGTATCCTGGTGCTCAGGTAAAGGATGCGCGCACACCCGGCCTTCCACATGATGCTATAGAAAATGTTTAGAAGTGGTCACTTTATTTCATTGCTCCATGGCAGAGTTCTGATTGTTCTTTTTATATGTGCTGGAGGGTCTGCAGCTATACAAACCCCATACACCAAGCTGTGATCCACTGTGTTTTGACACATTTCTATCAGAGTCTGGATTAACTTTTTCACCAGTTTGAGCTACGGCAGCTTTCCTGTGGGATCGGACCGGGCGGGCTGGCATTCACTCCCCACAAACATCAGTTAGGTGAAGTGAAAGTGATGGTTCTGTTATACGTGAACACACCACAGCACACAGTGTGAACAAAGTGAAATTCCTTCTCCGCATTTAAGCAGAGGGCAGCCAGCAACGCAAGCACCCGGGAAGCAGTGTGTGGGGACAGTAGCTTGCTCCAGGGTCCCTCAGTGGTGCCACTAGAAGTCCTGGGAATCAAACCCATGACCTTCTGATTGCAGGGGCAACTCCCTAATCACTAGGCCACCAGATGAGTCTTCACCAATCTAGATCTAGACCTTCTGACCCAGACACTCGAACCTCAGTTTTGACCTTGTTAAAGTGTCTCGGATCCTTATGTTTACCCGTTTTTCCTGCTGCCAACACTGACTGACTAAAAACCGACTGACCGTTCGCTGCCTAATGTATCCCTCCCCTCGACAGGTGCCACTGTAACCAGATCATCAGTGTTAAACACTCCCTTCGTCCCTGTGGACTCATCAAAAATGGCTTTTTTATAGACTCCTATTAATTAAGCCTGCAAGCATTTTATTAGCATTTCTATGTCGCTCTGAAATAAAATGGGCTTTATATTTTTTAAATCATGAACTTTTCAGCAGTAGTGTATGCATTCACACATATTGCTGAAGTCGACCCACCCGCACTCGTACACACAGCACAGTAATTATTGCACACATGTACACACAAACGCACACACACACATGCACCCGTGACCCATGACGCTCCCATTGAAAGCTTATGACTGCATCTGGAAGTAATTACTACAAAGGCTTTGTATGTATGTGCGAGTGCGAGTGTGTGCATACTGGGGTGTGGGGTGCAATCATCTTTGTTTTTGTGTGTCGGGGAGGGCGATGAGGCTTAGGGATGCACTGTAGGTGTATCACACATTCTGTCTCGGTCTCTTTCCCTCTTTTTTCATCCCTCCATCCCTTCCTCTCTCGACCTGCACTACATTAGCAGCCGCACTCATCTGCCAGCTTTTTGAGCATGGTGCAATGAGGATAAATGGGACAGTTAGCGAGGGAGGGGGAGGGAAAAAAGGCCTGCATGCATCTCTGCCTGCTTCAGAAATGTTGAAGGGAGAGGGGGGCGCATAAATTTGCATGCTCATTAATGAGCCCCTTTTGTCCGGCCTCCTAATTATCATGACACATCATGTCTTCATTGCAGAAGACTCCGTCGCCTGCTGGACGGTTTGTTTGGGAGAATAATGCGTGTTTATTCTAAACCAAAACCCCTTTTTGTTCGGCTGAATGTTTCTTTTCTGTTTTTTTTTTTCCATGTCCTCGTTGATCAAGGAGCGAGCGCTGAATGGATGTTCTCGCCGCACCCCCGCTAGCAACAAGGTGGCTATTTTTTGCGTCGCTCTCGTCCCTTTCCCATTCTCTTTTCTTCCCCTCAAGACCCCGTACATTTAGATAATGCTAATCTTACAGCCATTGATGTTTACAGGTGTGTGTTTGTTGTCGTTCGGCTGAGCTTCGGCTCCAAGGAGCCTTTGGCGCACTAGAGGCTAACATCAATGCTAATTTCACAGGTGTGCGCTGAATTTCAGGACGGCTCGAACGTGGACGTCCAATGGGAGACGAAGTTGAAAACTTAAAAATAAAAAATAATCCTAAAGGCCACAAAACCTCATTTGCCAAAGCTAACACACATGCCTTTCCAGGAAATAGAGCGTCATCCAAAACATCGTGAGGCGGAAGGGTCTCGATTTCTCTTATAGTTTCATCCTCAAGCTTTTAGGGAGTTTTTTTGGAGCATTGGTTCAACTCAAGCTCTTACTCAGTTTTTAATTCGCACTATCAGCTCCTTGCCAAGGTCTTGGGGAGTTTTTGAGTTTAAAGATTATTCTTTGTGTTTCTCCTTTGAGTCTTCTCAGGTTTTTCTCAGTGTTTCTATTTCTTTTCAGCAGTTTTCCTCATGCTCTTACTGAGTCTTCTCAGTGATTCTTCATGCTCCTATGAACTTCTTTCTTTTGAATCTTGGTCCCTTTTAGTGGTTCTACCTCACATTCTCTCGGTTCATTGATTTTTCTTATTAATCTTGGTGTTTCTTCTTCATGTTTTAATGAGTGTCTCCGTTTGAGTCTTTGATCCTCTCAGTGATTCTTCCAGCCTGGTTTCTTTCTCATGTTCTTAGGGAGGTTATTTTTTTCCCTGTGGTTCTCAGTGGATTCTTTAGAGTTATGGTTCCTCTCAGTGGGACAAGGTCTGTTGAATAATGTGCTGATCCAAAAAAAAAATGTATATTCAAAAGACCGCACCACTGAAAGTGAAAAGTGAGATATCTATCCTCCACTTCATGTTTTAGCACGTGGAGCTGACAGAGCTAAAGCTAACAGGCCGGGATCATATCCAGGGCGGGTGGAGGCCAGCAGGCCTCGGAGATCCAAAATCAAGCAGCCTTGTCTGATTGGCTGATTGAGGTATTATATAGCCGGCTTTCTTCAGACCCTAATAACAGATTTTCTGGGAGGGATAAATGCATTAAAAAAAATGCTCAAAAATTGCACCATTTACAGATGAGGGGAAAGAGAAAGTGATGCAGAGCGAGGGGGGAGAGAGAAGACAAGAGAGGAGGAGGGGTAAATCTGAGATTAGGGTTTAGAGGCGAGTGAGTGGCAGCTTTGCAGCCCGACTGGGCGAAATGCCAGCGCATGGAGGCATCTGCCTTCTGCTGGGGGTGTAAGTGGATCGCGGCTGGGTTGCTACTGCTTGCCCTGTTTTTGCCCACCGTCTGGGGCAAGACAAAGAGGCGGTGGGGGGGTTCACATGTGCTATTAGAACAATCCTAGATAATCCTAGACTTCCAAACCCAAAAGCCACATCAAACATCCCTTCTAGTCACAACTACAACTGCAAACTTCAGGAACTTCCATGCAGAGGGACCCCCAACCCAATGAGCGTGTCTCCATCCACACACTGGAAACACACACCATGTTCACAGACACTCTACAAAGTGTTTTTTAATACTATTTGCTTCAGAGAAGAGAGAGGCCATATTTTGTAGACTGTAGATTTGTTTTATTGCTCTTTGTTTATTCATGACTTATTTGTTCATTTTAGCTTGGCTGACGGGGGATACAGAGGACGAGCTTAAGAGGCATAGAGCAGCAATTTGCTGACAGATTCTGAGAAAAATCATAGCAAAAATCCTTGGCTAAAGGAGAGTAAGTCAAGCGCATATGCGCGCACACACACACACACACACACACACACACACACACACACACAGGATCTCAGGGGCTCAGGATTTGACACACTTAAACACACACCCTGAGCGGCGTTTGGGGTTTCACGTCCACTTACAAAAGTAAAAAATCCTGGAGTGTCGCACACTATGTGTCCGAGTTTACACACACACTTAAGCTTATATTACTATAATTGTGAGGACTGTAATTTTGTATCTTAGTTACAGTATACCTAAACCTGACATTAACCTCAGTAACCAAAAGGCTCTTTCTCCTCTTCAAAAAGCTGAAATTGTGATGAAAAAAAAAACAGGCAATGTCCTTTTGAGGACCTGCAAAATATCTCTGTTCTACCAATTTCCTACTAAATTTTCCCATTATTAGGGGCAGGGGGTCCCCATAAATGTATAAAAACACACATACACGCACAAACACTCTATTTGGGATTTTTTGGCAGGGTATTACACTTTAAACACACTGAAAGGGGTATAGAGAGCGTGACTGTATGTAATGCTCTCTTCTACAGCACGATTATCTCCAGTTTTCAGCCCTTAAGCAGTTCATATTAGAAAGTAATGCCTGTTTTTGGTGGGTGTAAGTAATCTGTATTAATCAGAACACACACATTAACTGTCAGCACACACAGCACCAGAACAGGTCACACGCAAGCAGTCCGTCAACCACCACCCCAAGCCCTAAATGCCTATAGACCCATTACCCTAAGTAAGAGCTTATTTATGTATTGCTCTTTAAAACATACACACAGCCGGGTAACAGGGTTAACTGATATATAGTCTTGCAGTAAAAGGGTTAAACTGGAGGCAAAATAGGGCTAAGGGTATAAGTGTAATTCCCTTTAGGCTGATCAGGCCATATATGTTGAGCATATAGGATGATTAAATTATAATGCAGCAGCATATGTGTTTAAAGAGCTTTTAAAAGCTAAGGCTAACTGGGCCCCACACTAAATGCATCTTCCAGACACAGGTCAATCGAGTGGTCAGCAGGCAATTTGGACTTCATGCAGTTCTTTCAGGCCGAATATGGGTCGGAATATTTACATAAACATTTGGTGTTTAATAACGCGTTGCAAAGACATACATGCATATGTCCAGGCAAGTCCGGGAAAATGTCCAGAACAGCAAAACAAGATTTTAAATCTGATTTTTGAATCCTGTTAAATGAAATTCTCACTTCACTGACTGATAGTTTTGCTTGTTTCATGCATTATTTATGAAACAAGCTAAATCATCACTTATTGCCAAACAATAAACACAAATTTAATGGGGATTTAATGCTACATCTGCATGTTGGCATCAGGCGAAACTTCTTGTGCCTCATAGCAGCATTGGTTTAATGGTCATCCACAGCATGGATACATATAAATACTGGACAAACGTTGGTGTTCGTCAGGACAAAGGTGTTGGCCACTAATATATACAATTAGTATTACAAACATTAATGTTTCTAAATGTGAGTTTTTGTTGAGGTTTGGTTGGTCATTTTATGTGAACAGTTTTGACTGGAGATCCACTACCTATGGTAGGTGGGGGTCAGCATGGGCACTATGACCGGTCTACAGCTACGCAGGCCATACATGTGATGCTCTGTATAGTTTGACACCTTTCTTTCAGAGACAGCATAAACATTTACAGTTTGTAAGCTAGTCTTCACTTGCCTATGATCCCGGTTGCAGGTTCACTCCTTGGACCTCTTTGTGTAGGTACTACTATATACCACTATATAACTGGGACCCTCCACAGGACCTTCTGTATTGGAAATGCACTGAGCCAGTCTTCTAGCAGCCACAATTTGGCCCTAATCAAAGTGTCGCAGAACCTTACAATCATCTATTTTTAATTACCTTTTTTCCCCTCCAACACATCAACTGACTGTTCACTTATTGCCTACTAAATCCTCTCCAGGTGATATTATAACAAGTTCATAAGTGTTATTCACTTCACCTGCCAGTAGTTTTAATGATGAAACCAATCAGTGAATATCTTGGCACTGATAAAAAAACACACCACAGAAGGGATCCTGCTACTGCTGTGGGCTGTCCATGGAAATGAATGATCCAGTCATACATAAACAAACTGTGACACTACCGCCACCATGTTTCACAGATGAGGCAGTCTACTTTGATAGTTACATTTCTTCTCATCACTATTTTTCTGTACTCCAGTACAGGCTGATCTTTGTCTCGACTGCCTAGAAGACTGCATCCATCATTATCAGAGAACAGAGAACAGAGTCAAAGTAATTAGGAACTTGGGGCTGGCATTATTTTCAGAAGAATGCGAGTTCGACCCAAGGTGAAGTCACAGTCATCAATGGCCAGAAGTCCGAGAGGACATTCGTGATCACACTCAACCTACAGGATCATGTGACAGAGGGAGAATGTGAACTGGCCATGACAAAATTAGTGTGCGTAATTAATCGCACCTCGGGAATGACATGCATTTAATTTGTTTTGGACTAAGCCAAACGTCAGAAATAAAAGTATAACTTTAAATCAATGACTTGGGCATTGAAGCTCATCTTTTGATTTGTGTTCATGGTAACACAATAGAAACGCTCCAAATTAAACTGGTATTCTAAGTGTGTAGTCACTTGTTAAGGGACATAATTAATTTAATGTGCGTGTGAGCAGAGGTCAGAGCTGTGTGAGTGTGTGTGTGTGTGTGTGTGTCCTAGAGAGTGTAGTGAGAGGGCACTTCAGTGGAGTTGGAGACACAGTCAGAAGTCAGGAGTGATTCTGGGGCTGCACAGCTGGCTATTAGAGCGGAGAGTGTGTGTGTCATTTGGCACAAAACACAGCGCTCAGTCACACAAGAGCACTGATCAGTACGGCGACACAGAGCCAGAGAGAGAAAGAGAAAGGAGGGGGTAGGTTTGGAGGAGAGTGGAGAAGAATAAAATGCAGGAACACTTGTATCCAGACAAAAAACTACATATATGCAAGTATATATGCATACGGAACATTTTAAATATATGTGTAATAATAATAACACCCGACTGTAAGATATACAGTATATGTATATATATAGAGATAGTACAGACCTCACAAACAACATTAGGATTGCTCCTCTTAGCACGCACACACACACACGCACAGTACTCCTTCTCTATGCCAGGCCTGAAGAAGCTGTGAGGGCTGTGACTAAAACTGTGATCCATGGGATGCCTGTGTATTCACTCATACACACACACACACACACACACAGATCTCTGCTTGCTGCCAAAGCTGAGATTAACATTGTGTTCTTGAGGAGTCCAACTCACCTCAGGCATCTCTTCCCCCACCTCCTCCACCCCCCCCCACCCCCCACCCCCCCCACACACACTTGCGTTCTTCGTCCCGTGTTCCTCTGCAGGCCGGGTAAATGATCTAATGGAGGTGTCTGGGAGGATCTCAGACAGTCACAACCAGCACTACACACACACACTGCTGCTGACAACCCGGCTGGTGCCCGGGGCCCTAAGGGAGTGAGAGGAGGGTAAGGAGAGGACACACACACACACACACACACACACACACACACACACACACACACACACACACACACACACACACACAC
>JBBJLR010000160.1:17341821-17357327 GCA_037577145.1 Brachypetersius gabonensis | reverse complement strand
CACACACACACACACACACACACACACACACACACACACACACACACACACACACACACACACACACACACATGGCTGATGCACAAACACACACCACCTGTGCATGCTTAGTAACCCAACACAAGGACACAGAACACTGACCTTTTTTCTGTCGAAGTGTCTGCATAAGGCTCAGGCTCTGAGACATAACTCAAGTCAGCAAAATACAAGATTCAAGATCCTTTTCTTGTCACTTACACAGGGGCCAAGTACAATGGGTAGTGAATTGTGTCCCTTAAACATCTATGAGACTGTGCAATGTAGTTAAAAGAAGTGAAAGTACAGGCTAGAACTAAGTAATACAAATATAGAAAAAATATATTCAAATGAACATACAAAGATAAACAATACCTGAAGTGTGCAAATGCAACAGAATATGTTCAGTGTGTACTGTAAAGTGCAGTGTGCTAGTTGATGCTGTATACAGACATAGATAACAGATGGCAGGTTAGATACGGTGAGGTAGAGAGTTCAGTTTGGGCTTATTGAAGGGTTAAAAGTGGTGATGGCATGTCTTCGTTAAGGAGTCTTATGCCCTCAGGATAGAAGCTCTGTTCTGGCCACAGAGCCTCAGGAGGAGAATACGCAAAACAGTTGGGTCGTGTGTGGCTTGCATGGCAAGAATGCTCACTTGCTGATGTAATGGTTACATAGAGCTTCAGCAATTGATCAGCAATTGATATGTCATAAATGATGGATATTATAACAGATTCTTTCCAGTTGATTACTGATATGCTTTAAAATATGACCTGTATTGGAATTTTCGCTCACAAATTGCATAGAAATACGCAAATAATATATGATCATACAATGTAATGTGAGCATTATGTGCATGCTGGTAATTACTTGATTGCATAATTAGTTACAGATGGACAGAAATAAAAGGTAGTCAAGACATAAAGCAACATGAACGTTCCCTGAATGGTGCTAAATGGCCCATAAGGTCCAGCTGGACTTACTTACAAAGAGAAAATGTCAGGAAATGGGCATTCATTTTGGCATTCATACTGTACATATGGCAGAGATCCCTCATGCAAAAAAAGGTATTAGGTTATGGGGAGGTCAGGGACGCCAAAAGCAGTAACTAAGCTGCTGGGTTTGCAAAAAGTGCAAACATGTGTTTTCATTGCAAGTCAAAGCTATGTGTTGATGAATGAGGCAAACTAACCTTTTCCATCAAACCTCTTGTACATTTGTGATGCTCATGGCGACGAACAGCACTGCACCGCATTCCCAATCTGTGGTGGAGAAACCAGGCGAGACACCAAGAGAGCAGTGAGGTGTGAGGTTGAGGGGGGCCGGGAAGAGCGAGAAAGTACGAGGGTGAGCACCAGGGAGAAAAAGTGGCCGTGCGAGACATGGAGAATGATGGTGAGCGAAAGCAGAAAATGAGTTCTTGATTCGTCACAGTGGTGTCCTTCACCACTTCAGAAGACAGGAGAGTGTGTGAGGGGTTAAAGGCCACCACATACGCTCATCCCTCAGCGCCAGCAATGGGGATGTGTGTTTCTGAGAGTGTGTATGTGTGCGTATGCAAGTGTGAAAGTCAAAAGAGGCAATAGACCTCGTGGCATCCGGCCTATATTAGGAAGCAGGCCTATGCTGGTTTGCTCTGTGGGGACGTAGTTTTAGATGATAAATGTTCCATAGCTGATGTGTATTGCGGATATTTTTCCTACAAATGTGGCAGGATGATCTGAATTATGAGGCTGTTAAGGAGCTGAATATGAATATTGATACATGTGAGCTAATAGGGCTGTGCACGGGATTCGTAAGCCGGGCCGTATGTAAAGGTACATCAGGTATGCCTGATGATCGCTTTAACCGTCAAACATTTTAACACTGTCCGGTTCTAAACAAGAACTCTGACGGTTAAAGTCGTTAGAGTGGATCCATCACCGAACTACAGAGATTCGCCCTTCGCTGTGTGTGTGACCGGATTCTCTTTCCTTACTGCCAGCTCTGTTCTGCTTTTTCTTTAACACACCCATTTTCTGACAAATCCCACCTCTTTCGGCTGCGATTGGCTAATAAAATAGAAACTTCTGTGCTCGGATTGGATAATTCCATACAACACAGCAAATAACCAATCTTGGCGAAGGTAGTGGGGGACTACCAGCCAATCATGATCCAAAACCCATCTTTTTATTATATTACATGAATCACACACTGATTTACTGGCAGTCTTGCGGGCCATAAAAGATTTCAAAAGGGCCGGATCCAGATCCTGCGGGTCGGTAGTTCAATAGGCCTGCTGTAAAGTAATTGGTACTAAACTGAAAACCTTTAATCCTTGGAACTAAAAGTGTATTAGTAGATTTCAACAAATATAAATGGGGTAAAAGAGTCTAAAACTAGGGTTTGTTCTCCTACACACTCACAGTAGCTGCTCCTTCTCTCACCGCATCGCCACTCGGCCGCTCTCCAGAGTGACCCAGACCACAACAAAAAGCTTCCTGCCTTTATCATACACACGCCGGCTGTGTGTGGCCAGAGCTGTGTTTTTGCTATTGCACACTATTGGCATGAAGAGCTGCAAGGCGGAGTTGTGGAATTTGTTCCAGAAGTTGTCACTGCTTAGAAGCAAGTTGTACTGACATCCCTTTCCCAAACAAAGAAACAGTCAATGCATTTACTTTGCAGAATAAAAAGATCATTTATGAAGTATCAGGTTGTGTTTGTTTACTTAATGCAGTTTTCTGCTTGAACACTCATTCCAAGCGAGAAAATGTGCTAACTGATATTTTGCCTTTGTAAAATGTTTTGGCTTCTTCGTTTTTTGCTTTTCAGCTTCATTATTTATATTTTTTATTGCATTGTTTTTGACATGTGATGCATTGTACGCAGCTAGATGCTGCTTCTTCTGAGATACTGGCCTTGTTGGCAACTTAGACTGTAACGTCTGGTGACCCTTCGACTCGTTTAAGGAGAAGCGATTCTCCGGAATACTAGTTAGGGCCCTGGACAGGAGGTGAGTGAATGTGAGTGCGACTGGCAGCAGGTGTGGATGGTTTGAAAGCAGTGTGTGTGTGAGTGGAAGCAGCTGGGCTTGTTAGGAGCGGAGTGAGAGTGACGCGTGATTGGGTGAGAGAGTGTTTAAATTCTGGCTGAACCAGGGCAAGGGCGCGTGGTCACCGACGTATTACATCAGTTGAAGGTCTGTGTCTGTAACTGAAGGGAAGAGAAACTAGTATCTCGTTTGTAAAGAGTCACAAAGACTCTGTATCAATATCTCGTTTGTAAAGAGTCAGAGGACTCTATGCTAGTATCTCGTTCATAAGAGTCAGAGGACTCTAAAACAGTATCTCGTGTGCAAGAGTCTGAGGGCTCAGAAACTGTATCGCCCCAAGGGGCTCAAGCTGTGCTGGAGGCAGTCGGGTGCAAAGTGTGTGGGGACTGCGTGTGTGTGGTGCTCTCTTCCTGTCTAGGACAATGCTACGAGGAGAGAGAGCAGTCTGCTCAGAGGCGAACAATGGAGAGAAGCAGCTGGAGAAGGACGAGAGGCACGTTTGACAGACAGCTCGTTCCATCTTGTGCTCGTTCCCCCCCCCCTCTCTCCTTTCTGTATTCAAACAGGGACGAGTGGCCAGTCCGTGGTTTCGTGCTGTCTGAGAGGAGGACCGGAAAAAGGCTGTCCGGTTCCTCACAGACAAGAGAGGCAGAGTTACAAGACCACAGGGTGAAGCAATACAAAGGAGCGAGGTTCCTCCTTGGACGAGTCGACACAGGGTTCCTGTGTGTCTGCATTTGGGACGTTTAACACTTTGCTTTATTGAATAAACTGTATCACTAAACCTCAGTAGCGTATGGCTGTGTCCTTCCCTCTCAGGCGACATGACAAGACTACATGAACATTTTACCCTTTTTTTTAACAAGTGCCCCATCAAAGCATGAGTAAAACGACACTTTCAAACTATGTTTTATGAAGATTTTTTGAGGAGAAAAATGGAGAAATCCATTCTTGGTCTGTTGGTTGATATAAATGTCCCATATGGAAGCAACACATTGCAATATGTTCATTTTGATAAGCTGGATAGTGGATGGGGTGTGTTTTTATTTAATGTTGATTACACAATAGCTCTCTTTTGTAATGATGCACTGTCATTTGACTGGAACTAATCATAAAAACATAAAGCACTTGGTATAGATTCTAATAAACACGGCCAAAATCTATTGGTAATTTACGTACAACAAGCAGTTCATTAAATAAAGCAGATATGAGATAATAGGGTTCCCTGAGGAGAAAGACCATGCTATGGGTCTTTTAAAGCAGAGGTTCATTTTAAATGGACGTACATGGCCAGAGGATGTCCATAGCACTAAAAAGGCTTTAGGCAATGAAGCTTTTAGAGGAATATTATTTAGATAACTTGGCACTCAGGCCTGGCGGAGTCATTTTCTAACCGGCTGCTTGAACACACACACATGCACACACGCGCACACACACACACGCACGCACACACAATTATTTCATCATTCAAAAAGACAGATGCTAATGAAAAGTGATCCATTAATTCATCATCAAAAAGCGCTGCCCCTCTCAACCGATTAAAAACGCTATGCTTCATCACAGTGAACAATGCCCTTCAGAAGAGCCAAGCCATTTCATAATTACACAGGAGTATGCTCATACATCAAAGCAACACAAACTGCAATATTTGCTGTCTCGAATTAGCCATTCGCTCTTTAAGTAGCGCATCGTCGCTCGGCCATTCCTGAAGGCCGGGCAAAATACTCTAAAAGAACTTTTTCTGGACTTAAGATTGATTTTGAAAGTTTGAAAAAGGTGCTCAGTCCCTTGCATCCATCCATTCCCTCTGAAAAGAATGTCTAATGAAAAGTTCACCATGGCTGGGGGCCTTGAAATGAGAGCTTGCTTTTTGTATTCGCTGACTCCTTTGAAACTAAAGGAATGCATTCTTAATCAAAAATACATTTAAAGGAGCACAGTTTTTCTACAAAGGTGCTGAATCACAATTAGACTTGCCGACAGATTTCTTCAGCTTCTATACTAACCATTTTTGTTCAGGGGAAAAAGGGTATTTCTTTTTTTTTATCTACTTTTTCCTGGACTCAACACTGTCATTAATGTGTTTAATTTGATATGTAAAAAGCATAGTTAAAAAGGGATTCAAACAAATGATGAATGGATATGCTCACTTGCAGGGCAATCCAACAATAAGGACAGCATGGAACCTCTGGCATGTCATGTAGTGCAGCAGTACTCATGCTCTTTTAGTGTAAAGACAACTTTCTTGCTTCTTATGTCTACTTATGATGTCCTAATTAATGTGCCCTTGGTCTGAAAGCCTCAAGATCTCTACAGATGATTCATAATGCAGCAGCATGTCTGTTCTTCAATATATCAACATTCTCACACACTGGCTTTAAAACTGTAATGCTTGCCTACAAAGGCAAAGTTACAAAGGGTCCAGTTACATCATACTCATCAACACTAATCAGACTACAGGTCACAGCTTGCCCTCTTAAAGCATCAAGAACTGCCTGACTTGACCCACATCTTGTCAAACATCAAAGACATGCATCAAGACTTTTGTCAGCTTAAACAATAAAATAATGAAACGAATTTTCCCTGACCTACAGAACTGACGAGATCCTCGCTGTTCACTGAGCACTGAATAACAACTACATCTTCATGTCATAAACTAACATGACTAACATAAACTTCATAAACAACATAAATGTGTGTGGGATCTGATATGGCCCCGGTTGAGTTCTAATTCCATTCATTTTGTTTATAGACCACATCTATTATAAAAGCATTTATGATTTGTACCCTTTAACTATGTGTTTCTAGACAGTTTGTCTCTCATTCCGTAGACTGCTGCTGTAGGAGGTGAGAAGGCATATTTACAGCATGTATAGCGTTATTTCATTCCATCCATTTAAGGTCAGTAAGAAGAATATATTTAGAGCGTATCACTCAGGCTAACTTGCAGGTGCTCTCAGCATGCATGGAAAATAGCTAGCCATTCTCTAGCAGCTGCATCTGTTTGTCATAAATGTCACCGAGTCCTCATTTCGTCCAACATGCATCCCCTCATGCATGTACACATACACACAAACAGAGGCATCAGGTGCTAGTTTGGGAGGATGTTAGACAGCAATCACGCATAATTAAGCTGTTGCTGCTAACTCAAGCCATGTTCCCAGAGAGCGTCTCGTTTCTGGCCGGCAGCGCCAGTTCAGACACTGACCCTTCAGCTGCGGAACAATACGCAGTGCTCTCGGCAGCCAGCCAGGAGCAGCTGCAGGCTTAGAAAACTTGTGGAGGGGATGGCCTGCTCATTTTAGACACACACGCAGAGAAAATTATGGAAAATAATGGCCTAGAATTGATATGGAATGAATAGGGGCAGAAAAAGACATTCAGGACGGGGAAATAGGATGTCATTGTTGATGCCTGACAATAGCCCAAGAACAGTGTGCCTTGTAATATGTTAAAAATGTGGCCTAGCGTAGTGGTAGCATGCGGCCAATTGATGTAGGCTATTGTTAAACTACAGAGGCGTATGTTAAAAGTGGGATTTGCTCTTTGGGCAATGGTTAATGGGTCAACTTCTAGGATTTGAGATAAAGGAAATCAATGCTATTCCTCATTTGCTAGTGCTATTGTCCCATTGGAAGCTAGCTGTAAAGACACAGCAGGCCAGGAATAACAGCTTTCAGCACATCGTGGACTAAATTTCTCAAGTGGTTCCTTTTCATTCATTGGAATTTCCAAAAAAAAGCATGTGGAGAGTAATTATCATAATTACATAATTGCCATTATTTTTCTCACTGTCAAAGCACTTATTGTTGTACAAGAATGGCACATTTGTAACTGTTTTTGTAATTAACCCTAGTGAGCAAAATTATTATTCTGAATGCACTAAAGTATGAATTAGTGGTAATTACTATTCACTCAAAAAAATTTGAAAAAAGGTAAAACATGTTCACTGTTTAAAAAAAATAGGAACATGCAGGTGATAATACAGAAAAAGAAAATAACAGTAATAAAACAGAAGTTTGTTGTCAACTAGCACTGGACAAGAGCATTAAATGTTTTATTAAACCTGATGTTTTATTAAATGTTAAATGTTTTATTAAACCTGATGCTGTTATCCTCTCTATTACCTTCCCAAACCTGTTAAGAATTTTCTTCTCCTATATTTTAATAACTGTGCCACAAAGGGTTCTTTGATGCCATAGAAGAACCATTTCATTTCTTGAACAAACCATTTTTGTATAATGTATAAAAATATATGAAATATAAGAAACCTTTACATAACCTTTACATAATCCTTCCAAGAACCTTTGGATGACGGTGGTTCTGAAACTCTATAAAGATTTACAGGTTAGTTTTAAATTTTAAAGGTTCATTTACTAAGACTTCATTGAAGAACGATCCATTGAAATGTTCTTTAGGGGAAAAAATAGATCTTCTTTGGGAATCATCCAAAGAACCCTTGACTGCTGGCATAGGGTTAGTAACTTTAAACTAGAATATCTTGCCTCAATACTGGAAGCTGAGCATTTTGGCCACTTCTCAAACCCCCCCCACTGCATAGCAAAACAGACATAGTTTCCAAATAACTTTTCATAGAGAGGGTTTTTAGACCTTCAGTAAGCATTCTCACTTGCACATCCCACTTACAAACTGACAAACAACAAAAAGGTTTTTCCATTGAAAGGTTTTCAAACCCATAATCAGAGACTCACACACAGTCTGGTTTCATCCCTATGTTTGTTGAGCCGAGTTAAATAATAAAACTGTCCACCCTAAGGACTGATTTGAGAAGTCCGGCTTCACACTATTTAAAGTAACAGTGCCAGAAATGGATGGTTTAAAAAAGAGTACTTGAAAAACATTAGTTCAAGTTCAAGTTCACTTTATTCTTTGTCCCCCAAAGGGGCAAATTATTTGCAGCAGAAATATACACCAATAAACAAGCATGCAACATATAACACAGACCACTACAAACCAAACGAACCATACGGTAAATCTGTAGCTAGCTAGAATAAAACTCTATGATTGGACAAAGGGCAGGGGTTTAGCGCTGTTGCCTCACAGCGAGAAGGTCCTGGGTTCGACTCCCGGGTTTGGCGCAGGGTCTTTCTGTGTGGAGTTTGCATGTTCTCCCTGTAACCGCGTGGGTTTCCTCCCACAGCCAAAAACATGTGTGCTTTGGGGAATAGTTGGATTGAGTGCTCTAAATTGCCCGTAGGTGTGAATGCAAGCGTGAATGGTTGTCTGTCTCTATATGTGGCCCTGCGACGTGCTGGCGACTGTCCAGGGTGTACCCTGCCTTCGCTCATTGCAGCTGGGATAGGCTCCAACCCCGACCCTGAATGCAGGAATAAGGGGTAGATAATGGATAGATGAATGGATGGATTGGACAAGGGCTACCTCTCTTTTTCACCAAGTTACGGACATGAATGGAAAGGGGGATACAAGGATTTTAATATCTCTGTTTAAAAGCCATGGGAGTTCTAAAATGAAAGGTAGAGCATATATATTTAGCATTAAGATGCTGAGTGGTGTCTTGGCTAATAAACCTAGCTTTACTGAGCAACTGTTTGTTATAAATTTCCACTAAACTTCACTAAACTTAGGGAGGAACCATTTTGTGCAGGTTCTATGTTCCTTTTACAGGTTCCTCACATCCAAAAAAAAATAATGATTTAGGGAACCTGAACGTTTCTTCAATGGCAACCCTCATATCATTCATACTCATGTCATCTGATTGAAACTACGCAACATAATTCTCTTAATTATGTGGTTTAAATGAAGCTTGTTTCCAGATCTAGATTTATATGTTGCTCTACTGTGGGAAATATTAAATTTCAGATCTGCAGTGAATCATTTGAATGTCTCTTATTTTTATTTCAAGTCAGAATCGCCGAATGAATGACAACAGAACCTAATAACGGAACATGGCTAAACAAGCTTGTCCATTAAAGTGGCTTTTGGTTCCAAACCCATCAATTAACTCTGATGAACTCTGTGCAGTGATTGCAGTCGGTGTTTCCTGACTGGAGGCGCATTTCATGTCAGAAATTCTGACTTTGCATTTCATCCCATCTCAAGTCTCGGTTTACTCAGCCCCATTCCGATGAAAACCTCTAATTACAACAGACCAGAGCACATTATCATGAAGGCAGGAATAAAAATTGTAGCTGATTGTCTGGTGGCAGGATATAATTAAGCAAAGTGGCTTTGTGTATAGGTGTTTTTCCCTTTGCTCCCGCTACTTCATACACTCCACCATTGCTCTCCAGCCACAAGAATGTGGAGACTGAGCCTCTGAGCTGGTTGGATATTCCTTTCAGATGCTACAGATGAAAACTGGCATGTAATAAAATAGAGCTTCAGTAAGCATTCTCACTTGCACATCTCTCTTACAAACTGACAAACAACAAAAAGGTTTTTCCATTGAAAGGTTTTCAAACCCATAATCAGGGACTCACACACGGTCTTTGCGAAATGTCTTTGCGCCTCGTCCCCAGTGCAACACATATACCACATTTTATGGGCAGTCCATTAGCTTCCCTTCAGGGGATGGAAGTCTCCATCTATGATAAACGCTCCACATTGAATGCAGGCTTCATCTGACAAACATTTACACACTCGTAACTGCAAATGCCAAAGCTCTTAAAAAACAATCCATTCTTTGGTACAGTACAATATGATAACGGCCATTAAAGCTATATCAAGGCATGAACACAATAATATCTCCAAATCCAAACTGTTGACCAGCTGTATGGAATGCCAATGAGATTACTTTAGAGCTGATGCAGATAAACGTGCTGCCAGCAGGACAATCAAACACACTACCCAACAGATCCAAAGTGGGAGGTGAGCCTTAGAGATGGACCTGCAGTGTTTTTCAAAGAGTGACTGACAACTAGTACATTTCACTTCCAACTTTCAACAAGATTTTCAAAGGATTTTCTGTGATATGGGTGCCATGAAGTTACCAAAGTGTGCTGTGTACGGCTCTGTACAGCTAGACAGGAATACCCATCACCAGTAAGACAATATGGAATGATTACATATTGGAATTAGCTGTGAAAAGTAGTCACAGACCTAGTAAAGGCTTCAAGTGAGTTCATAAATTGTTTTATTGTTCAGACTGTTCATGAGGATGGTTTTGTCCTTTGTAGCTGTTTTTTTCTCCAGCAAACAGTTGGTTTTGCATACTGTTGTCTTTTGTTCAACTACTGGTTTATGTTGAATTAGGTGTACTGTGTTTGAGTGTTTCTGCAGAAGTGATGCATTTTTTTTAACATTTGTCATTTCTAGATTCGTGTACAATAAATACTCCCAAGATGTTTTATCTATCCAAAAAAACACCCCACCCCAAACACAGAGAGGCCAGGAATGCACAGCAAGTTCTCTGGTATTGTAGGTCTTGACTGCTTCACAGCGAGATTCTTAATTCTGGGATGTTCCTGTTTAATTACTGTTACAAATCCTGCGTAGACATGCATGTGTGAGAGAAATGTGAATCTATTGAGGGGGAAGAAAAAGACAGGGCATGGCTTTTTCTTCTTCTTCAATAGACTCACAGACGCAAAAAAACTTGCATATTGTCTTATGTAGAAGTTCTTTCATTTTTCACTTTAAATAGGTTCTTCAAAGTACATTGGAAGGTTTTTTTTATCAGGGTCTATCTACTGTATCTTGCATTGCTTCAAACTAACAAAGCACTATTTGAAAAAAGAGAAGGAGATAGCAATCGACAAACAATTCCTTGTGCTTCTCTGGCCTCTCAGTGATGATAGTCAACTTCAGCTCAATGTCATGAGATACTGGGTCTAAAAGCACTCTGTGCTACTGCAAAGACAATGCAGCAGCAGTGCGTTCTAGCAGCAGGAAGAGGCTGAAAGGGAAGAGCTATTACCGACATGGAGGCATCTGTGACAGGCCCTTTGAGAGCCTCTGACATTAGCAAACAGCAATCAGGTGAATCACTGCTGACAAAAGGACTGCGTCAGATATACATTAGGCAGACAAAAGAGCCGTACACAGGCCGTGACAGGACCAATCTTCCCATACAATGGGTACAGGGCGGGCAGTGGCATCCTAATAGAGATACAGCGCACAAAGACCGTCTTGCTGAGGCCTGCCGTCAGCATTCTGGCCGTTAATAATGCCATTGGATCACTGGGAAAAGTCAAAGGAGCACAAGGCAGCAATGCTGTCTGACTCCGACTGAGAAAATGTCTCACTCTCTCTTTCTCCCTCCCTCTAGCCCTCTCTTTGTGAATGTCTTCGAACTGAAAGCTGCCCTGATGCTTGCTGTTTAAGAGCGATTAGTAGACTGGGGCCCTGTCAGGCTAAGTAAGATCTAGCAACCTACACAGGTTTCTGATTGACATAAGATACCATTAGAACTTTGTCTGGTGTTAACCAGGTGGTGTTAAAGGTACGTGGTAGTACAAACCAGACTTCTGGCTGCACATTTCCTCCCTCACCATGGCAGTGAACCGCCTACTTTGGCAGGAGGGGGACATTTGACTGAGACAATAACATTGTTAGCATCCCTAATAGGGTAACACCATCCCTAATGGGACTTATGAGCTTTACATGAGAAGGAATGGTAATGTCATTCTTTTTTAGTCACGTTAGCCATTTTTAAATCAGTCTAGCGGTTTTTATCTCCAATAAACCAAGCTTTAAAATGTAAACGTCACATCAAAATTGTATGGAAAAAGGAGACTTCATTGGTTTTGCTAACTAATGGCAGCCCATTTAGAAGCATTATAGATTCTCTGCAGAGATCAAGACAGTGTGTATTGCTCTACTTTTGATGTTATAACACTCCGAACATCAAAACATGGTACATCAAATAAGTTACATTTTAAACAGGAATGTTTTCTTGATTTAAAATTTCAATGCTAATGAGAATGAAACAGGCAGGTAGGTGTTATGGATTATTTTCAATGTACTGATAAACCCTAACATGTAACCTCTTCTAAGTTTAGTAGAATGCCATGTTGCACAAAAAGCACATTAAAAAAAGAAAAAAATATTAAGATTAATCAAGGTCCATATTTCCCTGTAGAAGTTGGGAAATACTTCTGCCAGCAAAACTTTCAAGACTGGGGTCCTGAAACTTTTGCACACTACTGTAAGCAATATGGACCCCCTGTGGTACAATTGCATTATCCCATCCTCCCAATGTAAAACTAATCCCATCCGAAATCGGCGTACAGCCTACTTCAGACGGCTCTTGTAGCTCTGTGGGAGGAGATTCTGAGACTGAGACTAATGATACAGCCTGGTCCAGTGTTATGCAGTGAGATGGAGCTGGCATGGTGCATCAGCCTAGCCCACGAGCATTTTCAGTTTAGGAAGTTTATATTGGAAATAGCTCTTTACCACATAACAGATAATGAGAAGTGGTTTCAGTGTTAGCTTTTTTTAGGCTTTCAGTGAATTCAATGTCAAAGGTTAGTCGGAATGTATAATTAAGGCTTTGTTACAAATCAGTTTTTTCCTACATCCTTGCTATGAATGCAGTCTTTGGTTCTAAGCAACATCCATAAAACCAGTGCTTATGAAACACAATCAACAGGTGAGTCATGGCTCTGCAGGAATGCAGTCAACTAGAATTAAGTAACACATTCTTTCCACTCAGTCTAGAAGCACTTTGTGGTATTTCAATGGCAATATATCGGCCAATAGACTAAAATATGAACCTCTTAACTGACAGTTTCATCAAATATGGTCTTTAATGCATCACTTTTACATCTTTTCAGGCTAAACACCAGCAGAACTCTTTACATCGACACATTAAGACTCTGGCTATTAAATTATGGTTAAGGACGAGCTCCGCCGCAGGTACCTATTTCGACCTCGGAATTTTCTCTGGTGCTTTACAAACCACATCCAGCACGGCGCGGTTCCGCCCTCCGGCCATTAAAAGCAGGGCAGGCTCCGTGACTAACCAATCGAGGCATAAAATCAAAGAGCGTTCTCCTCCCTCACCAAATTAAACCCACAAATAATGCAATGCTAATGACATAATGAGCACAGTGTGCAGCGTGACCGGTGAAGCTGCTCCACTCTGAAAGACGGGAGATGAAAGGACAATGGGACATTAACCATCAACCGTATGCAAATGTCAGCGCTGAATGCTTTTATAAATGCAGAATGTTCCTGTGATAATGCCTGACGGCCAGTAATGATGGGCACATGCAATTAAATGCAAAAAGTTACTTCAGTTTGGATGAATCCGAAGCTGAAAAGCAACGGCTTTAAAGGTTTTCGAGGGTCCCCATCATTCTTACCTTCAGAAATTTGACAACACAAGTGAGGCAGGCTCTCCCACAGTGCCCTAATTCATTCTAATGAGCTTCTTCATTCTACATGGTGAGCTTGGGTTAGACCTGAAGGGATGGATCAGAGGAGTCGTTCGGAGTAACGCTGATTCATTTCACGGTGTACTGTGTTGTATATATAGGGAAATGACAAGGAATCAGTTTGTCGACAAGCGGGTTGGTTTGTAGAGGCTATAGTTTTATTTATGGGTGTCGAAAGGGATTTGTTTGTTGAAGGGGCTTCAGTTTCAGTTTGTCAGTTGGGGGGGGCTCACAATGAGAGATGAATCAGTATCAAAATCAGAAAACTTTATTGATCCCGGAGGCAATTGCTTAGGTAATGACTGCGAAGACTCAGATCAAAAAATAAATAAATTCTAAATAAAACCTCAATAAAAATCTGTAGAAATACTTCAATATGAAAATACACTATGCAATATCCAGAAATACTGGGTATAATGCTATATACAGTATAAGTAAGACAGATAATTATGTATATACGATATTTAAATTCTATTCATACAACATTTGGGCTGTAGCTCTCGATGCTCACCACTAATGATGCACGTTCGATGTATTTAAGTGGGTTTTATGACCACTTTAATTTAATGTGAATTATTATTAATTGTTATTTAATTTAATCTAGAATTATACTTATCACTTACTCATATATTTAACCTCACTTTCAAGATCCATTGCATAAACATTTTGACGTGTTTAGCAAATCGTACACTGTTATAATGAATCACTTTTCCACTCAGTTAATATTCTCTTTCCTCATTTATGAGGCCATAACATGATGAAACAAAACTATGCAGAGTGCAGTATAGTATATTATTGTACAGTAAGGTGTTGTATAGTAGGTTTATAGTGTATAGTGTATAGTGTTATGGTGTATAGTATAGTAGACTATAAAAAAAGACATTTTTCATCAAATTCAAACCAGAGGAATTTCTCTGCTCTACAAGTGAGAAGCGAAAAATAATGAATAGAAAATTACAGCAGGCTTATGTCATCGCCAAATGATAACTGCGATTTCCAACTGTGCCTTCACACTAGCAGGGAACCGAGCCACAGGCCACCACTCAGTTCATACAGGAGGCAGCACTTGCAGATTTACTGACAAGCAACCTATTATTTGAATGAAAAGGATTTAAGTTTATAAGCATGTTTATGTCATTTGGTCATATTTTTAAAGATTACTTAAACAATAAAACCATCTAAATTGTTCCATCTGTCCGATTTGATTTATTCTTTTTTTCACAGGAATCAGTTTCAATGATTTGTCTTTGTCCCACATAAAGACTTCTAACATTCAACCAAGAAAAGAAGTTTCTGCAAACTATTAATGTACCTGAATGAGATAATACTCAAATAATCAAAAATGTGTTTAAAGTAGGACAGGTGTTAACACTGTGATCACTGTAAAAAGTCTGGAAGGGACTTTCAGTGGTTGCTATGGCAATGGACAGTGATAGAGGAGCACATGTCTGATATGGAGAAGATTGAAGAAATATCTAGGTAAATATTGTTTTAATATATTTTTGTATTCCTTTTCCATTAATGCTGTACCTTAATAGAAGTTTGTAAGAGAAGACATTTTTTCAAAGAGTATTTTTATTCATCAGCAACCAGTACATTTAAAAAAAATGTCAAACTAGTTGCCAGTTTTTTTCAAAACCACAGCCTCTATGCTAATAGGATAAGCCAAGGCCAAAAATGCTCCTATTCAAAGCTCATAATTTGAAACAAAACAGCAGTATCTATAGTAATACATATAAGAGTGTGCAAATGTTTGAGGCCAAATTAAAGTTCCAACTCACATTTTTGTCATATATCTGAACAGAAAACAACTAAATATAACAGTACAGACCCACATGCAACAGAAAGAAGAGGCTCAATCATGGCATACAAACTCTTAGTTGTGAACGCACAGACAAGGCCTTCTCACTCGCCAGGTATCACCTGGAGGCTTTTAGAGCCACTGAAATATGCAACACTACAAGCACAGGCTGTTTAGAGCAATAGATGATCTCTATTACTTTTCAGCAGGATCTGATACTACACAGAGAGAGAGAGAGAGAGAGAGAGAGAGAGAGAGAGAGAGAGAGAGAGAGAGAGAGAGAGAGAGAGAGAGA
>JBBJLR010000160.1:17322984-17340484 GCA_037577145.1 Brachypetersius gabonensis | reverse complement strand
ATTATGTATAAAAATATAAAATCAAATATTGAACATTTATATTAATTGATAAAGTGTAATAGAATATTACTTACATATATACACATTCATTCAGTACCAGAGTCACTCATCTTTAACCATGGTGTTTGGTTGGTGCTGGAGTCTAAAAAGAGGCAATAAGGCAAAAAGGCAGAGAAACACTCTGGACAGGTTGCCAGTTTATCATAGAGCAGACACACAGATAAACACATACATGTGCGCCTGGGGGCAATATGGCATCTCCAATTCAGCATGCAGGTGTTTAGTTGAAACCAGTGCACATGCAAACTGCACACATGTTTTTCAATACTGCCACCTGATTCTCGAGTACCATAACACAGAGAGAGTTCTGGTGTGGTGGGTCAGGGGAATCACAGAATGCAAAATTGAATTAGACTTGAAATTTCTGAATACAACCATAAAGTGCAAGCAGTCGATTTGTCTGTCCATAGAGCTCATCTTTTTTGAGCAACCAATATGTTAATAAATCAAGCTCTAATTCTTACTAATGTGCCGAAAATGAAACTAATAGCACTACCCAGGTAGAGAAAAAGCACCACACTCAACATTACATTTCACCCAAAGCTGCCCTGTAACAGTTTTCCGACCTATTCCAGGACTTTCCCACTTCTGCACAAAGGCCTTGATGAGCTGAATCAGGTGTGTTAAAGGAAGAGCAGTCCACTGTGTAATGCATGAGTGCGGCGCTAACCCAGACTGCAAAACGTTGAAGCAGGTCCCCAGGAGGACGAACACAAACAGTCACTGAACGCCACACCACAGCGGTAGGTGTCATAACAAGCAAGGAGAGGATATGACAATATATCTATGTGTGAACTGACGAGAGGGTAGGAATGGATCTATAAAACACATTTGAAAGGAGTGAGATGGAGTGCAGTCTATAGACGATAGTGAGGTCAAGAAAGACAAACAGTGTACAAACAATAAGCAGTGCTGAAATGCCAGAGCAAAGGCCGAGTTCCCTCTCCAGTGCTACCGCAGATACTGTGGAGGCTGAGGGAGCCTCATTAGGGAGAAGGTTAAAGTGAGGCTTCCACTGACAGATTACACTGTTACTGAACAAATCATAGCTAACTAGCAGTGTCTCAGTGGGTGGGCCTGTTCCGCTCTCACCCCGTCACACACACCTTCTCACTCGCTCTATAAAGCAGTGTAGCAGCTGTACCATCTACTCCCAAGCCTCTCCATAGAAAACTGGTGGAATTTGCTGTAAGGGCACTGCAAATGTCATAAAGCAGTTATTCTGACCCTGGCAAGAGGCATGTTCATAAACTATGGTTGGGTCTCTGAGGACCACTATTAGAACCAAAGACGGTCCACATTTTTGCTTCAACCAAACCCACAACACAAAGGGAGGGGGTGAAAAAAAGCGCACCGTCTGGAGCTGCCTGAGGACTGACACATGAAAAGGCAGCAGGGGCGTAATATAAGACAGGCATGGGAGGACACCTTCCACTATTGAAAAGAAACAATTTTGGACCTAGTCTTGTGGGGCCAGGTGTATCAGGTGTATAATGAGAATACAAGTCTTTGGACAATGTGTTAAACTTTTGGTGACGGATTGTGGTGAAATCCACTACTAACAAGGCTACACTGCAGCTAAATTCCACCACCACTCCTTCGGGCCGTGCCATTTTAATGTCCTGAGCACCATGAAGACACAAGCAAAATCAGGTAACTAGTAAAACTTTATTGTTATCCAAAGGAGCCCATGTGGGCAGTCCCTTGGGCAACAAAACAGATCTCTGTCAATGGTGGGAAAACATTTCATTAAACATGTGGCAATCATGGTGGAGGTTAATGATCTGTCTGAAGTGAATAGGTACAGCGTTATAAATCATTTAAATAGATTAAAAGATGTTTTAAAATATTGGTATCTTGCTCTAAAATGCAAATATTTTCTAACAATGCTCAATGCAGGCACGAACACCTATTCGAATTTAGCAGAAAAAGGTAAAACCTTATTTCACGTGTGAACGATATAAACAGGTGTACTATCAAAAACCCTAAACATCTCTGACACAATTGCTTTAATGATATGCAAATGGAAACTTTATGGAACGGTAAGTAATTGTTCTAGAGGTAGGATTACATGCCACTGAAGGAAATGAATGGAAATGAATGGAGTGATGTATCAGGAAACATTTAATATCACTGAGCAAAAAAGGAAGAGATCTATCAAATCTGGCTTTGGGCAGCTGGTTTCAAGCTCGGTTTGGTGATTGCCTTCCCAAAACCACATTTAAGTTAAACCAGGTGTTTGAGCAGGAAAATCCCCAAACTGTGTTGACAACGGCCCTCCAAAACCACATTTAAAAAGATGAACCACATTAACGCAAAATCCTAACTGGTCTTTGTGTCAGCATCTCAAAGCTTTGCAACTAATCACTAATTTGAGGCGTCTGAGTTATCTTTATGTTCATGAATACATACTTTAATGTTGATATTAATAAGGCACATGGGCATACATTTGAAGTGGATATTTGCATTGGAAGCATTAAAGACCAATACATTTCTGAATAATTGTCCCCTTTGTGTATGCAAGCACCAATTAATTTTGCTCCCCGCCCCCCCAGTCATGAATTAAAACTTATGCCCTTGAGGATGGTTAAGTTCAGCTAATGGGGGAATGAACAATGAGGTCTAATCCAGACCCTAATATTTTCTCCTTTGAGTTTGAAAGCCAGAAGAGTGTCACATTGATCAGCCATGCTAATTAAAGCACAGCGGGATTCTTTCTCTCCATTTCCTTCTCTTTGTGGAGCTCTCATATTCCGTCAAGTCATACCTCTCACTCTCCATCTGTCTTTGACCCTCTTTCATAAACCACCTCCCAGCCTCCTTCTCTGGTGTGTGATGAATCTGTAGGAGGCACCCAGTTGTGAGTGGATCTAATTTAGAGTCTCCCAATACATATTGACTGTGGTGCTCCTTCCTCTTTCTTCTCTTCATCCCTCCAACACCCCCACTCCCTCTCCCACAGGTGCAAATGAACATGAACCTGACAAAGACGTCTGACAGGGTCCTGAACGAGGTCCCTCATTGACTCACGCCTGCTCGATAATGAAATCAAGCATTTACTCCAGTTTTTGTGTGCGTGCACGTGTGTGTGTGTGTGTGTGTGTGTGTGTGTGTGTGTGCGTGAGTGCAACTGTGTGCCTTGCCCGGCCCAGACTGTTGCAGAAGAATTATGGGATGTTATCAGAGTCTCATTTTAATCCACCACAGCGCAGTGGGGAGTGTGTGTGTGTGTATGTGTGTGTGTGTGTTTTATGCTATCCTTCTCTGGCTCTCAACTCCTACTTAATTCAACAGAGGGCCAATTATTGACTGTACCGCCACTTTGAAACCCTTTTCAATTTATTTAAACTGTAAGTGTCTGCCGGACGAGACCTCTGGCCTAATTTGCAGACTAACGCTTCATATATTACTACACTTAAAGCCAAGCTCCGGATCACTTCATCGGCTCTTACACTCTTGTTATAGCAAATGAGCTTCATTCACTTTGTTTTCTATGGCCAAAAAACACCACAAGGCAACATCTGCAGGAAAGCAAGTCACACTCTAGAGGCCCAAAGTAGTCCTCATTAAACAAAACACATCAGTTCATTATCGGGTCGTGCTACACATTTACTGAATGAGAAGTGCTTAAAATGTAGCATTTTAGAGGATCTGACATATTAAACTAGTTTTACTTACTTTAATCTGTGAGAACAGTGTTTTTGTTTTGTCTACAAAATTAGACCCTGTAACTTAATAATAAATTATTTGGATCTGGATCTGGTTGTTAGCTTTAAAAATGACATGTTTACATCACATTAAACAGAATGTGAATTGGTGGACTCTTATTGAGTTGAAGCAAATAAATGTCGCATTTTTAAAAAGTAGAAAATGCATTTATACACCAGTGTGAGTCCTAATACAGAAGTTCTAGGCTTGCATGCCAGACCTCCTACCAGAGAATCCATTGTATTCAGTGGTCCTTTTCAGGGAGTTTGCTGTGGCCAAAAAGTGCTTACTATTGAACTCACAGTTGTGTGGTTGTTCTTCTACTGCCTGTGCCACTTAAAATATATGAAAGGCAAGGTCATCTCCCGATGCGTCCTTGGTAAAACCCATGAACTGAAGGCACTTCCAGGTATTTGGACTGTTCTTGTGCGAACTGAGTGCGAACTGCATTGGAACCATAGACTGATTGTGTTTCACAAGTCCTTGAGATCACCGCTACCAGCAGTATCATCATAAGAGTTTATCTGCTAAAAACTGTGCAAAAGCCCGGCCAGTCTCCAGTATTTTATACAAGAGATGCATCGGAGATCACTTTCATGAAAAACAATAGTGACACAACTACAATGAGGTCCCAAAATCAGAATCAGAAATTTGAATTCAGAGAGATGTCCTTGTGCCCAAGTCTACTGAAAGTGTTCATTTATCTTGGGCTAGGGTCCTCTATACTACAGCAGCGTATTGGATCATGATCAATGGTGCTGTGAGGTGGTCTGTCTACATCTCTTTCACTGCCCATTGCTCTACACCGACTCTGTGTGATGGCTGTTCGTGCCCTACCCCAAAACTAATCAGGCTGTTTGGAATGCAGCCCACTGGCTCTCAGTCCCTGTGGGCTGACCCACTGCACTTTCCCCCCCGTATACAATCCAATCATTCCTGCTTACCTGTGGGCCAGAAAGTGCACACTAGAGGGAACACCGCTAAGAGGTGCTAAGTGCTGGGAAACTGAGCTGTCAGTGTGTGTTTCCTTATACAGTATTTCTAATTGTACAGTGCATTTTGATATACAAGTTCTAACATTTCCACAAGCAAGTGAAAAAGCAGGAGCAGATGCCTCTGAACTCAGAACTGAGAAGCATTGATAAGCATTTGGTTGGGAATAAACATTAACTGACTATCAAGATTTCTTTAAACGTATTTCTTTCAACTTGCATGTTCATCTGAAGGCATGAATGAGCTTGGCCTTTTCTTGGCATAAGACACCAAGCCCTTCCTAGCCACAAAATGTGATCTTATTTGGCAAAGAGTGTGTAGAGGGTGTGTTCACCCATTTCCAATGGCAAACACATATAAAAATCTAGTGTTAGAAAAAACTATTGCAAAGTTGTTAGTCAGTCACAAATGTGACTTGCACTATTAAAACTGCTTCAAATGTGTCAAATAAATGGTTCATTTTTAGACACATGCTTATGTGCTTTGGAAAGGGAGTTAAAGTATTCATTGAGTTTATATTAAGGCTGCAAATTTCACTGATGTGAACACAGTCATGGAATTGTATTGTAACACTAGCTTTGGATTAGAATACAGCCAGCTGTCAAAGAACAATATATAACATTTATGCCAGTGAAAGCTATTACGTGCCCATGTGTGATATCCTGTCCGACTGACACTGCGCTTCTATGAGCCTGTATTTCATTTTAGCAATATTCCCCTGAAGCCACAGACAGATGACGAGGAAAACAATTCACTGTGATAAAAATGGAGTGTTAAGTGAGTTGAATCAGGAAAGACATTTCGCAGTGCACGAGGAACGTCTGGCTGGCTATGGTAAACAGTGTTTCTGAGTCTGAATAATAAGCCTGGGGTACATGCTCCTTGTGGACACCGCAGTGCAGCAGAACACCGGGGTGGCTTGTAGGGTGGGAATGGCCATTATTGTTGACGAGATGAAGCACGCACACCTTTGTAACAATGAGCGAGTAGAAAAGCCACTGACACAAACGTAATGAGAGCAGCCCAGCACAATGAGGGCCAATTCTTCCCATGGGGGCCTGGGTAAACAAGCCAGGCCGCACATCCGCAACGGATTACCCAGATTACAGTGCTAGTATACCAGCCTGTTAGTGAGGCACCGAGTAAGAGACAGATATATATAGAGTGAGTCTATCCCTGGAAACAACAAAAGCAATGCGTCTCAATTCAGCTCCTGTGCCGAGACACTATAGATTTTTTTGGGGAAGGGGATTACTGCTTACATGAGCTACACTTGCCCCAGGACAAAAACAACAGGACAAAGTCTTTGAGTCACCGAGTCGTATGGTGGGAAAAGCCGAAATCATGTAGTGTGTAGCGGAACACGCACTGTCTAACACTCGCTGTTCACTTTTACCTTTGGTATCAAAGACCAACTGCTGTTAAGTCATCCAAACTTTACAGTGACTGACTGCTGACAGCCGTGTTCCATTTCCCAGGCTTTTTTGTAGCTTTTTGCACTGAGAGCCTCTGGAGCTCTCTCTCTCTCCATGTTACTGTGCTTTTACCCTGACTAACTCAGTGCCTCAATGTTAGGGGCTCTTTCGGGACCCTTTTCCCATGACAGCCCCACACGAATGCACTCAGGCTCTAAGAACAGCTCTAGAAGGAAACCTTCACTCTTTTTCTCAGAATCTGTCTATTTTTTAACAAATAATTCAGCTTCACCATGCTAACAGCATTCTCCTGGCAGGAATAGTTTAGCAGCTATCACATTTATACCCACCCGCTTACCACAGACTTGACAAGCTAGTTCATGGAGTTCAGGCAAAATTCAGGCATCAAGTGGCTACTACTAATGTTTTCAATGCTTTTTACACAGTTTTGTCCATTTCATTCAACAACATAAGTTTGTTTAATAGAGATCTGAGGTTTAAAGCAATACACAAATTTCCATCAGTGACGTAATTCAACATGTGCAATCCAAAGCAGGCCTGGGACAGCAAGAAATAAAGAAAATCGGGAGACTTACTTTGAGTATTCTTCATTGTCTCGGTCGCATCTGGCGTCCTTATGCTTCTCCCAGTCTTTGCCGTGCTTGCAGGTTGTCAATAAAATCATATCTTTCTCATTATGTATATGATACAAAGCATTCCTGGTTTCAGAGCCAATGCCCGTGAGATACCGCTTCCCTTTGAACACCAGCAGGTATTTCCGAGCAGGTGGGATACTATTGGAAGTCAGGTGACCCCTCTCTCCACCTTTCTGGGGATGATCTTTGGAAAACAGGGGGATGGACACATCGAAGCGCGGCCTAAAGTTCTCCATGTCCACACTGGCCTTGGCCAGCATGGCCTGGCCTATATCAAAGCCTAAATCCTCAGTGTAGTCAGGCCAGGTTCCAGAGTACAAGTTGAAGATCAGGTGGTTCCTGCCCTCATTCCACAAAGGAAGGCTCTGAATCCTAGCCCGGACATCCTGAGTGTACTGAGCAGACAGTTGGTCCCTGTCCAAGGTGTCCACACTTAGCACAAAGAGGCACGCTTCATCCGGGTCCCGCGTGTAGAAGCGCGAATCCTCGATAGCAGCCAGAACCTTCTGGTAGCTTTCAGAGATGGCCTCACCTCTCTGAGGCGGGTACACATAGACCCGGAAAGCCCTTTGACAGCGGCTGAAGTCAAAGCACGTCTCCATACGACAGCGGCGGCTCTTGTAGATGTTCTTGCGAGTCTCACGTCGTTCCCGAGGAGATGTGTGCTGGTGCAGGGCGAGGGGGCCGTCCTCTTCCTGCTCTGCCCCGTCCAGGTATGGCCGCAAAGGAGGCTCCACCCACTCAGGCTGGACCTGGAAGGGCCTGTAGAAGCGCTCTGAGTGGCTCCGGGTCTGGAGCTCAGCAACTTGCAGGGTCCACAGGTAGGCCAGCAGCAGGACGCAGGCCCCCACAGACACCAGCAGGTAGCGCTTCTTGGCCTGCATGGGGGCTGGCAGGAACAGCGGTGGGACAGGGAGAAGCTGGGCAGGGGTGGAGCTCAACCCGCAACAGGGCTCATAGCAGCGTTATAGCATACTGTCAAAAAATAGGACACTGCGAGTAGAGGTATGGATGCAGGCACAGGCACACACATACGCACTATTACAGACACACAGGCAGGCATACGGACATGCCCAACCACACACAAATACTTCCACAAATACAAATATATAGACATATACACACTGTTAGCCTAACGCAATGGAGAACAGCTATATTTATAACATACATCCAATATTTCAGACGTTTTCAGCAGCTGACTGACAGTTATGAAACTACTTAAACACAAACAGAAAAGGCTTGTGTATGTATGTGTGTATTTGAGTATCATCACTGTGCTAAAATAAATAAATATGTACAATGCTTCTCATTCAACAGACATCTCTGTTATTTTCCATTATAAAGTGTAAAAATTTCACAATTAAATGCTCCAAAATGATTCGGAATCAAATCTCTTTACATTAATATACATTAAGAGTTAGGGCTGTCTACAAAGTTAGTCGTTTGGATATCCATGTGTTGTTTTGGACAGTAATGACATGAGATTCTTTACTCTGATGCAGCAATAGCAATATATCAGCCTTTAATAAAAAGTGTGAGGTGTATTTATGGGAAATAAATAAAAAGCCTAATTTGAAAAAATAAACTTGGAAAGGTACAGTGGCCTGTAGTTTTGCTAGTAAGGCATCACTCAGACTTTCCATCACTTTGTCAGCGCCTGTATCATTTTCACACAGCACCAAATTGATGTACATACAGACTATACAGATTCTGCAGTATTCCTGTCCTGCAAAATTTGGTGCTCTGGCAGACAGCTGAACTCATATTTTAACAACCAGGTTCAATATACAGGTTAGAGCAAAGAAATCAGTAAAGTGTGTCGAATACGGGACCTTCATGACCAAACTCCCTTGCATTATGCGCTGCTCCTGCTATGGTGTTCTTGTTTTACTGCTCTAACAGAAGAGGCTCATTTCACCTGCTCTTACTCCAAACATGAGGAGGTTCACTTTAACCGTTTGAGCAGAAAAAACATAGGTTTGCAGTCAGCAGGAGCTGAACCTAATGAGAATAGTCCACACTTTGGGTCATTCTGGCCACTTTGTTCACCTTTTGGGAATTTAGGCTTAATTCATTTAAATTTAGACCCCCCACCAAACCCCATCCCTCAAAAGAAGAACTACTTTTTGATCAAAGCTTTGTTCAACAATCTATAAAGAACTTGAAGTTACCTGCAGGGGGCGCGCGTGAAAGCGCGGGCAACTTCAGCCTTCAGTGAACTTCAGCGCCGGTCGTGAATGGAGCGCTCTTTTCTCCAAGAGATGCTGTTCGTCATTCCACAACAACCAACCAAGTCTGTGAGCAAAAACCCCGCGTGCGCCTGGACGTCCACATGGTCTCTGTTAAGCTGCAGAGCTCTCCGCGGTGAGTTCCATCACTCAGTAAAGTCCTGCACGGTCCAGCTTCTGCAGCGCGCAAGTCAGTCTGCAAGTCACACTCTGCTCTGGGCTCAGCCTCGGGACACCGTAACTTCAAACGGTCTTACGTGGAGAACACGTCAGCTGGCCGGTGCCTCCTGCGCCGTGACTTTGACTGAAGCTCGCGCACGGCGGCGCGCGCCACATCTCCGCTCCTTCGCACCGGCCAGATGGGCAGAAAGTTCAAGAGGAGAATCTGGGGCTCGACGAGCCACGCAGAAGTTCGTTCCAGGACGGCACCACGTTGCTTCTCCTCTTCATCATCATCATCATTAGCATCATCATCATAATTGTCGTAATCGTCGTCGTTATCATCACAGCCAGCATCATCATGAATAGTCTTAATCTTGATTCACCCTCCTTATCTTCTCCCGCCGTCCAGGCACCCGTGGGTCCACGCGTCTCCGCGCATCATCCTCATCCGCGCGCGCATCGCTGTCAAAACCTTTTCTTTTCTTTTTTTAAACTACTTTACCGAAAGTCAACAGTGCTGTCACGTGTTTTTTTTTCCCGTTCTCGTGTTTATGTTTTTTCCACCTCTATCCTACCATCTCGCATCATAAAAAGCACACCCCCAAATGAAAAACAGATGATGACGTAAATTCATTACCGAACACGAGAGACCAGCCGATAAAGGGTCCCCATGTCCGCGTGGCTCCTCATCCAGCTCCAGGTGTGGATGGGGGCCGGGGTGGTCGCAGGGTCCACTGACTCCGCGCCGAGCTGAAGCGCCGAGCCCCGCCCACCCGCCTCTGCGCGCTCTGATTGGCAGAGGAAGCGCCTCGAGCGAGGTGGAACGCGGGGAGGACTATGAGAAAAGTGAAAGAGGGAAAGCAGCATTGCAGAACCCACCTGTTTACCGCCCTCCAAAACAGCACGATTGTCTAGAATCCACCCGTTTACAGTCCCCCCGCCCAGACCCCAATGTTGTCTAGAACTTCTCGTTCTAGAACGCGACAGTCACTCTCACCTGAGCTGCAAGGAGTCCAGGGTTCTAGAATGTGCCGGTTAAGTCTGAAGCTCCGCCCCCTGCTTTGCACTCTAACGTTCCACACCTGGGAGTGTTAACCACGCCTTTCTGCTTTAAGATTGGCTAACAACCAGACCAAGGGTTCGAGAACACTGTTTCGTCGAGCCCCGCCCCTGCCGCTAAGATTGACAAGTGATTCAGAACCACAAGGAACTTTAGCCAACCCCAGCGTAGAAAGGCGGGGCTAGAATACAAGTGTAAAGTAAACAACCCGCTGCACAGAATTAGAAGCAATTAGAGGCTATAACGGCAAGATCACAAAATATGTTTCAAATCTGGTGATCTAACCTAACCCTCCATTCATCTGTCTGTCCATCCATCCTTCATTTCTCCTTTCTTTCTTTCTTTCTTTCTTTCTTTCTTTCTTTCTTTCTTTCCTGGAAATCCGCTTGTTTTGAAAGTCTTTCCATCTCTCTCCATAGCTCTTCATTAATGTGTGTAATTCTACATTGACAAGCACTTAATTACAAATGAACCCGGAGAGGCTTTGCAGCTTATGGGTTGTTATTTTGTTTTATGGGTTGTTGCTGTGTCTGCTGCTTATAAGCAACATATTTTCATGCTTGCCTAATTTCATGACTACAACCATCACAGCATCTGTATTCAGTGCCATATTTACAAGATTTTTTTTTTCTGGGAGAACTTCAGTGTAAAATGATTATTTACACTCTGTGTCCCCTTTCAAGATTCAAATGCATCACTCAAGAATGCCCGAGTTCACTAATAGTCTCAGGATCAGGGCTGGAATATTAGATTATTCCACTAGAAGACCATCAGTAATGATCTGGGAGCAAATGATGCCATCTAGAGGCAGAGGGGGTCATGGGTAGTGAGCTGAGAAAAATCTTCCTTGCTGCCTGGAAGTGGAGCATCAGATCTTCATCTCTACCATGATGTTGTATGAAGTAAATGTAGTTACAACCACAATTGCATATATTACCATATATTACCAGAGTTCTGATAGACACTTTATGTAATATTTGCACACCACGGTTTCGAGAATCTTTGATTTGGCCCTTCAGTATATATCCTAACTCTTATTTATCTCCATGAATGAGAGACACATAGTTGTATATATACATATTAAAGTATCCAGAGTGACTTACAAACATTAGTTACAGAGACAGTCCCCCTGGAGACACTGAGGGCTAAGGTAGAAAGTTGCTCAAAGTAGAAAGTGGATGTTTGAATCTGCAACTTTGTGGTCACCGGGTTCACAGGCATGTGTTTCTAGGCTACTACCACATTGTTTTCATTTTTTATTTTAGCTCATTGTTTTTCTTTAACATCTGTGTTTGTCATGTACTTTAGTACCAAAAACATCTAGCGCAGTATTATTAACTAAAACATACCCTAAACACTTAATGATTGTCATTGATTGCTGTAGAAACACAAGCTGAGCACGCAGGAATGAGCTAAAAGACTGTAATACACATGTGGACAGCAGGACATTCAGAGACCATCACTGCTCTCTACATCTCCACTGTTGTCCGGGAGGGGAAAACAAATGTTTCTAAAAAAAAGTGGTATAATAGTCCCGGCGGTCATGCCCAAATGACTGGTTTCCCAGTAGAACATAACACTGCCTTCACTGCCTCACCTTCTTCCTCTAGTCTATCTAGGTGCCAACTCTTCCCTAGGTAAAGTGATGCACACACACTCGGCTCTCCACATGATGAAAAAGAAAAAATGATTAATCAGACCAGGCCACCTTCTTTCACTGCTCTATGGTCCATTTCTGCTGATTATGTGCCCACTGTAGGCACTTTTGACAGAGGACAGGGGTGAGTATGGGCACTCTGACCGGTCTGTAGCTACACAGTTCTATACGCAGCAAGCTGTGATGCACTGTTTTGACACCTTTCTATGAGAGCTAACATGAACATTTTCAGCAGTTTGTGCTTCACTAGCTCTTTTGTGTCCCCAAGCCATCAGAATTTGGTCAAAGACATTCAGATCCTTTCACTTATCCATTTTTCCTACTCCCAACACATCAGCTTCAAGAACACAATACATTTTAGTTCCAAGAGATCAAACTTTCAGACACTCTTGATCTGCATTTTAATGGTAAAGGAGTTATAACAGGTTCCTTCATAGCAGTACCAACAGCGGTTCTCAGGTGGCATCCCCAGCAAGTTTACATTTTCACCCTGTTCCCGAAGGATATAGAAACTCTACATATAAATATGTAGTGAATTGGGATGAAAAAATGTGGGCTGTTGAGAGGCCTGTGGATGGGTTGTGGGTGGTCTGAGAATCTCTGCAATTAAAGAATCTCACTTAGATCTATGAAAAAGATCCTCGGGGAAATCACTTTTTCTATGGCATTCCTCCAAATTATCCCTTTGTAGGACTTTCATTTTATGGAGTGTAGCTGCCATATTTTTCTTACCACAGCAGAAACTAAAGTCAACAACAGCTGAGAGTAGTGAAAAGGTGATGTGGGGGATGTATTTGTGTGAGTATGTGTGTGTCCATGAGAGTCAGCAGTTATCAGTCAGCAGTCAGTAGTGTTAAAATCTGTGTGTGTGTGTGTGTGTGTGTGTGTGTGTGTGTGTGTGTGTATGAGAGAGAGAGAAGGGAAAGAGAGAGAGTGCTGGGGAGAGTTTGTAATTGAGAGCTGTGTGCATAGCCTGTATGAATGAATGAGCAGTGTGAAATGGTATGTGTGTGTGGGTGTATGTGTGTGTGTGTTGGAGTGTAAATCTCATTTTCTTCCCATTCCTCTTTTCCATTGGTTCATTAGGCCCATCACGGCTGGCCTGTGCTAGTGGCTATGCTAACAGGCTGCGCAAGCACCCTAGACGAAATGGGAAACTTACTTGCACGCCAGTGGCTGAAACACCTTGCGACCTCACACAGAGAATTGAGACGTAACATCCATAGCACAATCACTGACGCTGCATAAAAATTAACTGTTTTCTGAAATTTAAACTGACAGTAAGTGCAAGCAATGTGAAGAATGTGTTAGATGGTGGTGGCCTAGTGGGTAGGATACATGCCTCTGGACCAAGAGGTCATGGGTTTGAATCCTACCTTCAGCACCACCACTGGGTTCCTGAGCAAGACCCTTAACCCCAAGTTGCTCCAGGGAGACTGTCTCCTATAATTAGGGAATGGAAGTCGCGTCTGATAAATGCTGTAAATGTATCCTCACCAGGGGTGGAGCACCAAACACACCTGATTCGCCTCATCTGGTACAGGAACATTCTACGGTTTTCCACCTTTCCTTTAGCTGATCAGTCATAACATGTTTTTGAGTACAGATTTTGCTTCTTTAGTTTAGATCCGGAACAACAAGGCGAACATGTTAACGAGCACTAGAAAGTTTTTTCTGCAAACACGCTCTCAAAACTTCTCCTAAACTGCTCAAGCCACATCAAGTTCTTCATTAAAGAGACACCGTTTTGTAGATGTGTTTCACAGGACAGGTGCTCTCATCCTTTTCCACCTCAAAGCCAAACAGTTTAGGACTGAAAAGCCTAACACTCACAGGAAACACTAGGAGAAAGGTGTTCTATCATTCATCTAGACCTGTAATATTAGAGATAATGTTGTCATTCATGATACTTACATTTGAAGTTGATTATTTTTATGTATGTTTTTATGATTTAAACTGTTGTTACCATTCCACAATGAAGCACTGCCTCCTCCTGAGTATATGTCTGTGGGTCTTCACAGCCTGCTGTGAAATCCTGTTCTAAATCACAGTGACAACACCACCTTCATGAAGACCTGGATAAAGTTTAAGTGGGAGAGTTCTAATGATGTATTTTGAGAAAAGGGCTTCAGGCGTACTTTATGAAGAAAAATCTGGAGCCCAAATTTTGCTGATGTTATGTATGAAGTAAGTTTAGAATTCTGTACATTTGATGTACTGGTCCCGAATCCCTTTGCAACTGAGCCAGTTTACTACAAAATGACCTCAGATCTTTGTGGTTAGAAAAGGAAGGGCTTCTTCGGTTCATATTCAAGTTATACTTTAAACAAAAGCCAAGACAAACAACAGACATGCACTAGAGTGATGTCATTCATATTATTCATAATATTAGGGTATATTATAACCAGTCAAATTCCAAACTGCTTTGGTCCAGGGAGAAACCAGATTGGATACAGATGTCACCAAGGAGCTCCTGCTGGCTGGAAACAAGGCTAGACACGGTCTATTGGCTCAAAAGCTCATCTGCAAAGCTTAAAGCTGCGAAAACCTTCAGGGAGTGAAATAATCCATTAAAAAGCTTTGGTCAGGGGAGCATTTCATTGAAATCATAACCAATATTTCTGAAGATTAAAGTGCAGTCACCATCATGAGCTCAGATTAGCTTCCAAAAGCATTAGCCTAGCGATAGCACAGCAGCTACTATTCTCTCTGGCTGAGTTCTGTACTCAACAAATAGATCATGATTTCATGGCAAAAAAACATGTTGCCAGATCAGATTGTTTCCACCAGTGAGCGTTCAAACTTACTGGAATTTAAGGAACAGTTTCATGAATGGCAGTAGATTTTTTGGCATAAAAACAGTCATTTGTAATTGTGGTTTTACATTTCTTTAGCTCTTTCATTTTAAACTATTTTTTAAACATTTTTTTTCTTTAACACAGTGAAACCTTTACATGTCAAAGCTGTGTTTTCTCTGATAGACAGAAGAGAATGAAGAAATGACCGTGAGTGGTAATGATTACTCATTAATTATAGCATATTCAACAAAAGGAGTTCCACCGCCTTCTGTAAAAGCCTAGGATGAATAACAAGTGTTTCTAAAGTATGTCATGGGTTTATTTTGTCCTGCGTTTTTCCCAAGCTTATTGTCTTATTCCCCAGCAAAGTGTTTGTTGTATTGATTTCCCTGCTCCACCCTGTTCCCGACACTCCGTTTTGTCCCACCTGTAGTTTGTCTTTCCTCTTCCCTGTAGATGCCTGTATTTGCTCAGTTTGGTTAGCTTAATATGAACTCTAGCATTAAACCTTATCCTTTCATTCATTATTCTGATTTGTATTTTGTTTATTCTCATCTCTATTGTGAATATTGTGAGTATTTCCTGTCATGTTAGTTTTTCTTGGTAATAAAGTCCTTGCACACGCAGACCCGCTACATCCACCTTTATCCAGTGAATCATGATGTTTTTAAGGCACTCATCCAACTTTGATGCCGTTTTGATTAAACAGTGTCTATGAGCTACGACTGGAAAACTGAGCTTGGTCCAATTGCCTATTTAATTAATTAATTATGTGATAAAGTCCAGTAGTTTTGGATTGAATAATATATGTACGCTCATGTTCCAATCTGTTTGAGAGGTCTTAACAACTCAACATAGTTTAAGGCAAATCTGGCATTATTTAGAAGTTTATGCGATGCTAATTGGTATAAAATACAAGCATCCATTATTTGTCAGAGGCATTAGCATCGTTGCAAAACTATAGAAGTCAGTTTTTGACACCGAACATGTTTTGCTTGACTGCATGTGGGATAAGTATGAAAGCTGTGTAAATTAAATATCTGACAGAAATCTACATTAACATAATATTTTTTTTCTCCAAGTGTCAGTTGTCATAAAAGCCAATTGATCCTTTTGGATGTCGCTTCACCTCAGAAAATGTTGGATTAAGTCGGAATAAGTAAATAGAAATGTTCATGTAAGTTTAAATGTAGCCTCAGAAATACTTGCCTTCAGTGAATTCTTACCAGAAGGTCTTGTATTATAATTCGTCTGGAGAACTATCTTATTTCTTTATCTATATTTTTAAGTGTGTAAAAGCATTTGTTTAGCTGCATTCTACTGTTTTTTTGTTTCGCTGGACTTCACAGATGATCTAAAACTCCACTCAAATGCTGTTCTAGTTCAGAGATTGACGCACCAGGTTACTTCGCTTAATAAACCTGCGTCCTATAATGGTTCTGAAGGATGTTACCCATGGTGTGTGTTTAAATGTGTGAGTGAGCCTGTACTCGCTCAGTATCCATTAGAGCGAGATGAGACGCCGATGGGAAGAATATTCGAGCTGCCAACTCCCCGTGTTTAGTAAATACATTAAATACAGGCTGCACGTCAGCGGCTCAACCAGAGCGGTTTCGCTTGCTTACACACGCTGCTCCCGTGTCAGGGAGAAGCTGACACGAGAACTTGTTTAGACAGCACGTCGCTGTCTCCTGCCCGGCCTTTAACTGAATGTATAGCAGTAGTTATAGCTGAGTGAGGAGGAGCAGATGGACCATATGCAGCCCTGTCAGACGCCCAGCATGTTTCAGGTGTTATGAGAAAGGAGAAGCTGCGGACAGTTTTAGTATCCTATATTGAGGGGAAAAAAGAATACGCTAACATTTCTTTCGACAAGTTTGACAGGTTTTATGAGGGCTTTAAATATTCATGGGATTTTTTTTCCTGCCCCTAAGAGGTTTTTGCCTCCCACCCAATGGTGCCATGATGCCAAATCATCTATGGAAAGTTTACACTCACCATCCACTGTATTGGAAACAGTGCTTCACTTGGTGAATGGGTTAAACACAGAGAACACTTTTGTAGTGTGCTGTGGTGTGTGCACATGTCAAACGGACACTTCACATTTATCTACTCAAAGACCACTTCATGAGCTCCACCTACCTAATAGATAGCTGTACTGGAGTTCAATCACACATCTGTTTATCAGCCCACCCCCGTTTCCTCACTGACCACAGCACCATAAATCATGTATGTGATGGAACATTCTTAGTTACAAAGACAGTAATGGTGGTATGGTGGTAGGAGAACAGAGTTGCTCTGGTTGTATCAGGCAGAGCATTATTTTTGGTGTTTTTACACACAAGTCACTGAGAGTCATTCACCAGCCAAAGCTAAACCAGTCCTGAGCAGCTCTCTGGTCAGAAAAGGAATCCACTGATTAAGAGCTAGATGAGGATTAATACAATCTGGGCATCAGCAGATGGGCTACAGAGGTTTCTAATTATGTCATTACCTATATCCAGCTGAGAGACTAATGGAAATGGTTAAACTGCTTTTACAAAAGAAAATAATTCAAAATTGTGTTCTTCTTGAAAAGCAAAGTGACTCAGTTATTAGTTCCAGAGGCTCCTGAAGTTATCTCCAGTTAATAATGAAGTACACAGGAGTGAATAAAGAATCTTTTAACTTTTTTTAAACAACTTTAAATTGCTCTCTCTCTCTCTCTCTCTCTCTCTCTCTCTCTCTCTCTCTCTCTCTCTCTCTCTCTCTCTCTCTCTCTCT
>JBBJLR010000160.1:17278373-17322884 GCA_037577145.1 Brachypetersius gabonensis | reverse complement strand
CTCAGCTGCTTAACCAACCAGAACATTATCAGACAGGTTTAATTGATTTCATGCCAGGCCCAATAAAAAAAGTGTTCATTTAATTTTTGTGAGCAGTGTGTATATATATATATATATATACATATATACACATACATATACATACATATACATACATACGCATATACATATATATATATACATACATACACACATATATATGTATGTATATATGTGTGTACACACACACACATGTATGTATATATGTGTGTACACACACACACACGCACACAGTGCTATTACTGGACACAGTCAAAAAATAGGACACCTAGATGTCCTACGAATTTTCATATTTTCACATTTATTGTCAATGTACACCCCTCTGTCCAGTCCAGATGGTGCTTTAAGTCAGTTCCTTGGGCATGTGTTCATTTGTGTGTGTGTTCACTCCAGGAAGAGCAAAAAGAAGGGGAAGAACCATGTGATACCAGCCTTGTGTAAAAGGAAGGTGTGTCTGTCTTTGTGTGTGTGTGTGTGAGTGTGTGAGAGAGAGAGAATTTTCAGTCTTCAGCTTCCTTGCTGGCATGGTGTGAGCACACATTTAACAACTTCCTCATAGACTTGATAACACCTCATTCTGAGAGACATTCAGAGGAGAGCACACACTCGTGCAGCTACACACACTCACCCGTGTGGTCTCAACTTGCAGACGAACACTCAAACTGTGAGTACAGTCTTATTGATGTTTGTGAAATCTCTCAGCAGGAGTGTTACAGCTCAAGAGTGATCTAGCACATGCAGCTGAACTGTTGGATTTAAAGCTGAATTACTGGTTGCTTTTGACACATAATGATAAATGGCAAGTTGGTTAAGATGACTGTATTTCATTTCTATGATTTGAAAGTTCAAATCAGCTGGTTACCAAAGCTAGCTCAGTGTGTGTAGTCTCCGGAGGGTGCAGAGAGGTAAAGATGCTTTTTTGGGGGTAACAGTCCTCCACCCCCACACAGTGATATGTATGTGAATAATGATCATCCTCTTTATGATTTATTTAAGGGGGCTACAGTGAGGGGTCTTGGTGAAGTGTGTTGTTATACACTGAACAGCTGTATAAATGTAAATGTTTGTGCAAGTGGTATACAGATGAGTGTAAGTAGTGACTATACAATGAAAACAGCAGTAGGGCCAAACATTGCAATCCTGTCATCATCTTTTAAATAGTATAATGTAGTGGTGAGTGAGAAAAACTGTGGTACAGGATGTGGATTAATCAGATGACGGGGTGACGCACAGAAAAATCTATCATTCTCAAGAGACATCATGCATGCGTATAAAAGCAGAAACACACGTATGCTATATGTAAATATATACACACAGTCATATATCATTCAGCCACAGAGTTAAAAATATTGACAGCTGAATTGAATGACATTGATTATAATTTTATAATGGGCCCTGTCTAAGGATTGGATATATTAGGCAGCAAATAAAGAGTTTGCCACAACTGGATTAGAACACAACCAAAACTGCAGGTCTTGTAGAGTGTTCCTGGTAGGCAGAGGTCAGTACCTATCCAAAGGGCTCCAAGAGAGAATAAACAGTGAACTGGCAACAGGGTGATGGGCACCCAAAGCACATTAATGTTTGGGGGGAGCAAAGACCAGGCCATCTGATCAGATCCTATAGACAAGCTACTGCAGCACTGAAACAGTTCATGTTAGCTCTGATAGAAAGAGGTCACAGAAAACAGTTTATCACAGTTTGCAACAGACAGGCCAAAAGTGCTTACATGGGCATCTACATTTACAGCATTTATCAGATGCATTTTATCCAAAGCGACTTCCATTCCCTAACTACAGGGGACAGTCTCCCTGGAGCAACTTGGGTTAAGGGTCTTGCTCAGGAACCCAGTGGTGGTGTGCTGAAGGTAGGATTCGAACCCATGACCTCTTGGTCCAAAGGCAAGTATCCTACCCACTAGGCCACCACCACCCTGAGAGCATAATAGCCAGACCAATGGAGCAATGGAAGAAGGTGGCCTTGTCTGATGAATCATATACCACTTCATCCTTGGAGACCCCACCTCACAACTCACAAGACCTCCTGGGGTAAAAACCACAGCACACCTTCAGAGGTCATGTGGTGGCCCTGTCTCTGTGAGTCAGAACCTACACTACATTAAGCAAGTGGTCTTACTGTTATAGTGGGGTGTCCAAACTTTTCCATACTCGTATGTACAGACATACAACTCAACTTACTAATGCAGTGAGCTGAGTAGTCTAAAGACAACAAAGGTGGAAGTTATAGAGTTGGTGTTAAGAGGCTGAAGGTATGGAAACATGTTAAGCATAGCAGACACCTTTGAGGAAACAAAGTATTCTGAAAGCTGGTGTGTGAAAAACATTTCGTGGAGGTATGACGGATAATGAGAACCGAAGAGGGACGTGGGTGTCTTAGGGTGAAAGACATCCGAGAAGAAGCATGTTCTTGTTTTTCTAAAGATGGCACCCGTAACATTCTTTTCAACACCTGAGCTAAATATAGACACCAGGAAAAGAGAGAGTTGTCAGGCCTCAAACTCTGCATGGACAAAATGCTGGGATTCAAGCAGAATCTGTGAACGTTTGATTTTTGACCCCTGTAATCAGTGATGCAGCAGTTTAAATGATTTTTTTACTTTGGAAATGAGCTTGGAGTTTCTCCTCTTCATTTAGAGATGTGTGTACAGGTGGTGGTGTGTGCGTGGAGGTGGAAAGGTGAACTAGCTATTTCTGCTTTTCATATTACCCTCATAAAAGCTTTCACTATGTAAGATGGGGAGAAAGCCAGGGGCTTTCCAATAAACCTATTTTGCGCACACACTTACTCATACTGCTATAATAACACTTCAGTGGTTACTGTCTTGCAGACACTTGTTTAAAACAACTAAGCGTCCTGCATATTTCAAAAGTTATTAGAGAAGTTACTAAATAATATGTCTTAATAACTGAATAATTGTGAACTTATCCTTATCCTGTTCATTGTAATTCAAAGATGGCCTAAAAGCAAAACAGAACTGGGCCAAATTGCCAAACACAGTAAATATGCAGTTTATTAACTTAATAAAAAGCCTCTTTTTATTAACATGTCTAAAGCATACCCCCTAATTATCCAATGGCCAGTTAGCCCTAACCACTCACCATTAACCAAAGTCAGTCTACAACCAACTCAAAACTGGCCTAAATTGCCAAATAAAGCATACATGTAGATTATTAATCTACATGTATGGGTCAACAAAATGAAAACATACCCCCTAATTATCCCATGGCGCATTAGCCCTAACCACTCATTATTATACAAAGATGGCCTGAAAGTGACCCAAAACTGGCCCAAATTGCTAAACATAGCAAATACATAATTACCTGAATAATAAGAGATTAGGTCTATGCAGGTTAAGAGATTAGTCCTATCACTCACCATCTAAAATGCCCTAAATAACTAATCTTTAAATTGAAACTGTCTGTACTTGTTTGCACAGTTAAGTAACCCCCTACAATTTCATTGTATGAGTAGGATCCTGCTTCAGTGCAATGAAAATAAAGGCATATCTACCTATCTAATACATGAACAAGCTTGGGTTGTGCGAAATGATTATTTTACATCTGAATTTCCCCTAATGATTGACGCAAGCAACCAGTCTAACACACATGCACCGACTGTGTCAATATCTGCAGCTTAGCTAGAGCAGAGCTCCATGGCCTCAGCTTCTGTGGTTGCTTTGTGACGTCCTGCTGATGCATATGTGCAAAGGCAGGGTTGTGTAAGAATGGGTGCAGTGGATGTAGATGTGAGTTTGTTGAGTGTAAAAGCCCCTAACTCTACGCCGACCTTTCTGTGTATACCCAGAGAGAACCCGCCTCCTCAAACACACACTCAGCCCTTCCACAAGCAGTGGGCACTACCGTGGAAACCAGAAGCCTGAGGAGTGGGAGGAGGCAGAGGATTCCCCATCGAGACAACACAAAAGAGAGGAAGCCACTGCTTGGATCTAACAGACGAGACGAGACACTTGAACCTACAAGACCACAGAGAACAAGTGCAAAACAGCAGCCGCGAGAACAGAGGCTTACAGCTGAACATCTGAAGCAATGTCAAGGGCCTGCTAAGCAACCAGCCTCCACACCGGACTGTTGGATTAGTCTACAGCATAGTTTGGACTTTTATTAAATGACATTTAGTCACTTGTATTAGTCTCATATTTATTGAAAATTAGGCCTGCAGTTTGGGGTGAAACAGAGCTCACATATGACAAGAGAAGCCACCCAGGGACCGCCCTAAGGTTAAAGGCTGCTCTGGAGGACATATACACTCACGTCTTTGCGGTGTAGTATAATGGACCGCCAACAAAGCAAGGTGAATCGCTTCCTCAAGCTGGGCTACTCCTACTCAGACATCCTGAGGGTCCTGCAGAGCCTTCAGCATGATGCCCAGACAAATGACATCCTGGAGGAGCTCATCAAGACCTGCCGGACGCCCACAATCACACAGCCTGCTGCAGAGAGCGCAACAAACAGTCAGAGGTATGTAACAAGTGCTTTTGAGTGTTAGAGATAGGACTGCAGTGAAATGAGTACATCCAGCATCTAGATCAACATGGGAGGTGAAATGTATTAGGCTGTATTCTTCTGTTTGGGATCCTAAAAGTTAAAGCTGGAATGTGAAAGGTGTGAGTAACAGAAAGGTGTGCCAGGACCTTACCAGTAAGAATAGAAGGGAATGAAGCCATCCAAGTACTGGGAATACAGGAATAAAGTACGTTTTCACTCCATGTTACATTTTTTTTAGAAGGTCAGTATCATAGAAATTCAAATGTAACTTTTCCGACATGGTATATAGACAAATTTTCATAACATACTCTTTACCATAGCATATTTACCATAGCTGCAAATACGGCCTGGTTCACAAAAACCGACACATTAGCATGTATCCTCCTACTCAGCAAATTTAGGTCCATCTCACAACAATCAAGTTAAAAGAGGTGTTTCAGCCCATCATTTTGGATCAGGCAAAATACAGAGCGGCCAAACAGGATGGAGTTTGTTTACATATACATCATTCTTAAAGGAAATTCAGGAATCAGGAAATTAGAAATCAGGAAATTAGAATGCATGAAAAACATAGCATATGGGCTGTAAAGCAATAAAAAAGAAACAATGCTTTTATTGGCCATTGCTCAATCAGTGGAGAAAAAACGTGACATGGGTGAGTGAGGAAATCCTGACATCCACCCAAATGTGCTTATTAAAAAAAATGTTAAGCCAATCCAGTTCATGATTGCCCAAGGCAGATTAGATCATGAGTGTCACTCATCCAGCTGAATCTGAAGAAGTGGTTTGTTGCTCTACACAGGAATTTACTGTATTGCAAATGTGTTTCCTATAAACCTCAACCACGGTTCCACTTCACCTCATAACACTGAACTTCCCTGAGGAGGTCATGACAACTCACTACAAGAGACATGAATACAGATGGTGTGCATGTCTCCTGTAAGCAAAAGCCAAAAGGTGTCCCACTTCGGGGTGGCTGGAAGCCCTGGTCAGGGGTTAGAAGGCAATTAGTAGCCTGAAATGTTTGTCTTACATTTTTCTCCCATACTATATACCAGTAAAATGAAACGGTGGCAACTTCCATAACAAAAAATATCCATAACAAAGACTTAAAAACCTATACAGTAATGTTACTGGAAACTTTCAGGATTATGCATTGAGCATTCAGTCATCACTTATTTTAAACTTTATTTTAAACTTATTTAAAATAATTGTATTACAAATATTTTTATTTACACCACTTCATAATGTAAGCCCATAATGTTGATATATGAGGTTTCATGTAAAACTAATATGAAAAAAAATAATAAAATGGTAAAAATGCATTCAAACTGTACTTCCCTTATTGGTAAAAAGGAACCTGTATGTACTCTCTTGTCCCAGCAGCAGTCCTAAACTTATCCCACGAGGCTGCAGCTCTCCTCAGACACACTCTCAGATAGACACGCAAAGCCAATGGAACGCACCCTCCGACATGCAGACGTCCAGTCCATTCAGGCCCATAGTCATCGATGGAAGCAATGTGGCTATAAGGTGAGTCCACTAACATGTTCTGGATCAGTAAATGGAAGGTCCCAGACAGGGGCTTGTCAAGATTTGTTCCAGAGTTTCCTCAACTTGTAAGTGACTTTGGATAAAAGTGTCTGACAAATGAATGTAATATCTATGAGCTATAATGGTCACTATAATGGCTTTATAATGACCCAATAAAAAGTCAGATAAACCAGATTTTCTTATTAGGACTATAAGGCCTAACCACCAATTCCCAGCGTTAGACCAAAACTGCCCAGTGAGGATGTATGGGGTCTCCAAAGGGCGGCTATAATAGCATTTTAATTGGCCAGCAGCTTCTTTCTTAAAATCGAATATAGAAGGTCTGCCCTTCGGGTTCTTCTCTTTTGTCCCCCTACAATAAAAAGCAAGATCTGCTCTTTCTGAGTTCCCTTTGATAAAAGTTTGAACACCCCTGCCCTTTAGATTACTTTCATAGAAGAAAAGTTAATTCCATGAGAGATAAAGGGAACAGGGGCTATAAACAACTGGTGAAAACCGGACCCAGGCCAAACATTATGAAGCTCTCCTCAGCTTGGTATCAATTCCTCTGAAACCAAATAGAGAAGTGCTAGCATACAAAAAAAACTTCTCCTTTTGTGCACTGAACCTTGGAGTCATGCCTAGAGGGTGACGCACAATCAGGTGAGATGCAAAGCTTCTCAAAGGCCGTCATAGTTTCACACACTAAATTTCGCCTCCGTTCGCAATCTGGCTGCGAATTAAGCGACAAACGTCGGACAACCCTTTTTAAACAAGCTGTTAAATTTACACAGAGGAGTTATCGGTGCACCGACGCCCACCCAGTTGTGCAACATGCATGGGGTGTTTTTGTTTCCAAAGCAGGACGTTTTTCAACCACAATAGCAAAAAATCTCAGTGGTGGCGGTTCGGGCTGTTTGCAAAGCGCTTCCTGGACAACGGCATACACAGAACGACTTCCTTAACAATGATCAGGTTCTTTATCGAGCTTGACGCTTTCAGCCCTGCAGTATTTTTCTTTTTTTGTAATTTTGGGTGCATGCTGTATGCAAAGCGCCCTCCAGTTTCCTGACACTGGTTAGGAGGGGAAGGCCCAGAGTTAGGTTACAGTAGTGAACAGGCAAATGCAAGAGCAAGCACAGACATGTACATAAGGTGCAGTTTGTTGGTAGGTGAATATGCGTGTTTGTTTGGGGTCTGATTAACAACACTTTGGATTAGGAGTCTAGCATCCTTTCAGGTGACTCTAGACTCCTAAACCTTGTCCTACATTTCATTTTCTTAGCTTATAACTAATATTTTAGGGTAACAATAGCTATAGACTGCATACTAGTCAAAGAACGAGGTCATATAATTAATAAATGAATGCTGTTCTAGGGGGTCAAGCTTATAAAAATAGTGGATGAACCATTCTGGATTTGGTTATACATTTGTGTATTTCTGCTTCATGGCTTAGTATTTCTGAATATCTCAGATATTGTTGGCAAAACTAAAATGTAACACAATCTGGTATAAATGGTTGAGGATCCTCCTGGTTCAATACTAGGCCCATTGCTTTTAGCCCAAGCATCATTCACTCTACCGTGGTTTTCAGGGCAAAGAGATCTCCACCGAGTTGCACAGTCTCAGTTAAAGATGCAGAAAGCATTGTGTAATTTTGTGCTTGTGGCCTAGCATTGTCGTCATGTGCCATTTCTTACCCTTCCTGTATGTCAGAGATCAATGAGAACCTCGTCCTCAGGTTTGAGAAGGGCCAGTCCCTAACACTGATGCTCACAGGAGGACTTTCTCATGCACTACACACTCAAACAAAACCACCATTAACATTCATCAGCTTGTTTCTTACTTATTAAGGGCACACTAATACAATATACGCTCTGAAGGCAGTGGTTCACCTGCATCAGTTTTGGAACATTAGGACCAATTCTGAGCAATTGCAATGATTTGTGCATATTTTGGCCCAAATTCTACTTTTTATTGTTGATATACTAAAAGTTAATCTAGCTACAGTCCTTAAATCAACATTAAAAGTAAAATCTGAATTAAAAATTGCAGTTTGTGAGGCAATGTCATGTTTCTTAAAGAAGTGTAATCAATTTAGATCTTCAAAAATCTATGTTTAACCACTATTTCTCATCTTTAAACTTGCCTTTAAATGCCTTCCATGCATGAATACTTCAGACACTTTTTTCCCCCCAAGAGGTCATGACCTAGTTCACTGGTGACAAGCACTGAATCATGTCAAAAGATACAGTAGCTTCTTTTATTTTCCTCTGTTAATGAGCAAATGTCTTTTTTTTCCAGCCATGGCAATAAGCAGGTGTTTTCATGTCGGGGGATCCAGCTGGCGGTGCAGTGGTTTTGGGACAGGGGGATTCGTGACATCACTGTGTTTGTGCCTCTGTGGAGGAAAGAGCAGTCGCGCCCTGAGGCTCCGATTACTGGTAGGATGGAGGACATTGATGTTAAACATGTAAAGGTTATCATTACTACTGTCTTTACAGAAATGGCAAGTTTGTCATGTTAACTTAATGTCATGACATTTAAGTTCCCATGCCAAGTACTGGTAATGGTAATAAGACGATGTAAAATTAATGGAAATAAGATGTAATGACAACCCATGACATTATATGACCTCTTCCATGACGTGGTTGTGTCAATAACTTTTACATTTACAGAATTTGACACGCATTCTTATCCAGAGCTTATGTGTGCTTTATAGTCCGCAAGAAAATACATCCCCCACACTAGTAAACTAAGAGTTGCTAATAGATTAGGAGTCTACCTCAGGAGTTAGGACCTATTAGATCACACGCAGAGAAGAGCAGTGTTATTTCAAGTGCTCAAGCTTGTATTAAACCATATTTAAAGTGCTTTATAAAGGCATTCTTAATAATAAGGTGCACAATTTCTAGGTCATAAGTGGCCATTTGTTACTGTACATTAAGTGGGTGTATCTTCTGTTCTTGGACTTACAGACCAGCACATCCTCAGAGAGCTGGAGCAAAGGAACATCCTGGTGTACACACCTTCACGCTGTGTTAATGGCAAAAGGGTTGTGTGCTATGATGACCGCTACATAGTCAAGCTGGCTTACGACTCGGACGGCATCATTGTGTCCAACGACAACTACCGCGACCTGCAGGTGGAGAAGCCCCAGTGGAAGAAGTTCATCGAGGACAGGCTGCTGATGTACACGTTTGCCAATGACATGTAAGTGGCACAACCACAAATATGCACTTGCATGCAAGTCAGGACTTCCAAGGAACTTTTCAATGAGAGCAGAAGTTGAGATGATTGCTCACCCTGAGGCTACTCTTTGAGGAACAAGTCCCGCATTACAAAAACATAAATCTAGGCTGTAAACACTGCTGCAATGAGGACCACAATGCATTTTGATTGTCAGAATCATACTCAGTTGACCAAATTATACTAAAGCTGCTGCCAGTTCCTACTGATCTAAAACTTTTTCTCTCAAATTAAGGTTCATGCCACCTGATGACCCACTTGGCAGAAATGGCCCAACGATTGAAAACTTCCTCAGGAAGAAGCCCACAGTACCAGAGAACAAGCAACTACACTGCCCTTATGGTAAGTCACTCACATTCCTAAAGCCAGAATGTCACGGGTAAAACCCTTCTCATCAATCAAATGTATTCAATGTCGTTCTCAGAGAATCTGTTCATTTCATAAAGTTGATCGTGAAACACCAAGAGAGTATATAAACATGTTTAATATGTTAAATAAATGTAATAAAGTGCACTGTGCTTTGGGTTAGGCACTGCTTTAAGTGAATTCATTTCTTTAACAAATGTGCATCTATCAGTCTCTGAATGCACGCATGCACCTGCAAACACACCCAGCTATCGCTGCTGTGAATATGTTAATTGTAAAATCGCCCTCTCTTTCCTTGTTTACAGGGAAAAAGTGCACTTATGGCGTCAAATGCAAATACTACCACCCCGAGCGCTCCAGCCAACTGCAGCTGTCTGTGGCTGATGAGCTGAGAGCGAAGAGTCAGCCAGGCTGCAAAACAGAGGACTTTCCTCCTTCTGCACACCTCACGCACCAGTACTTTCCACATAACATCCCCAGCACTGCCAACACCATCAGTGGGCTCTCCAGGCAAACACAGTGCAAGGCGGCGTTGCCTGCAGCATACCAGGATGAATTGTCTCAAGCTATATCTGGACTCGACCTCTATAACGAGCCCCGAGAAACAGAAAGTAGCATGTACCTACAGAGGCTGTTTCCGGTCTTGTCCAAAAGTGCCAAGAGTGACCAAGCTTATGGTTCAATGGAGAACTCCACGTCCCGTCTCTACCTCAGTGACTCCGCCCTCCCAACTTCTCTGGCCTACAGCAGCGGGTGTATTGCAGGGAGTGACAGTGATTACATTCTATCCAACAGCTCCTGTAGGGAGCAAAAGCGAGCACACAGTCCTGATATATACTCTCACGCCTATTGCCCTGGCCGGCGCACTCTTTCCAGTTGCCAGCATGCCCACTCAGATCTGGGCATTAACTACGCCCACACACCTTACCCACTGCAGGACTACCGACCGCGCAGCTCTTACAACAATGCCCAGATGCCATTTTTTAATGAACCCTTGCCCTACCCTCATTCAACGGCTAGGCAACCCTACCCCAGGTCTGCAGAGGTCAGTTGGGGGCAGGGGCAAGTTGAGGACTCCAGCAAAGCAGACAGAAGGAAGGATGTGAGGTCTCAGCTCAGTACAATCTTCCCTCAGAGCATAGTGGACCAAGTTATGAGCTTGTATCCTCACACACTGGACACGACAGAGCTGGTCGCGCTAATACAGAAATACAGAAACAGTCATTTGCTGTGAAATGTACAAATACACACAGTCAGTAACTATACACCTCATAATCTGTGTCTCTGAAAGGACAGCTTAATGGGAGAAGTGTTAAGGCTACAACACACCTTCATGACCAAAATCACTTGAGCTCCATCAAGCATCAGCTGAGGTGAAATAATGTCTAAATGCTCCAATGCAGCCTTTATGGGAGTTGTATATTTTTCATGAGAGGCTTATGCGGGCATCATGGAGCCTTACAAATGCTACACTTCAGTAAAACAAATAAAGGTTCTTCAATGTAAATTATGGTCCAAAAGTTATTTTGGACCAACTATATTAAAGATTGAGGTTACTTTCATAAGGTGTGGAGGAAAAAAAATGATGCAAGGTTTAAGACAGAAATCATGTATTAGTAAAGAACCCAGGACTTGTGCTAGTCTTGACTGTCAATTTATGTATAATAATAGGTTTTTAACGGTCAATGTTGAACAAGACCCAAGCCTCATTCAGCGAGTTAGCATTACACTGCACTACTATGCAGTGGTTTATACATTTATGTTACTGAATTGTAGAAAAAGGGAACGCACATCTAATCCAGGGGTGTCCAGTCTTATCCTGTGGCTGATTACAGGTTTTTTATTAATGTGATACTGCCATGTGCTTTATAACGACTTGCTGAATGTTTTTTTTGCTGGGGTGATTATCACTCCATAATTGCTTCCATGCAAAAAAATAACGAGTGTCAATCATTGGGGAGAAGTTCGCATAATGCTAACCACTCAGTACTAGTCTTCAATCAAAGTTAGCAATGTTAGTATGACCTGCTTCCTGTAAGTGAATGTAACTGCAAGGAGGCCAGACTCCATGGAGAGTAAATGAATTTTGACTGACTTGAGGTTCAGGCTGAGAAACAAGTAAGGCATTTAAGCTTAAAAGTTTGTGTTGGGGTCAAGTGCAGGCTCCAAATCTGAGAATAACTTTGGGTTTTGCCATCTTGGCACAAAGGTAACGTGTCTCCACATACTGGTGTATGTGGGGAGGTAAGTCAGCAGTGACTGAAATATGATTATCACAACAGTGTGTTTAATTCTGTAACCTCAAAATGAGGCCTTGTGTTACTGCTAGCCAAGCTGGTGTAGCTAGCAAAAACCTTCTGCTTGTACTGTGCTCATATGCTTTCAGTCTGTGATTTCTTACATGAAAAATGTCATTTTATATCTAATAAATTTCTTTTTAAAAATCACAGTGTTTATGCACTGATTTATACACTTATGTTCCTCAAACTGCTCCTGAACCATTTTTGGTAAAGGAGACATTTGGCAGACCCTCTTTTCCAGAGCCACTTACAGTCATTAGTTACAGGAACAGTCCTCTTGGAGACAGTTTTAAGTGTCTTGCTCAAGAACACCATGGTAACAAGTGTCTGCTTGAGACCGTGGACGTCGTGTAGACAAGTGTTTTACCCACTACTACCACTGAGCAGGGAACATTATCAGTCTTTTTTTAAGAAAGTGACTTTGGACACCCATGACTACGTCTCTGGTTTCCCTTCCATTGACCACTTTTTGTAGGTACTGACCACTCCATAAGACCTGGCCTTTTGGAAACGTCCTACTGTCGAGCCATCACAGTGTGGTCCTTGGTGTGGGAAGAAAAAAAATATGTAATTTGCCAGTTTTTCCTGCTTCCAACACAACTGTTCATCTGCTGCCTAACATATTCCACCCCTGAAGAAATGATCCCTGCAGAATGAAGAAGGGTTTTACGATTCACAGGCAGTGTAATGTTCCTGTAAAGCGCAACGCTGGCACCTAGTGGTTAGAAATACTCAACAAATGAGAAAAACAAGCACATTTCAGAATATTTTTTTTATTTTTACAAATAACTTATCTGTTACAAAGACAGTTTTCCCCCACTAAACTTAAAAACCACTTTAGATATCCAAATCATTCTCTTTTCCCCATATTTCAAAATTCATTAATGCAACTGGTGGCTCTGACACAGAGCTACAGAAGGGTGTGACAGAGTTTTTTTGGGTTCCTAAAACAGAAGTGCTTCAGACACCCATACAAAACGGCTTTGAGAGCTAATGCTCCAAATTTCAAACCCAGATTAGGTCACGTCTTGGATTAAAAAGCAAGCATGTGCAAACACTGATTAATTAATTTGTTTTGGGTTCAATTTTCTCACCAAATAGAACACTACGGCTTAACACTATATGCTAACCTCAACAGTTTTTAATCCAAGACTTGAAGCAAAATGAGTTCTAGACGCTAGAAATTTAGGCTCTTCGCTGTGAGCGAACTGACCTCACCACTGCATAGGTTATTCATTCGGTATTCAATCTTTAGATGAGGCCGCAAATGTGAGGCAGCAAATGACACTTCACATCTCAACTATTTCTTCCAAAATTCAGGTAAAATTAATAAGCTAATAAACATTTAAAACATCACAAAGGCCTCGTGGAATTCGTATAATCAGTTCTACCAAGAAAAAAACAGGCACTGTTCATTTTAAATCGCAGAGCGACTGCTGTGAAAGAATGACTGAAGGCACAATTCCCAAACTTTGGCAATTTTCAAACACCTGATCCATAAGCCCTCCTGAGTACTCAACAGCTTGTAGGAGGGCACACAGATGGCAAACCTACATGTCCCAGAAGTCTTTGCTCTCGACTCATACGGCGTGCATAATCTGACAAAACGATGGACAAGCTTTTGACGGAGTTCCTTGCTTGGTGCAAAGGTGTACAACAGAATCCCCGACTGGGACACCTACATTCCAGTTGTCAGCTAAGATGGCAGGTTATTGTCCTCTTCAGGGCTGTACTTCGTTTGCTACAGAGACCCTGGGGGGACCTCTGACTTGTTGGAGGAAGTCATGGGCCAGTACAGTCCATCTTTTTGACCTTTGCTACGTCTGCAGGCCGTACGCTGGATAAGGTCACTGGTGTTTCCACTTTCACACCAAGCTGCGCTTTTCACTGAACTTAAAAAGGGAAACCGTACTCATTTGTCTAAGAGAAAAACAAACATCAAAACAAAACGAGTAGAAGTAAATGAAGTCTATGAAGCCATAATTACAGGAAATACACGCGACAGCTGTAGAGAGAGAGAGAGAGATAGAGAGAGAGAAGGAAACAGCATTTAAAAGCTCATTCTAAAACTATGTACAGTAATAAGCTTGAGTGAGGAGGGCCCGTTGTAAACTGTACATCTAAGGCATGCAGTTGAGTTCCATTTCGGTTTCGTATCGAAGGCACACATGGTAAAGAGGAAACTCCAATTTGGCAAAAAAATCCTGCAGAGTCTTCCCGTCACCCTTTGGAAAGGGTGAAAAAGTCGAGTCCAGGAAGCAATCCATTAGGTATTCCCTTCAGTTAAGGAGACAAGGTGGCTCTCAAAGGCAGTTCCTATCCGTAAGGCACACTGCCACGTGTGTGTATGTGTGTCTGTGTACGTGTGTATACATGCATGGAGTTTTTGGTGTATGTTCGTACACACACACCCCGACACACTTTCATAATACTGTTTCAGGCAGCACTGAGATTCATTTTGGAGCCAGCAGGGAAAACCTCATACACACAGTCACTCAACACACACACACACACTCGCACTGTAGAGAGCTCAGCTTGCCCTGACAGACTGAAACAGAGAAAAACCTGTAAACATCATCCAGTCATCAGTGGGCAGAAGGACACATACCACACAGACAGACGAGGAAAGAGAACACTGAAGAAACACACATACAAACACACAAATTCCATGTTCTTGTCCATATTTTTGAACCAATTTCTGAGCTGGTGAGTGCTGTATGTGTACGTGCATGAGCATGTGTATGTATTTGGGGCTCAGAAGTGGCGTGGGAATTCACACTGTTCACAGCGGTTGAGGGCGGGATGGTTGAGGAAGGTGCAGGCGGTACAACCCCACTGAACACCATCGTCCTCCTCAACTTCAGGCTTAATACTCTTATTGATCGGCTCTGAGAGAGAGAGAGACAAAGAGAGAGACAGAGAGAGAGAGACAGAGAGAGAGAGACAGAGAGAGAGAGACAGAGAGAGAGAGACAGAGAGAGAGAGAGACAGAGAGAGAGAGAGACAGAGAGAGAGAGAGACAGAGAGAGAGAGAGAGCGCGAGCGAGCAAGAGAGAGGGAGAAAGAGAGAGAGGGAGAGAGAGGAAGAGAGAGAGAATAAGTACTTTTGATCAGTTTGGGGACTATCACTTTACATCTATGTAAAAGGGGCAGCAAATTTATCCAGGGACTGAGGACACAGGCCACTACATAACTTTCTGCTGCTCTAGTTGGACTACAAGTTGTTCCATTTTGTTTATGGCCCTAAGACTCCACAAGGCAACGTGAATAAGGCTGGAAGTCATTCCAATATTTCCGATACTTTAAATTCAACAGTAATTTCTGAACCATTTAAAAAAACCCAAAGTATCTGAGGCTTGAAACAGAAATGAGTAAGAGGTCCTTGAAGTTATATTTTCTGACCAAAATGGCTTGCAGACTAATCAGGAGTAAATACATGCTTGCAGAATGGAATACAGACAGACAATAAGCAGTCTAGACTTTAGAACAAGCATGCCTACCAGCTTAAAGATTTTAAGGCCCAGTCCTAGGTGCTGAATGTCAATCCTGAAAGAATTTGTTGATGCTCTGTAGTAGCATAACAGTACTGAATTTTAGTATCTAGTTCTGGAAATACTAGTAAACCAGACTTGAGATAGTCATGGTCTGCTTGTTTATGTTCATTTTAATTGGCACTTTCTCACTAACATTTGATCCACCCAAATAAAGTCCCACACTTTTGTCAGGGAGAAAACTTGAAAGTAGCATATCAGTGATGATCACAAACTTTTCAACGCTCGGAGAGATAAGAAAAGAGGCAGAAAGATAAGAAATTGCTAAATAAGGGACCTCACAGTTCAATGATGAAAGAGCAAGAGAAAGAAACATGAGACAAGAGGGTGGATATGAGGGAAAGCTACAGGGAATGAGGAAGAATGCATACACAATATAAAAAAAACAGCAACACCAACACACCACCTAACAGTGGGTAACTTCCTAAGAAATTCAACACACATTACTTGGCTTGCTTATTAGTACTACTGTTGTAATATAATGATTGCTGATTATAATACAGACACTGTTAGAGAAAAAACAGAATGCATGCATGGACAATGGGTTACTATTAGCTGATAAGTTAGAGGAAATGGGGAAGAAGAAAAAAAAAACACAGATGCAGAGGGACAGTGCTAGTTACCCACCCACAGGTCCGGGGAGACAGGGTGGAATTGGAGGGAGAGACGGGTCTCTCTTTAGCTTGGAGCTGACGTTTATTTTGCGTCCTCTCCTGTCTACAGAGCCCCAATGATCCAAGCCTGCCTCAACCAAACCAGGACGGACAGAGCCGATGATGGAGAAAAGAAAGGAGGAGAGATTTCAAAAAAGGAGGAACAAAAAGTTTCAGAGATTAAAAAAGCAAAAATGTGTTGGGAAAGTTAAAGAATTAACAGAGAAAAGGAAGACTGAAAAAATGAAAAATTCAGGGAAGACGACATGCATTGGCCCGTGCAAGCGACAATCCTCACCTTGTGGAGGGGTACCTTTGGGTTTTGGTGGGACAGGACCCACAAAGCCGAGGTTATCGTAGAAATTATGGATTGCACTGGGGTTGAAGTGTGGTCCTGAAACACAATATTTACATAATCTGTGCTACTATAATGAATCTTAAATACAAAGTAACTATAACAGCAACACACCTACAATGCAACCAGTAGTTACATTGTTGTAGGCATTGTTCATGTGTAACGATACCATTAATGACATAAAATGGCACGAAATTAATCCTGTAAAAGCTGATTTAGCAACAATCTATTATGCAGCCCCAATCCAGACCCACAGACATGAACAACCACATGGTAAATAAGGGCCTTACAGCCAGACATGAGAGGTTAAAAGAACACCTGTCCAACTTCTCATTTGCCTTGAAAGTGGATGCATCAAATATGAGTCAGCACATATACACACACATGACTGGAGATGACTGTACAGGATGTAAAAACACAGACTAGTCCTTAATCTGGGACTCATGAGAAGATACAACACAGCCAGCCTAAGCAAAAACACTTTCTGAGTCACTGACAGGAATGTGCCCATTTGTGCAAGAATAAATGTTTAAGTACATACAAGTTTAATTATTAGGGATGTAAAAAAGTATAACTTTGCATCTAAGCATCTAAAAAGAGACTGTGTGTGGCATAAATATAACAGAGGTGTCAAAGGTATAATAAATCCCTTACTAGGGGCAGTAGCAGGATGTGATTCAGGAAACAAATGGAAGTGAACCCAACAATAGAGGCACAATTGTCGCGTGCACACACGTGCTGACAAAAAGGGGAAGTTAAGGTTGCTTGTACTGCGGCTTGACCTTTCCTAACTGTTGCGTGATTTATCTGACCAATTCTGGCAGGTAAAGCAGCACCACTGCTTTAACATGAATACATAGTAATTAAAATAAATAAATAAAAATAACACACATCACTCTGCTCAAGTTATACCATACACGGAGACTATGTACATCAACCCTGTTGCTACACTTATTGCCCATAGTATCTACTCCACTGGCTATTCAGGTGCACTTTGTGGCTTATGGACTACTTTTCATCCTATTTATCAATGCTTATGACCCCCTGAGAGACACCATTCAGCAGGTATTATTTGGGAGGTGGATTATTCTCAGTACAGCAGTGATACACAGTAATGGCATGTTAATAAAGGTGTGTGTGCTGGACAGGACAGATCACACACGGCAGTGCTACTGGAGTTTTTAACAGAACTGTGGTATACAGAAATACATAGACAGTAACTGTGGCAGTGTTCTAACATTTAGTACCCAAATAAAGGGTTTTTCTTTTCAAAAACATTGTATGAAGTGTTATCTACACACCTTTGGATATATACTCTCTATCCACTAAGGTTTCACTGCATTCAGCCACAAGTGATGTACTGAGTCTGATTAGTTCTGGATAACAGAGTCCATCAAAAGGTGTTGTCTAGTGCTCTATTTTTCAAAAAAAAAAATAAAAAAAAATCACAGTTCCACAGCCCAGTGCTAAGAGAGCTTATACTTAGGCTGATGTGACACTAATTCAAATTGTCTCGTTCAACTGGCAATAATTTTTAGACTGACTGTGTGTGCGAGCAACACTGAACACAATGGGTGCAGCTTGCCTGGTAATTGGATTCTCTATTTATTAGGTGTGTCTGGATACTTTTGGACATATAGTGTACAGAGAAGTGTTGGACAGGTTTCACTCATTATCTGTTTACTTTTGCAAGAGAATTAACACCTTAACCACCGATCTTTCTTGCAAGTGTATGAAAGAAAGAGTATGAAAGAGCGAAACAGAAGGTGAGTAAATAAGTGTGTGGGACTCACCGCGTGCTTGGAGGAGGTCAATCTCTTTAGTTAAACAGTCAATGTCAATCTGCAATAATCTGTTCTTGTATCTCAACTGCTGCATCTCATCAAGCTGGACACACATACAAACAAAAAAACAAAGAGACTGAGTAAAGTAAAATAAATTGTGCACAAAAGTAAAACTGCATATATAGTCCTTGTACAGGGTTTCAGAAATATTATGTACAGGCAAAGCTTCTAAGAAAAATCAGTAATATCTGCAGTGGAGGACAGTGCCTGTAGGAGAACCGCGTTCTCTATACTAAAAATCACTGAAGTTTCATGTCCATGTTTAGACAACAGCTTACATTTATTTTATATACATCAAAACATTACACAATTATTGTAAGTAATACAGAAAACATCAGAAACCACAACACACTTATCTTTTTTCATGCCGATTTCAGATGTACTTCCTTTTTTTTCCCCCCCGTCACATCAACTTTTTGAATTATGAGTAATATTTGCATTAGATTTGCAATAGACTTGCATGCGTTTTTTAACTAAACCGCAGACACCAATTGAGTAACTGTTTCGATATTTTCAGTGTGAAGTCAGACAAGCCACACAGTGGCATAGATATAAAGATCAGTGATTTTGACCTGTTGACCTGTGTAATCAGCTCAAACAGCTGTGTGTGACAGATCCAAGTGTTTCCCACCTGAGAGAGGGTTAAAGATGGCCATTGTCATGGCAACCAAAAAAAGACCAGAACAAGTACATTTATGAATAATGATCTAATAATGTGACTGCAGTATCTACCAACACACATATGGTCAACACTGTGCAGATGGATGATGCACACTGATATAAAATATTGAAATTAATGAATTAATATATTATTTCATTTAGCATGTATAAACATTTTGGAACAGTATATCGATACTATTCTAATCAAACCCTCATTCCTGCTTCTTGTTAGTTTCGAAGAACATGAGCATCCCTCCCTGCATCTCCCCCTTTCAAGAGATGCGATTTATGTCTAAAAAGCTGTGCATTACACTTTTTTAAAGCAATCACCAACCTCTGTAAAGGTCAAAGTGATCATAACAGCACATGGTGTAAACAGAATCACAAATTTAATATGGCATCTCATCGGGCTAGACCTGTTCTTGGGCTAAAGGGGCGATAAGCTTGAAACTTGATATTAAGGCACCTAATAATTATACACTTCTTTTGACAGCTGAATGGTCCAAAGTTAATACATGTGAAGTCTACATACAGACACAAACAGAGAAACAGACAGAGAGAGACACACACTCACAGATGGAATCTGAGAGGCAGAGTTAGACCTTTGCAGTCGCCTTCTTGTTAGGTCATTCTCCATCTCGTTCACTTCCTCTTTAAGTCTCTCCAAGTTCTTCTTTTTCAGCTTTAGCTCATGACACAAACGTTCCATACGTGCCTTCTGATGCACCAACAACGCTGAAATAGACACAAACAAACCTTCTGAAACAGGAGTAAATCAGATCAAAGGTTCATTAGTAGTTTTTGATGCAAACAAACTGATTATCTCAAAGCAAAAATAGTTCCATGACCCGTAATCATGCTGATATTTCATTTGTTGTAGTTCTATGCTTTCTGATGTCTCCTCTGCCAAATGAAACGGCATTTTCAAGTCAAACAAGTGCTGTAAAACATAGAGTCAACTTCGAGTGATCAGGATTCCAACACGCTCTTCAAGACTACATGAGACTTGATTCACGCTCTAATGAAAGCTTTTCTCGTGTGATCTCAGACTCTCCGAAGTCTGTCGTTTCAGACCCACCACTCTTCCCTCTTCTGACATTTATCACCACCCTTTCCTTTGCACTCTATCACACAGACGCACAAACACATTAGGTCTTCCTGTCTCCCCTCGTCCAGCATCTTTTCTGGAATCCATTTCCCTACCATTTCTTTGCCTTAAAAACCCACTGGACTCTCCGTCTGCAATGGAATTGACAGGGTGGAGCCATCGTTCCAGACAATCATACAGGCTAAACTTAGTCATGGACTAAATTACACTGGGAAACCAAAGCACCCATTCAATAATAATATAAGACAGAATGATTCCTTTAGAAGGAAGCAGGCTCATGTTTGTCAGTGTTTGAGTTGGTAATGCTATATGCAGAGGCTGAAATTGGACATTTGCAAAATAGTTCTGCATATTCAAATACAGCCCAGCTCTATAAGCGAGAGCCCTGACACTAGTGAGCATTCCACAGTTTTACCAGAAGAGGGCTCATAGGGTCTATAGTATGTGAAAATAGTGCTGGCAATATGCATTACGTATACATACAGTACTTTTGTGCCCCTGAGGCACCCAGTAGCAGGACATATGAACAAAATTTACACCTCACCTCTAGACAAAAATGTATGACAACATGCTCATGTTTAATTTCTGTGCAAGGCTTGTTGTGGTTTACCCCAATCAGCTTGCAATGCCATGCAAAATATAATAAAACCACATAAGAGGACACCACTTCATTTTTATACTGGTATGCCCTAGTAGCAAAACCTGTTCCTTGGTCTCGCTCCCAATTTATCTCTGCCTATTCCACTGTTTGTATGGCTATTTGACCATCGATCCACCCACCCCAGGGGTGTCACAATTAGACTATCTTCCATGCGCATCAGAATTTAACAATCAGAACAGGCAAATAATACTGAAAAGATCCTAGAAAACAAACAGGTGTACCCATAAAATGTAAAATGCCCAACACCAGCGAGAATTACTGCATTTATATAAGGCCAACTGCCCCTTACTTCAAATGAATAAATGACAACTCCACTTCCTCTAAGACACGTGTCAATGGGACAGAACATATTGTGAGTCAGACTGCAAACATTCCTCATGACACACACCCTGTCCTGTGTGTCCTGAGGGAAAACGCCAGACAGAGGATAAACGGGGCGATAAGAGACCCTTACACAACAAAAATAAACAGAGGCACATATATTTAGACATACACACACACACAGTCGCAAACCAGATAAAGACATGCAGCCATACAGAAAACAGGCATATGGACACACGCATCAGCAGAACGCGAGGCCCCTAGTCAACGAGTCACACGTCATCAGTGTAAAATTCCATATAAGGTAAATACTGTCCGATAGCTACAAATCTAAAAAAAACAGAACACACACACACACCTCAACTGAGTCACCTTGGCTTTTATTCTATGCCTAAAAGAGTACTGGAATCTCACTCAGAATTAACGAAGATAAAGCTTTGATTCCGAGAGGGGTTTAATGGGAATAGGAGTACACGTGGTTTATCTGGAACACTCCCGAGTGTCAACAGTACGAAAATTCACATTCAAGAATCATGCCGCGCACCATCCTCAAACGTTTAAACTGCCCTCTTGGCAGGACTAAGTGGAAAAAAAACTTTTTACTACCACTGTGTAAAAACATATACAATCCCTCCTAATGTAACACAGGTTGGTGTGCAAGCAGGCCTCTGGGCAAGGGGGAAAAGTATATAACTCCTCTTACTCAACAGTTTTTCAGTTTCTGTCATTACAGTAAACTAAATAAAGCACAAATAAATGGACAGTGAATGCTTTTTAAATGTGATCTTTCACCAGATTAAAATACTCTAATGCCTGAATATGAACCGAGTGTCATTACGACTACATTCCCTTGGTTACAGTGTCAGGAACTCCTGACTGGTCATGTCTGTTTCAGACTGGGAACTGTAAATACTTAACACAGAAAAGCAGACATAAATATTGAGAGAGAACAGTGAAGACGAGACTGAAACTCAGGATGAAACTCAGAGTGCACAGTCCATGTTTAGGGAGATATTAGAGAACATATGACTTGTAATATTTACATACACACACCTAGCCACAGAACAAAAAAAACAGACACATTAGGGTCAGGTTACTTTTCATCCTGGGGAGGTGCTGTAACTTAAAAAAGATATGTAAAAGATTTGAATGGTCAATTCACATAGGAAAAAAACCCTGGAATTTTATAATATGGCCACAAACAGCCAGGACTCCACCAGAAACAATTTTGCAACCCAAACACCCCAAGCTTATTAACAGATTCAAAAAAAGTAAAAAAAAACTGCGCTCTTACCTTGGGTGTAAGCAGCATCATCTGAGCCCATGCTGGGTCTGCGGGCCTCCGTGGACCGGTCTCGGTGGGAAGAGAGTGGGTCGGACAGGTGCAGGGGTTCAGGTTCAGGGTAGTGGTGATCCTGAGGCAGACTCAGTATGTTGGTGGGCTCAAAAGTAGGCGATACCACGCCGGGAGAAACAGCGGGGGGCTTGTTGGGAGAAACTGTGATTTTGAAAGTGTATTTGGTGTTGGGCTGTGTCACAACCACCCGTGGCGAAGTGGCTGTCCCTGGACCTCCCATAGAGGCACGAGATTTGGGTGGGTGGTGATGGATGTAGGCAGGGCCCATGCCTAGGCTTCCTAGGCTCCGCCCACCCGCCGCACCTGGATGGGAAGGATTGGCTGATATGTAGACTGTGGGTGGATTCCGTGTGCAGCCTTCATCCTGAGGCGCAAAGTATATTTTGGGCTGTGAACGAGGGGTAGGAGGAAGGGCCGCACACTCGTCCGATGGGGTTGTAGCAGCAGCAGGAGGAGAGGCAGATATATATACGGTGGGCTGGCTTCGGCTAAGCCCCGGGCCTCCGATGGAAAGTGGCGCAGAAGAGCCTGCGGAAGCAGCAAGTGAGGAAGAGGAAGGCGATGGACAAGACGAAGATGTCGAACTGCAGGAGGTTCGCGAGGTCGATCCGGAACACATCAGTGTCGCTGTAGCAGAGGCAGAAGCCCCACTCACTCTCTGTGGGGACTCAAGCTTAATCTCGATCTGGTTCTTCCTCGGCCCCGTCGAGATGTTTTGAATGTTGAACTGGCTGATGGCGGATGACAGCGGAGCAGCTGCCGACGACGATGAGGATGAGGAGGATGAGGAGGATGAACACGCCTGGGAGGATGCAGTCTGAACGATGGAAGGGGGCTGGGGTGTGGTGGGTGAGCCGATTGGCATGTAAACATGTGAGGTCTGGTGCTGGGTGCCTGTCCAGTTCTGCGAACCACCCGGGTGTGTGATCTGATAGATCTGCTGTGCAGGCTGCGAGGTGGGGCTGTACTGACCCCGGCCCTGGGCCTGTCGTGTACCACCTGACTGCGTCACATATGGGCGGATGTAGATAGAGTTGGGGCTGTTGAGACCTGTCTGAGGCCCTCCATGGATATGGAGGGACGTGGGGGTGTTGCGGCCTGTATTGGGAGCAAGGGTCACGGTGATGGGATTAAAGCGCGGAGTCGGGGGTGGCCCATGGCCTTTTCCCCCAAGGTAGAGCCCCAGGTTCTGTGGAGGCTGTGGCTTTCGAGACGGTTCCATCATACAGAAGGCATTGAGGGCAGCGGGCGCATGCGGGGGGGCGGACTGCGGCTCAGCCTGGTAGAAGTCGGAGGGTGGAGGAGGGGCATTGATGGGCCCGTCACTCAGGCTGTGGGAAAGAGTCCTGCTGCCGTTCATCCTCACGCCTTCTCGCTGTGCAGCACCATGGGTGTTCTGGGAGATGCCCAGGTTGAGCTGGGTCATGTGATTGCGCAAGTCCGTCACGTTTGAGTTGCCCTCACTGTACAGGAAGCCGGGACTCACCTGAGTCAGATACTCACAGCACGCTGCCAAGTCGTTTTTATTCTGAGAATGAGAGAGAACCAGAGGAACAAACATGTAATGAAAATAGATTGAATAAATCACAGCCAAGGAATTAATTTGGATGTAGGTTAATATATAAAATAACACCAAAAATCTGAGGCAATTTCATAAGTTACAAAAATAGTACAACCATGACTGAGCTGTATAACAGCTGTATATTACAGAAATGATTAATATCACCCAAACTACTAAAAAAAAAAAGATTAAATATTATGTCAATTTCCTGGCCAGACAGCCAGCCTGTCACAATTATTACATAAACACCTGGCCAAAATTATCTGAGAGGATTGCAACTATTTTCCTGAGTCCATACTTTAGTTTCACTGTCCTGAAATTGGTGCACATTTATCAGTTAGGTTGCGGGAAGCCAAGAATGTCAAGAAGCACATTCAGTAAGACACATTACTTGCTACAGCACCATTTAGAGAGTAGCACCAAGTACAAGTTGTTTATTTGTTAGCCAATGGTTTTCACTTATTTTCTGAAACAAAACAATCATCTCGTAGAGAAAGTAGAGAAAGCTGGGAAGCGAGACATATTGTGGCAACTCTAATTGTCACATTCAATTAACTAAAAAGGATACATTTTTGTATGACAATTAGCTAACTGGAAACAATTCATGGCCATCACAAAAAAAAAGTTAAAATTCTAAAGCGCTAAAAAGCTGACAAAAGATTTTTAGTGATTATTGTACCGCTCACCTGTAGAACACACTGGGAAACCACACCCTCGGGCACTTCCGGAAACTTTTGGCGCAGCTGGTGTAGAACCTGAATGTCAATCTGTTGTTTTCCCTGTGCCATTCGTGGACTGCCAAGACAGAGCGGACCGGATCGCAGCACACACACTCACACGCACATTATCTCTTGATATCCCAGCATTTTCTGTTTCAGAGAGAGATAAAAAGAAATGTCAAGTTAGGGCATGTGGTTTCCTGAACATGAAAGCTAAAGGCACATTAGATTTTTTATATCATACAAAAACAGTCATACTCCAAACTAGAGCCTGGCTCACATCTGATAGAAACAGTTTCAATACAACAATTAAAAATACTCTCAACAAATGCATGTTGTAGTATTTTATATTTCTGTTCTCACTCATAAGCTCCTAATAACTCCTTTAGTTATATGATATAAAATGTATTGGCCTCTCCAGAGAATATGAGCTTCATTTTTGAGGCATATTATTCCACACATGGGCAGCAATTTCCAGGTCACTTTTTCAGCATGCACAGCTTTCAAGACTTTTACCAGAGTCTCAAAATATGCAAGGTGCCCATACTCACAAAGCTCTCAAACAAGAAGAGATCTTAGCAGTAAAGACAGAGTTACAACAGAAACTTGCACCTAGGGCAACACAGATTTCCATCTTGATCACTAAAAAAAGCCTGCTACAACCAACTAGTCTGCATGAAATGACTGAGCAACCTCTAGACCTTGTCACTGGGTCATCTAAGCATCAGTGTGTCTTTCGTTTCCGCCCACACTTTCCTTCAAAGCCATGCTCTTTCAACACTTCCTGCAACTCTACAAACATGCCTTGCCCAGCCCATGAAACCACCCCCTTCCTGTGTACAGAGCTGCCTATGATACAATTTTCCCTTACGCCAATAAGCCTAAGCATGATTGGTGTTGAAAGTTTGCTTCTTTAGTTTTCCACTGGAGCTCCAAGAGTAATGTCATTCCAGCTGATAAAACTGAACAAAAGTACTTTAAAAGACCGCTGCATTTTTTTTTAGATAACCAAGAACATTCTTGTTTACTGACACATACTTTAAGGTGTGTTATGAGGCACGCAGGTACACAAGTGCTGGTATAAGCTTGAATTGCTCGTCATCATCCCTGAAAATTCTGTGCAAAAAAAATTAAACAAGAGCACTGCACAGTATTGATACTTGCATCTCAGGTTTGGTTGTCTTTCATTTTTCCACCTAATTTTGAGCTTGTCTGCTTCGCAGTGTGTCAAAAGAAGAGAAGCAGATCAATAAAAACGCTCCACAATGACTACTGTAAGGAAGAACATTCTTAAACTGCAATACAGTAAAGTTACCTTTTATTTGAGATATTTTATTCTCACAGCAACAATGAATCAGTACATGTTAATGGAATATGATAATCAATGAATATGACTGAGAATTACATCAGAAATCATGAAATATTACAACACAAATAAGGCATAATGATACAATAATTGACTCTCCCTTAACATAGTGGCTGGCCTGTTTCATTCAGCCAGTCATGCTGCTCCTGCTTCTACGGGAGCTAGCGACGAGCTGTTTCACGTCAAAGAGAAAAGTCCCCAGACGACGCTGCAGTCAGTCAACGCACCAGCAGCCAGAGCTAAAGGCAGCCAGCACAATCAGTCAGAGATCTAAGATAACACGCAGCAGAAAGAGCACTTCCTTATCTGAACCACAAGCATGTGTACCATGTGTACTGTCATAACCAACTGACCGTAAATAACGCTCGTAAAAACATCGGGCCAAGAGGGAGAGTGGCAGGAGCCAAGAGAAACCTGAACAACGAGAAACGGAACGAGTAAGAGCAGAGAAAAACAATTTACATTGGACAAACTGTCAGAAGACAATGAGTAATAGTAGTAATATGAGCTACAGCAACTGGCTGGTTCTATCACTGAATCTTCTACTCAGGAAGGCAGTGATAATTAGGTAGTACTATAAATCAGGTGAGAGTCAGGGAATGCTTAACACACCGGTGGCCTACAGAACAGCCTTTTCACTGACAAATGTATAAACTTGACGTTCAAATAACTTGAGATGTATGGTTTACTTGCAAATCAGTTGCTCTGTAATGCACTACAGTGAAATACAGCCAGTGCACCAGCAATTAAAGGTAAAAATCAATTAGCCAATTAACTAAACAACAGCCAGCGGGTTAAACAATTACAGAAATAAGCTGCAGCCCCATAAAGGTTTTGAGACGAGGCCCCTGTCTGTGCTGGGGGGTTGTGCCCCTGTTGCTTTGGTACACAGGCAGAACAGGATCTGCAGGATCAGATGTCTCTACACAGCTTGCACATTTAGTTTAGATTGATGGAAACCTGGAGCTCCATTTAGCAGCCACCTACCAACCCCCTATATACATTCACGCCCAAAAATAAGCCTCTTGCCGAGCACCCCGCAAGGCTCGAGGTAAGTGATTAGCCACACTAATATGTCTACTGTGAGGTTAAAGCATCCTTCTCATGTAATTTAATTACAATAAGGGCAAATGTATGTATGCAGGCATGTGTACACGCATAGAAACCAACATACATTTATAAACAATTGCATTGAGTGCTACTACACTAAACATACTGGTTTAGATCAGATTTGTTAACAGCAAATAATGGACCCTTTAGACGAGGCTGAGGTATTAAATTATGATATGCTAGTTAGTTTTTAATCAGTTTATCAATACTGTACTGTAGTCATGGTTCATCCCATTTGCAGTAGAAAATGTATCCTATTATATGGGTTTCTTTATACCTGTACGTCACACACAAGCACATCACTTGCCTGAGACTGCAACGTAAATTTGGACGCATCACACACACTCAGCTTTAACGTCCTTCTAGGCTGGCACACACGCCCGCATGGTCACAGGACTAGTGAGAGTCATCCTGTGTGAAAACGACCGGGGAAAAAACAGGCTGGTAGAGCAATGAGACAGAGAGGAAGTTGTAGGTGAGAAAGAAGCAGGAGGGAGTTTAGGTTTAGCCTGAATACTTTGTAAAGTTGGTCAGTGCTGTTGTAGCTGGTGGTGGAAACACTACAGACCAGTTTCATCTTCTGCTTGAAGGCCAAGTAATAAATTATTTACTTGCTTATTATTCACTTTGTTTTGCTATTTTGCAAAGTAAAATGTATGCAATACCATGCAAATCTTAGACACCTGAAACAATTCAGCGGAGTATTATGTTTAGCCGAGTATTGCGTTTTTAACAGCTAATCTTGTATACAAGCAATATCAACAAAGTAAATAGTGAATTTATTGATGTCTGTGTTTGATTAATCATCCCAAGACCTCTCCTCATGAAAGACCTGTATTATAATGAAGTTCTCATCAAATACCTCAAATATCTGATTCAGCTCAATCAATCCTACATTAAATGAAATCAGGAGCTCCTGAAGGAATTTTACAAATCCAAACAAAGGCATTAGAGGAGAAATCTGGAACCGAACATGTGTTGTTCTAATCAGCAACAAACAGTTACAAACAAATCTTGATACTTTTAGTTATTGCCAGCATTGTTTTTTGTATTTGCTGGCAAAGATCCCTTACTATACAGATAAATGGCTTTAAACGGTTTGCACAGGAGGCTGTTGCACAGTCCTGTATACACTTCAGTTGTCAGATATGGCTATATGATGTAAAATAAGCCTCTGTTAAGATCCCAAAACAGACTTACTGTTCACTAAAAGGTTAACGGTCAATTCACTACATTGTTATAAACAGAAACTATCAGAAATGTTAATCCTACCATGATACCCATTTGTGCCTCAACTTGCCATTACCACTGTACTGAAATCATTACACCCTTAATATACATACAGCATATTCAATAAACACTTTGCAAACCCATCTGCACCAATCTGATTTCAGTATTTTCTTTTCTTCAACTCCAGAGTCCACAGACACACTGTACTGCGCATAAAAAAGAAAAACCTGGGATCTATCTGCTTGGAACAGGAACGCAGCAGTCAAACTATGCAAAACTGCAACATCCACGCCAAGTACAGCAAAGTCTGCTCCTGGGAAACTCCCAAGAAGAGTACATCTGTTGGACCTGAGCGTCCAGTCTTTCTTATAGTCTAAGACACAGGTGGCGAACACAAGCAACACACAAATGTTTTAAGACCATCCAGACTTTTGCACTACATATTCCTACTCTGTTGGAAAAAACTTGTATTTCCAAAACAGTAGTTTTGCTGGAAAAAATTATACTTTTAAAGCAAGCTATGTAGTTTTGAACTTTGTCTATTGGTCCCGAAATGTTAACAAGGACATTAAAATGTGAAAAAAAATGAGAGAACAGAGAAGTTTTGCTCAGACGGTGACAACTGATGGTTGTCAGTCAAAATACATCTTATAGGATTATTGCATCCGATGCTGGAATTGCAACTGCAAAAAAACATTCCAGTTTGTGTGCGACTTAACGGACACAGAATGTGTATCAAAGAGTGTGAGAGCGAGCGACTTAATTTTCTCTCCATACCCTCTTGCTCAGTCTTGTAATATGAGCAAGGCTACAACAAAATGCCACTATAAATGATATGATAATCATAATGATTACACCTTCTCACACACACACAGTACCTCACACACTCACACACTCACACACTCACACACTCACACACTCACACACTCACACACTCACACACTCACACACTCACACACAGTCCAGAAAACAGCAGTCCTCCTGTTTTGAAGTCATTAGATTATTGCTTTAAGAAGAAATAAATACAAACAGTTTCCTGGTTTCTGGAAATGTGTCCTCTGTCTGGTTGAAGTTCCCAGTACTGTGTAAAGGTTCCCTTTGGCGCAACTTCAAGAGAGGAACATCAAGTTATGTCTGCCGTGCAAGACAAACAGGTTTTTATGCAAACCTACACCATCTGACATTGCAAAAAACATACAGAAAATAATGGGAGCTTGAATTTGATCAGATTTACCCATATTAAATTGAACCATCCTGCCTTCTAAGGTTTGCCATTACTTTGCCCTGGCACAGTCTGCCATCCGACAGGATTCCTAAAAGCAAGTTAAACCATTTTCAAGACCACCCACACCATCAGGAAATTCTGCCCATTTCACTTAAGCTTCTGAGTTCTTTTTCCCATCTTCATAATTAGAGAACGTGCGATTCTGAAACTGTTTTGAAGCTAAATTTAAACTTATTTTGTGTCTGTTCAGTTGCCCAATCTTGCGATACTTTTTCAATAATCGACATCAACACAATAAGCACATAGGGAACAAAGGGATGTACGATATGTCAAAGTATGATATATTCAATTATATTCAAAAAACAGCATAAACTAAATGGTGATTTTCTTTTAGCGTTTCATAAACTGTCCTCATCCACTTAAACAGTACTAATGATTCTGTTTTCAGTCCTTCAGTGTTCTATAAGCATTGACGATCTCCAGTATCCAGTTTTCAGGATAATAATACATCTCATATTGCCTAACCTCAGGGGGACGAGAAGCCAGTGTCTTTAAGGTTTGGTTATTCACTGGGTTTACAGTTTCAAGGAAAGAGCCAATGCTGAAATATAGACTGTGTGCACGCATGCATGTGTGTTGCAATCTAACTGCAAAAGGATTCATTCTGTCCTAGAATGCCCTGGAAAAAGCCTCCCTGCTATCCCAGAATGCTTCGTGATGGGCCACCCTGCTATCCCAGAATGCCATTTGAGTGCCTGCTACCCCTGCCTGCTTCCAATCAGCAGCCAGCTGCAGCCTGCGGCACCAAAGAATTTCCTATTTCCTGCCTTCACACACAAACTACACACACCCCTACTAAGAGGTTGGCAACCAAGCAAGTCAGCTCTATCTCACCGAAAGGCATAGGTTTCGTCTCTCTGTTCCACCCCGGCCCCTCCCCACCCCTTGTCGAGTTTGAAGCTCCACACAGGGCAAATGGACTTTAACCCACAAACCTTTTATTTTCATCAAGAGAACATTCATCTGAAACCAAATTACCTGAACTGCATGCGTAAAACCAGAGCATGGCAGAATTAACATTCTTGGATTCTTAAGCAAAGGGAGGGGGGAAAAAAAACTTTCCTTTGCAAGCAGTAACAATTACCAGTCCCTCCATCATGTTTTCAATAACACAGTTCTTTTATTTTTTAAAGAAAATTCAACATAGAGAGAACAATGAACTTAATGAGAGATGCAAGTAGGGTCAGGAGTGAGTGAGGGCATTCGCTTTTCCAGCAGTGTGTTTACCACGTGCTTATTGAAAACCTGATCTACCGAGTGGCGACTCTAGTTTCAGCAGCCGCTTGATTCGGCCTGATTGTGCTGAGAATGATTTCTGCAAAGGAGCGAAAGTGTGGCCTGAAGTCGGTTCTTTAAAATGCGCTGGAAACTCTGCCATTGGCACCTGCGACAGTGACCTAAGACAAACAAACCAGAAGCTTCAAGAGAGGGTGCAAATTAAACCCCAAAAAAAAGGATAAGAACTTGACAAATAAAATGGGATGCATAGATAGGGACCTGGACTCAATCAGGTGCTGAGGATTTAAGAACATTTACTAACTGCATATTTCATTACAAACAGAACATTATACTAGTGACCAGGATGTCTGTGCAGCACAGTGTGTGAAAGGCAGAATAAAAGTCAATGGCATCTGCGAAAGTGACCCAAGAAAAACAGCCTGGACGCTATGACACACAGCAAATCAGACCGAAAACTAAACATGTTGTTTGGTAAGGAAAAGTAAACATTCACCGTTACTATTGTTAAGAGGTCAATATGTTTACCTCAGGTAAACAGTCAAAAATATTGAGCTGAGCAGCTTGAAAACAAAAAGAAATTCACGCCTGCCTTGCTATGATGAGACCCAAAAAAAAAGAAAAAAGAAAAAAAGTCTGCATACCAAAATGTAATGCATCATGTTCTCACTTGCATTATGTTACCCAACCAGCTTTGTCTTTGCTGTCATTCATTAAGCTCATCAGCTGGTTTGGGTGTAGAGTCCTGCATAGAAGGAGGCCACAGCGTGCTGACCTGTCTGAGGAGCACCAGGCTGCGAGATGAGACGCTGCTGCAAAGGGCGTTTTAAATGTTTCCAAAAACGTCTCTAACCACAAATGAAGCCATGCTTGCACATTTAGAAGGCTGTTGGCGGAGCTTCTGAGCATCCGCAGAAGAAATAGGTGTAAAGTATGATGTCAAACAAGCTCCTGATGAGCTTCAATCAAGCACCTCAAACCAGTAAACACTTTATGGCAAATGTAATTTTAACTCTGTGACGGAACCGGGAGCAGGGAGTGTTCGTCTGACTGCGGGAGTCTGCGTACGGGAGATTAAAAGCTTGCAGAGCAAGGCGGATGTTGAGTTTGGGTCGAAGTTGTTCTTACATATTGAGAGAAAGGGGTTACTATCTGATACATCAACATTCAAGTAAACCCACTGACTAGTTTAAGCATAAGCTCAGTGGGCCATGCAATAACAGTGGACTTAAATGTCCAAAATAGACAAATATATACAAAACCAAATCGTGCATAACTAGAGATGGGCAACATATTTATTGTTACTGCTTGGTTATTTGATAATTTACTTGTCAACTTCTAACAAATTTCACAGATATGCTTCTCTGAGTGCATTGGGACTATCAGCACTTAAAGTACGCATTACACAGAACATAATACAGACTAATTGAATTAAAACAAAAAAATAGCTTCTTTTTTTTTTTAAATATGGCACTGTTTTTTTGTTCAAATCTTATTTCATGCAGGCATTTGTTCTGTGAACGCAGCATGTTGAAAGTCTGACATACACGCGTCTGCTTTAAAGTGTCTGCTTTAATTAAAGTTACCACAGAACAGTTTTCCTAAGCAAACCAGGGCCACGTTAATATGACAATGCGCTGCACAGTAACTATTAAGAAGTACACAGAGCTCCTTGTATTCACCCTCTCGCATACACACCCACACACATACCTCCCGGAGTCCTGCAGTGAACAGCATTGCTGCTAAATAAATAAATCCGAATGCACAGTCAACAGGATGCATCTGGTCTATGTTAGTGGAATTACGGACAGAAAACTGAAGTTTAACAGCATGAGGGCACTCTCCCAACATGGCTGCCAGGGCACTCATAAAGGAGGTATTACTCTATCAGACGGCGGGTTCTGCTCCATCGCAAAGGCAGCCAGACAAGCAGGAATACTCCACACGCAATTAGAACAGAGCAAGATCGTGCCTGAGAGTTTCACAATACATGCTGATCTCCCACCTCACATGGGAAACAGGACGCAAAGTGAATGTACATCCGGAACGAAAGGCAGCCGAGGAATCCACGGCGTTCACATGCTATGTCTTCATATCTATTAGAAATGCAATTTATCTCCCCAAACTAGTGGCAACGAAATAAGAATCTATGGGCATAAAATAAAATCTAATAATAATAACTAAAATGATTACACCAACTTCAGCATGTGCCAAGAAATAAAATCTTTGATACAACAGTAAATACAACAGTATAAGGGATTTCTAGAATTTATCATATTTTCAGTTATAATTTGTCAGTTGTGAATTTCATAGCTGTAGCTACAGAGTGCATAAGTGTGCTAGCCAACTTTTAACTTTTACTCTGGTCTTAACCCAGCAGTGTAGAACTGCATGGATGTTTTACCTCTTGATACTTAATAAAAAAAAACAGAATGAACAAACAGTGTCCCTCGGGAAAAAACTGCGAAAATGATGCTTTCCCATCACTTATCTCTTTAACACGTCTGCACTATACAGAAGGTAAGAGAAAAACATTTCAGTGGTTGATCTTTGGGTGCATCCCTAATTGTAATCCATCTGAAGTGAACCAAACTGTTTAAAATAACACTTTTTCAAGGCTCACTAAATACTACTCTGCATACCACCGTAATCCAAATGTGTCATTTACAACACAAGGCTGAACTCTTTGCGCTGACAAAAATAGAAGTGAATGTTATATAAACTCTGGCATGAGCGGACTGGTAGCCATTGCTAAAGCCGCTGATTAATCAGGCAACTCACAGGACACTCAGCAGGAACACTCATTATCCACTGCAGACAAATCAGCGAATGACAGCTCTGACAAATCCCAGGAAAGTGTGCTGTGCAGAGGGTTACTCACAGGGAGGGTTACTAACGTGCGCTTATCGGCACAAATTTCAGAGTTTTGTCAGAGCCCTTATTTGCTGAGTAGCGCCATTATAACCGCTCAATGTGAAACATGATATTGCTTGTCAAGTCTTTGCATGTGAAACCCCAAACATCAGGGTGGGAAAAGCCTGCAGATAACAGAAGCAGAAACCCTGCAGAAGAGCAGTAATCCGACATTCCACAGAACTTGAGAAAAACTTTCAGATAGTTGCGACAGTTCCTTAGAACTGATGCATTATATATGCACGCATGCACACACCTACACAGAAAATACCCTTCTAAAGCATTAAGAGTATCTCTATCTCAAACTGGAAAGAGATCAAACAGAAAGAGCCACATACCTCCTCAAAACATACAAACAAAGACCCACGCATCCACTATTAGACGGCACAGCACTTTCACTCTGACCCACTCTCACATGGAAACAGGAAACCAGAAAAGCTCCACTATGTGTTGTGTCACGGCAAAAGCTCTAAAAGATTAGTCTGCAGTCAGAATTCAAGGCAATCAGAGGTTAGTAACAACCACAATATGCAGGATGTGACAGATAAAAAAAATGATACATAATAAATCTGTGAAGCATTTTATATTAACAGAATTTACAGCACAGAAAAGTGGGGCATTTTCCAGAAAACGGCAGGGGAAGTGGAGCGTAGTCAGAAAGCCAGTGAGGGCAGTAGGGTATGGTCTAGAAACCAGCAAGGGCAGTAAAGTAACCCTTTATAGTCACACTACAGCCCAGCACACAGTGTGAACAATGTAAAATTCTTACTCTGTATTTAACCCAATTCACCAAATGAAGCAATGGGCAGCCAGCGATGAGCACCCAGGGAGCAGCGTGGGGGGGGGGGGGGGGTGGGCCCTTTGCCCAAAGGTAACTCAACAAAGGTCAGGGGTCTCCAACCCACACACTTCTCACCAACAACTCGACCACCAGCTGTGCCTCTGGAGTACAGTCTACAATCCAACAAGGGGTACAGTAAAAAAAACAACATAGAATATAGTCTAGAAGCAAACAAGGGCAGTGAGGTAAAGTCAGAAAGCCAAAGGGGGCAGTTGGGTACCATCTAGAAACCAGCTAGGGCAATGTGGTATAGTCCGAAAGCTAACAGTGAGGTTTGGTCAGAAAAGCAATATAAGCAACAGACAAGCAAGGGCATTGGGGTACAAGAAACCAGCAAAGCAGTAGGGTGTAGTCAGAAAGCAACAAAGGCAGCGGAACATGGTCTATGAACAATGAACAATCAAGTTCTGTGGAGCGTAGTCAGAAAACAACAAATGGACTGGAATGTGGTCTAGAAATTGGGTATAGTCAAGAAACCAGCAAGGGCAGTGGGGTGTAGTCAGGAAGCCAACGAGGGCAGTGGAGTACAGTTTATAAGCCAATCAGGGCAGTAGGGGACAGAGCAAATGGAAAATGGTGTGTCAGCCAATTAAAGCAGTGAAGAATTGTAGGCCAAGAACATGCCAGCCAATGAGCTCTTTGGAAAGACTATTTGAATGGGAGGGGTGCAAATAAAGCTTACAAAACAGCTGTTTCTGGGATATTTTCTGACAGTCTCTCTCTCGCTCTACGATCCTGTCACCAGCCAGTGGGTCAGCCAGTCTCAACGTCCCTCTCCATCTGCCTAACAACCAGATTCCTTCACTGCATGACTGACAAAGCAAAGAGTATTTGTTGGCAGCATAGCCATGGATACGACCCCTACCAAAGCACTTCCAGGTCTAAGCAGAAAAGCTGCTCTGCGGTTGTTTACAGGGTATTAAGAATTACAAAACTAAAATCAGGACTGATAACACCACTGCTAGCTCTTTAAAACAAACAATGCAAAAGCAAGACTTGCAGCACAGTCTCATCAAATGTACAGTAAAGTAAAAAAACACAAAAATCTACAACTAAAAATGTGTGACCCACATTCATTTTAAATGTCAAGTTTTCAGCTGACTAGACCATTATCTTACTGAAGCAGACAACTACTGTCTGACAAGACGCCATTATTCCATCCATACTTAACTCATCATTAATATAACGCTTGGTTATGCTTTTCATAATAAAAAATAAATCTGGATTATGCCACCATTACATCACAAGTATAAATCTTGGATTCAACCACAGCAATTTGACCATATTCCTGAAAAAATTACTACCCAGCTTCTTCTATCGTTCCAGCATCCAATTCTCTATCGTCCAAAGCCCTCCGTTCTTTCCCATGACACAGTTCTGACTGGTTTGGACAGTGTCTGATGAATCCCGAAGGAATGCGGACAATGCCCCTGTGACAGGAGGCCATGCACAAAGCCACATGCATTAGATACAATGCAGTCCTAGCTCAGTGTTCCCCATGAATTAAATTATTTGTGGGAGCCTACCACAACATCAACCATGACCACCACAGTATCAACACTGTCTGTCGTCTCCCTCTCTCACCCCCAGTCGACCAAGTTATATCAATCACCACTCCAATGACACACCATACACAGCGGCTAGTCAAACAAAAGTTGCCTATTATAGCACTCCCACCACACATGAGCCAATATAATCCTAAAGCACTAGCTAAAACCAAGTGCACTAGCCAAGATGCAACAATGTGCTACTTTACTACACAATATACTGTATTGTTCTACAATTAGGAATGACGTAATAATGGTTGCAACTAGTGACGTCTAGCAAACCTACTAATCCTTCGATTACTACAACCATCTGGATAAAAGGTCAAATAATTGGACCACCATGGTATTCTTTCTCTACCAGGATCATGAAAGGAAGTTCTCATTGTCTGACCAGCAACAAAATAAGCCATACTGAATCTGGTACTGCTTTCTGTAGTGTTGTATAGGACGAGTGCATCATACGAACATTACAAATCATAACAGAACAGCTGTGACTGTAGACACATCACAGACTAACTGACTTTAAAGACTAACGCAGTACTTGTTAAATACACAAATTAAGGTTGCCCTCAGTCAACAGGTGGCTGCTAAATCACTGGTCATTCAATCGCTGCATATTTAAGTGATACCAATAAAATTATATAAATGCATTTTTAGCATGCTATTTAACATTGTTAGCACTGTGCTACATTACAGAGAAATACAAAAACATAATAATGAGCCTTTAAAATATTAATCTTAAAAATGTATGAGCCAAGCAAGCTACCCATTACCGACAATTCAAACAGCAACAACAAACAAGGAGATAACAAGAATGTAATTTATTAATTCAAACTCAAAGCCACGTTTAGATTTTTTAAATGTGGTACACATATACACATGAATGTATGTGTATATGTAAATGTTCCCCTCCTCAAAATCAAACTAGTTCAAACTAGTTACTTTAGGGTTAAAGATCAATCTGACACTTTGGGTCTAAAACTTTCAGCATGTTAATGATTCCTGGCTTTTCCACAGTATGTATAGGCACCATATCTTTTGCAACATACATTACAACAGCATTTGTTGCCTTCCACCGTGCCCCATTCTTATCATATGGCACCAAGATAAGATAAACCTTTATTAGTCCCACAAGTGGGAAATTTGCATTAACAGAAAATTCAATTAGTCAACTTCAGAGCCACAATCAACATCCCCAGAGTGAAGTTTTTTTCCTCTCTGTGCGCGCGCTTTTGTACACAATACATTCTCTGCTTCTGATTGGTTGACGCTGACACGCGTCCCTTGGCACGAAGGGAAACTAAACACAAAAACACAAGATGAGAGACACTGCAGAGGACACAGACACATCACACGTGTGGAGATACTTCACTCTAGACCAGTGCTGTACTGGCCATTGGGCATACCAGGCATTTGCCTGGTGGGCCGATGGCAAATTTGGGTCGGTGCAGAATCCCGTCAGCAGCACCCGCCCCCCTCGGGAACGACAGCCTGGTGGACTGGTTGAGGCCCACAATGCCCAGGCCAATTTTCTGTCCCAGTTCCGCCCTAGACCACACAAACAGCACAGTGACCTGCACAACCTGCAAGTCGATGTTAAAGTACAGTAACCGTACCGGTGTTCTACACAGCACCTGAAATGGCACAGCTAGCTAACATGGCTAACGCTAGCACTGCATAGAGTGGGTGCGCTGCTTAAGAGGTCTGTGTCCGACGGCACAAAACCAAATTCCATATGTAGCAAGACCTTTCTTGGGCACAAACTGCTACAGTGTTTGGGAGCGCTGCGCTAATTTTAAAATAAGTCATTTTCATAAAAACGTTCTGAACTGTAAATTCGAGAGAGAGACAGAGACAAGAGAGACAGAGACAGAGAGACAGAGACAGAGAGCACATTGTTCTAGAACATAAATAATATATAATTGCATGAGCAAAAGCAAAAACTAGCCAGAAAACATTCTGTCTGCAGCGAGTGCTGCAGAGGCATGCTAGGCCTGCCTGTGGTGTGTCAGCAAGGGGAGAGAGGCCTGTAGCGGAAATGCTTGCAGCAGCTGCTAGGAGTATTACTCCCCACCTTGAGGCCAACCAAAAGACAAATGGCAGCCAAGTCAAGAGACACCATTGGTGGAAAACCAGCCCATTTCATGGCTGTGTAAAACATTCATCTAACATTCACCTCTTAGCAAAAACAGAAAAAAAAGAGCAGTAGTGAGCACAGCACAGGAGCACACCTCAAACGCACACTTAATGAAGCAGACCACACCACAGATTTAGAAGAACCTGGGGGGTTTTGGTCTTAACGGTTTGAAGACACATTCTGCTGGCTGCTGCCAGATTTTGCTGGCCGCTCTTGCAATGAATGCACTGCCAAATGGCTTTTTTGGTTTATTTGCAGTCACGCACCTGTGAGCTAACTAGGGCTGCAAACTGTTGTATTTTAATTCTACATGTGAATTAATCCAGTGGCTAGTCAATGAGAAGTGTGGTAACAAAACTACTGATTATTGCTTTTTCAATAAAATGTAATATATATTACTGCCCTGGCTTTCACTGAAAAAACTGAAACCCTTTATTTTAAATATCTTACTATATTTCTTCAGAAAAATACCAGCACCACAGAGACAGCCTGAGCAATTTATCTGTCAAAAGTACATACTTCCATGATGCTGCAACAGAATTTGAATTAAGTTGATATTAACTTCATTAAGTCATGCTTTCCAAAACTTAATGATAAATCTTACAATTACCATAGCTCTAAGACAAGAGGTCAGCCACAGAAGAGAGGCATTCATCACTGTGGCTTTAACTCTAGTGGCTACTTTGTTGGCAGTGAACTGAATTTCTCTGAGTGCCCACGAAACTGGCATGGGTGAGACTGGCATGGGCAGGTGTGCCTGTATTGGTGCAGCTGGCGGAGGTCAGTCCTGATCCTGTGGCTAGTCATGTGCCAAGCCAGACAGGACGCCAGACCTGACACCACAGCATTCCTGCCATCTAAAGACCTCGAAACCAAACAACAAGCCGAGTCCGACAACAACCCTTTTAACAGAGTTTAAAAAGTATGGAAATCAGTTACATGACACTTACAAAACTGGCCTGCATTATATGGATAAAATAATTTTTGCTGGATTGCAAATACAGCACATCTACAAAATCTTCTGAAACGGTGACCGACTAAGATGCTCAGAGAATCATAAGAAATTCATGCCGATTAGATATGTCACAGCCTTTAGCGGCATCAGTACTCCAAATCCCAATATCACGATTAACAAATTATGTTATGCAAGCCTAGCTTGAACTTTGATGATGACGCAGTAGAAATGTGGTAATTTGCAAACAGGTGTAAAAGCTTGACTATACGGGCCATGAAAGGATCCTGATTTAAAAAGAATTGGTCATCTGCAAAAATATTATACATGGGAGTAAAGGACTACAGTCCCACGACAAAATTAGACAAGACTGATACAGCTAACAGGGCTACAGAACAGGTGAACACAGTTCCTAGTTCACAGCTCCACAAAGCTTTAAAGGGTGTAACTGTAAGCGCACAGCAGCACAGGCACAGTGTTTACCCTTCTGGCAATTTCAAAATTGTAGCTTGCAACACTGTCGGAGAACAAAGTTTCCAAGATTACAACACTCAACCTCAAGATAGAAAAGAAGTGTATAGGATATACACCAAGTGTCAGGACAAAAAGTGTCAAAACACAAGGAGGCACATGAGGACAACAAAATGATTCTTCAAAAGGATTATTCCAACTTTCACTAAAAGAACCCAGCAAAGAGCTCCCTGCAAACAGAGGAACACAAGATACTTGCTTTTAAAGGGGCAAAAATCATGTGCTGGGCTTCTCTTTCTAGCACAATGCATAAACAAACATATTTTGTATTTTTATACAAACAGTTGTATGTATGTATGTATGTTGTAAGTTGTATGTTGAAACATCCCCAAAGAAGAACGGTTGTGCAGCAATGAAAACATTAGTACACCCCTAAAACTACAAAAACACACCAATGCCTTACATCTCCACCACTTGAAATCCGTGTAGAATTTTGTTTTAACCAAGGAATCTAAAAATCACACTCAGGTGGCATATAATCGACTTATCCCTTAAAAGCAATCGACATCCACTAATAAGCTCAGGGGGCAAACCCGCTCGAGGTCAGAGTCTCAGCTGCACTGTAAAGGGCCTGCTCCATTTTCTACAGCACTTTAAAAAAGGCAGCGAGATTAAGGAGCGCTCTACAAACTGTTAAAGGCTGATCTGGTTTCAGTTCTTAAGCTAGGAGTGCTGGAGGAGCTTTCCGCTGGCTTAACTATTGTATACGTTTGCAGCAGTATTGTGCAATCTGTTTTGGAAAAAGACTGAGGCAGGGAAGGGAGGGATAAAAGAAGAAGGAGAAGTTGTGTCAAGTTGGCCCACCCCCTGTTCGATGGGAAATATAGCTTGTTTTCTACCCCGAGGCTCAGGAGGTTGTGTTCTTGATGCCGCTTGAGCTGCTACACACACACACACGCACGCACGCACGCACGCACGCACGCACGCACGCACGCACGCGCGCGCGACTGTGTTGCTGCAAGAACACTTCATGAGAATAAGAGCTGGCCAGCCTGTTGTCCCCGGCAATGCCTTGGCCACACCACAACAAGACCAATGCCTCTACACGAACCTCGGCACCGTCTCCACCACACCCACAGAAAGAACTTACAGAAAACGAGAGAGGGAGAGAGAAATGGATGACAGGGTTGCTGCAGTGTGTGTGTGTGTGTGTTGGGTGGAACACTGGGCTGTTAAACTCCTCTGAATCAACAGAGCTGCTGGCACAGAAACTCAACAGTGCATTTAGACAACACACACAAGCACAACCTGAAAACACACAACCAAACTCACATCAAATCTAAAACTCACTAAACTAAAGCGAAAAAGGGAGTCAGACAGTGAGTGTGGTTATAAACTGTGACATGCCCAAGGATCTGCCATAAATAACGCACTCAATGCAATGAAAGAATAATCCTATTATCATATTACCATATTATATTATAAATAATCTAAATTAGAGCTTTAATGAAAGGCCAAAGTATAAACTGCATACTATGGGTCCAATTATCAATTCTCATTTCTGAATATATGATTCTCCCAATATTTTTAATTATAATGTAAAATGATGACTACTCATCTAGTTTGATGCACAGCCTTTTAAAGATTCAATAAACGATTTGGAAAATGATAAACCAGGAAGCCTTTAAAAAGACCTTTACATAAAACTGGGGCAAAAAATTCATGTCAGACTGGCTATTACTGTAAGAGTGACCAATTGGAGAATGAATCAAGTGTTTTTAATGATACTTCAATCACTGAAATCTAATGTTTTAATTGAATAACCAACCCTCAAAACACTGCAGTGCATACAGGCAAAGGGAAGGGAGGGGGGAAAAGCACTCGTTCCATTTCTGTTCTTGTTTCTCTGCCTCCCCCCAGCAGCAGAGCCTTTTTCCCAGGCCTTTTGGACGGCTTCCGACGCCAAGTCAGACAGTGGCAAATATTAGTAAATTACAAGCGCGGCCTGCTCTCCCCCAGCGGCGGCCTGCATGGCTCAGGCAGCGGGTCAATCCACACACAGCAGCGGCTGAAATCCGCTGAGTCAGCACACACGAACACCAGATCACTGGAACTGAAGCTTGGCATGAGCGGGTCTCCAACTCTGAAGCCAAACAACCCTACGCACCACCAAAAACTCCAGCGGCACGGGGCAGCAGGATAAAAAACCATTAACATGACAAATTACATCACAAAAAGCCCCTCTGAGCATATTGTGGGCATCACTGACCACCTCCAAGTGTTATTGCAAAGAAACTCAACAGAGCTGTTTAAGGTTTAGATTGTCACTTTCATTTCTTTCGTATGACTTTGTTTGTCCAAAGTAATTTCCATGTTCCTTGTTCTATGATCAAGAAACAGAGCTTAAACAGCTGAGAACATCACTGATTGTTTAAAAGGACATAGGGAAGCAACATCAGAATAAAACTACATCACTGTGTATTAAATCAATACACAGATTTGAAAAACACAGTCCTTGCATTTGTCCAAATACTGTATGCAGGCAAACAAAGCATTCAATTTAGAATATTTTCACAGACCACATGTCCTTCTAGCACAGTTCTGAAAACCTTTAGCAATATCTGACATACTTCTAAGCTCCTTTCTTGAGCTTCTGAATAAGCATAAGCATTCAAAAGCAGAAAATACTTGAATGCAAGATATATTTAGCATGACACTACCTACCTAAATACTGTTGCAGGACAAGTGCACGCATACACGTCGACAGTGTTCCCTAATGGCAGTGGCCTGTCAGCAGGATAATAAACCTGCTAAGCTGCAAACATTTTAACAGTTTGAGGAAAGTTCCAGAGTTCGAGGTGTTGACCTCCAAATTTCAATTAGATCAATTATCAGTGGGCTGTGCTGAGCAAACCAGTCCAATCCACAGAAGCCCCACATCCCAACTTACAGCAGCGCTCCCCAACCTTTCTTGCGCCACAGACCAGTTTCATGTAAAACAGTATTCTCACTGGTACAGACACAACTAAAAACAATGCATCCAAATATAAAGAAGCTCCCCAATGACATTTGTTTTTTACTTATTTTTGTCCGCTTGTGGGCAAAAATGATCAACAAAATATTTTTTTATTCTGTCTTTCTGTGCGGCCCAGTGTTTGAGGACCTCTGACTTAAAGGGTCTGAAGTAATGCCTTGGTGCAAATACCACAGCATACCTTCAGGGTCTTATGGCTTGTCAGAGCGGTTCTGGTGGCACGAGGAGAACCAACACAATTTTAGGCAGGTGGTTTTATGTTATGGTTAATTAATTTATATCTTACAAGCTGCAAATTCAAAAACGTTCCAACAATATTAAATGCAGAATGAGTAAATTTGTTTGTAGTTCTAGGGAAAACAGAATATAAAGCTTCCTGAACTACTAACGCAGTAATGATATAAAACAGTTTCTCACAAAAAAGTCACTTTAAAACATTTAAAATGTACCATGAAAATAATTCAAATTCCACTCAAAAATTCTTAGACAAATTGTGATCAGTAAAAAAATAATAAATAAATGTGGTATTCAAATACTTGGCTGGCTTTCATTATGTAGGTCATAAAGTCATAACACAACAGAAGCCAACTCCGCACCCTAACTGTGATTTATTTTAGCTTGGTTACGCTTTAATTACCTCAATGTCAGTTTGGCTCAGTTAAACAGAACTTTACTGACCTCTACTTAATTTACCAAACAGCAAGTTACGTTATGTTTTTACATATTTCACATTTAAAACAAGATATAAAAAATTAATGTTTGGGAATAAGTTTTAAAAAATCTGCATTAAAAGTTCTGAATGATGATCTAAGATTCAAAATCAGCACCAGAAGTTGTGCTACAATGCTTCTACCTACAATATATTTAATTTGGGATGATAATGCATAAGTATTGACCCTCTGATCTGTTTGAATCATTATCTCCACCTCTTTCCACCTAAAGAACTTCCTGAAAGTGAACGCTTGCAGCGTTTATCATTAACTCGGTTATACGACCTGTGGAAAATCTGTCAGCAGCAGGTACACAACGATAGTGTATTGAATATACTTCAGATTCACCAAACCCTTGCGGTGTGACTGGAAAGAAATCGATTATGCCCTTTTTGAGTCGGACACTGAACGTGAGACAAAAGTTACAGTTTGAGAGTAGGTTGTACAAAAGACATTTTTTAAACCTTTAACATGTAATAATATGCTTTCTGCCCAAATCAGCTTTGTATGCTTTTGTAAACCTGGATGCTTTTAATTACTTGAAATGCAGCATCCTAATACAACAAGAGTCTCCTATATAAACAGGTGGTTCTGCTACCATCCTTACAGTCAAAAATAACTTTTTTACTATAAACATTTACGGCTACTGTTATTAAATGAGGCCATTTAAGAAAATGGAATTTGATCAGATTGTTTACATTTAAACCAATTTCTGAGATTTATAGATCCTAGCAGTTACAGATGTCAAAAGAATGGATTTAAATCAAGAGGCACAGCTTCAAATGGGTGTGGAATGTTTTTCAGCACACACACACACACACACACACACACACACACACACACACACACACACACACACACACACACACACACACA